>OZ023211.1:48651657-48661657 GCA_963995525.1 Escarpia spicata | reverse complement strand
GAAAAGCTGATGCGTTATGCCGTGTCATGAAACAGTTACTACATAAATAACAATTGATTCCTCGTACAGTCATACGCCCAAACAGACCCTTTTTCATGCACATGAACGGGAGGATCCTGCATGTAGAGACCGCCACTGTGCACGGCAGGGGATACACCCTGTCGCTTATTTGCCCTGGTGTGCGTGTCTGTGTGGGGTAGATGAAGCCTGCGGTGTTCCGTGTCTCATCTCATAGACGCCAGGTAGAGGTAACCGGTGGTGTTCCGTGTGACAGAAATGTGAAAACATCCCCGGGCTGCCCCGGGCGCCCCTACTTGCATTGCTAAATGCGATTGTTGTTAATGGTGTTACCTGCGACTAAATTTAGTTACTAATAACTAATAAGTGTGCATGCATCAGAGCAGGTGTGTTTAGCACTAAATGACGCGATGTCCACACCGGTGAGAATGTATTATTTTGTAAACAACATGACGTCACAAGGCATGACGTCACAACGACATGACGTCAGTAGAGTCTGACGCGAGTGGCGACCGACGGAGGTAACTGACGGACGCAGCAGACGCCAGCCGACTGAATTATTTGGTGATGTCTCTTCGAGTGGTCGATTTGCTCCTACACCACACCTTTGTGGAATAATTATGGGATTAGACTGACTGGTACAGACCGGTTTAATATGTTAGCACTATTCATAAATAATGCATTTGACATTTATTTTGGTGTGTATGTATTTATAATATTTATGTAACCAAAAACGTGTTAATGTTTCGTTGAAAACAATTTGATTGTTGCATAGACAGACCTACGTTATTGTATCATATGTTGTTATTGTTTTCATATTTTGTTATTGTTATCATATTTTATTATTGTCATCATATGTTGTTATTGTTATCATATTTGGTCATTGTTATCATATGTTGTTATTATTAATATTTACTATTACCATTACTATTAATACCATCTTCACGTCGTTATTATTAATAATAATTATGTTAATAAACTTTATTTGCACACCATCCAATCCGGGACTAATGCCCCGTTCACGGGTGTTTACAAAATCAGAAAATATCTAAGAAACATAAAATCGCATTTAAGAGAAATAAATCAGAAAAAAAATTAAGTTAGCAAGCAAAATCCTAGTATATATAAGTAAACCTATGTATAGTAAAATTACGGATAAACGCAATGATAAAACAAATGATTAGCAAATGTGCTGAACAACTAACTATACTGAATAAATAAAAAATAAATATAAATAAATAAATAAAAGTACATGTATTATTAAGTGTGTCACACGGCTAGAAATAATATGTTTTAATAGTAAAATGGTTTGCGTTCTTGCGTTCGTGCGTGCGTGCGTGCGTGCGCGTACGTAAAGCATGCTTATAAATATACACACAAACCAGACACTTGTGGGAGTGATGCAGGCGTAAGGTGTATAGACACTGCAGACATATTAGACGTCTCTCGTCGCTGTTTGCTCCGTATAACGCCCTCGTTATCTCCCGCCGAGAGACTCCACCCAACGCGAACGGCCAGCGACGGGCTAATGCGAAACGCACATGGCATGCACGCACGCACGTACGCGCACGCACACACACTCGCACGCACACTCGCAGACACACATACATACACAAAGCACGACCGACGTACGAGTATAGGGTGTGGTTCTGTCCCGGCGTCTGGCATCAAATAAAATATTATATACAGTATGCAAAAACGTATGTGCGGTTGATTGACTTGTTCAGCTGTGTAGACTTCAAGGGTCCAGCCGCAGGGTCCAACCGCAGAGCACAGCCGCAGGATCCAGTCGCAGGGTCGAGCCGCAGGGTCTAACCGCAGGGTTCAGCAACAGGGTCCAGCCGCAGGGTCCAGTCGCAGGGTTCGGCTGCATGGTCCAATCACAGAATCCGGCTGCAGGGTGGGTCGGGCTCAGGTCGCACACGATGTACCATAGTTTCATATAAAATCTATGAAATGTACTTTGTACACCTACTTATAATCGAGCTAGCGTATGTACGCTGGTAGGTTAACGTTTTCCTCTTACACAGCTTAAACTTCGAGCGCCAAACTCTCAGAGATTAATCTATGACCCCTAGAATAGGACGTAAGACCTATATATATTCAAAATACCCCAAATATGTCAAGATTTTCACATTTGTATGGGTAAATCAGTTGTTCGGAGCGTAAGACGTAATGCGGCAAATATTTCGGGAAAACGGCCCCTGCATCATAGACTTAGCAACATGAAGTAGAAGCTGACGCAATAATGCTTATATATATACCCTCATGCCAATAGCGGTACGGATATTATTTGAAAATTCTACATTATCACAACTAAGGCCTATCGATGGACGTAAACTTCGCATTCTCTTCGACCTTCGTAATTTTGAACAAACAACGAGCATCTTCGAACTTTCTGGAATTTAACGTTTGCTTTCTAACATTTGGTAAATATCACTATCACGACTGTTATCTGCCAAGGCAGCCCGTCAGTTGACGGGCATTTTTACTAGTAGTACCGCTAATGATAAACTAAACAACATTACCAACATTGTACTATTATCACAAGCATGTCTTGTATTAACGCCGTCGTTATTAATATATATCATTATTGTCATTAAAGTAGTAATAGTAGTAGTAGTAATAATAATAATAATTAGTAGTAGTAGTAGTAGTAGTAGTAGTAGTAGTAGTAGTAGTAGTAGTAGTAGTAGTAGTAGTAGTAGTAGTAGTAGTGGTAGTAGTAGTGGTAGTGGTAGTGGTAGTGGTAGTGGTTGTGGTGGTGGTAGTGGTAGTGGTTGTGGTGGTGGTGGTGGTGGTGGTAGTGGTGGTAGTGGTAGTGGTAGTGGTAGTAGTGGTAGTGGTGGTAGTGGTAGTGGTAGTAGTGGTAGTGGTGGTAGTAGTAGTAGTAGTAGTAGTAGTAGTAGTAGTAGTAGTAGTAGTAGTATCATCAAGGAACCAAGGCGAACAGACAACGTGACGTGCCCGCAACACCTGGAGGACGTTATTCTTACAATGTCCTATCGCAAAGTGCCGAGACAAACTGCATGATTGATGCTGCTCTCTCTATAAGTTGTTACTTGGTGCCGTTAGTCGTATCCTGTGGAGTCGTCAATCGCCCCTCAACACCGGCTGTTTAACGCTGCCTTGTCTGGACGGTGTCTTCATATCTTAGTTTTACGCAATACTTCTCTTGTTCTGGACAACAGTATCACGAGTGGAGCCGCCTCAGACGGCATCACTGCGCCGCTACTTTTGGCTATCGACGTTCTAAGACGGTATCACTGCGCCAGGGTTGTTGGCTCTAGGCCTGTCGACACCTCGCCCTGGTCGTAGAACAACCCGTCGCCAACTTTGGATATAGGCTGACGCAACGGTTGAGTAACAACAAACACGTTAACCAACTGTTTCACGTTATTCAATCCTCAACTTATTAACAAAACATGACACGTTAGGTGTTCGTTAACTACTCAAAGAATTGACGCACCTTCTAGTTGATCCTGACTTTGTTGTCATTCGTTGTGCATTTAATGTCCCAGCACATGTGTTACTTGATGTTTAACAGTACAGTGTTCTGTAACAGTACATTGTTCTGTAACAGTACATTGTTCTACCCACACCTCACCCATTCCAACAAGCTCTAAGTACCATCCACCTTGTTGCTCCAGCCCACCTTACCAGACTATAGACAGAGACTGTGTTTTTAACCTGCACAAATTATTGCACTTGTTTTACATAATTATTTGTTTTATTTTATTTTAAAATTATTTGTCAAATTCAGTTTCACGCACCCTTTGCAATGCGCACTGCACATCTCGTGGGTTAGCCCCAGAAGGGGCTGTGTGGAGAAACAACACCTAAGACCTAAGTAATTGTTATGTAACAGTACAGTGTTTTGTAACAATACTGTGGTATGTAATAGTACAATGTTCTGTAACAATACATTGTTCTGCAACAGTACTGTGTTCTATAACAGTACAATGTTCTGTAACAGTACAGTGTTCAGTAACATTACAGTGTTCTGTAACAGTACAATGTTATGTAACCTTACAGTGTTCTGTATTAGTACATTGTTCTGTAACAATACAATGTTCTGTAACAGTACAATGTTTTGTAATAGTACAATGTTTTGTAACAGTACAGTGTTCTGTAACAGTACCGTGTTCGGTAACAGTGCAATGCTCTGTAACATTATAAAGTTCTGTAACAGTACAATGTTCTGTAACATTATGGTGATCTGTAACAGTACAATGTTCTGTAACAGTACAGTGTTCGGTAACACTACACTTTTATGTAACAGTACAGTGTTCAGTACGAGTACAGTGTTCAGTACGAGTACAGTGTTCAGTACAAGTACAGTGTTCAGTACGAGTACAATGTTCTGTAACAGTACAGTGTTTTGTAACAGTACAATGTTCAGTAACAATACAGTGTTCTGTAATAATACAATGTTATGTAACAATACAGTGTTCAGTAACAGTACAGTGTTCTTTAATAACACAATGTTCTGTAACAATACAGTGTTCTGTAAGAATGATGTTCAGTAACAGTACAGTGTTCTGTAACAGTACAATGTTCTGTAACAATACAGTGCTCTGTAACATTACAGTGATCTGTATTAGTACAATGTTCCGTAACAGTACAGTGTTCAGTAACAGTACAATGTTATGTAACGTAGCAGCTTCGTGACTGCTGATACACACCGGGCCATGTGGATGATGTGGACTCGGTTCACACTCCGCAGCTAATAATACACACATAACACGGTATACGATTCTGAATTTAATGGATGTGCGTAAGTTGAAAAACAAAATGAAAAGTCTCAGTTCCGGCTTTCAGCCGACATTATTTAAGGAAACTAGTATGTTCTATTACCCGGAATCACCCTCCAAAGCCAGGTAGTATCGTTCCCGGCACTTGCAGTTAGCGCCGCCTGCCTCAGGATTACTGTCAATAAAATTGTGTTTACTATTTAAATCTGTTGTATACAATTTTAATATTTAGTGGACAAAACATGCAAATGGCGAACAATGTTTGGTCTTATTAAATTAAGCGCAGTTGGCGGCTACTATACATTCAAAGTATATTTTCAAGTATTAAGAACATTACACTTAAAATGAGGGACAGGAAATGTCGGTGTAACATATGATATGAGCCACCGCTGATCTTCGTCTCGGAACAAAAACTTGTTACTGGTTTGCTCGACAAAAAGTGAATAACAGTTAATAAGGGAGATTATCTCTTCGTCGTTTTTATATTAATTAATAAAATGTTTTAAGAGTTAGACTAGAATAAATATGTTGAAAGAATATTGCCAAGGACAAATCGTGAATAATATGACAAGCCTGAAACTGTGCTCATTGTTTGTATTTTCTTCAGCGAAATGTAAATAAAACGTTCCGATTACAAATAAGCAATTTATCGGGCGCCGGTTGATTTTACCACAAGCTTCCCTGCGTTCAAGACAACCAATTCAGCCGAGTCTCTTAATATTCACTCTCCTGGTTGAAGCGTTTTTATAATTCACCGACTAGGACATTTTATGTGCTTTCTATTGATAAATGTATTTTTTGTTTTATTAGTTTCTTAACATATTTATGATTATTCTTCTTGTATAAATGAATGTATTTCTAGTAGTTTTTATAAATGTCTTAATTTATGTAAACGCTTTTTTAATGATCTCTCTTTTTTAGTAACTATATTTAAGTTAATGTTATATTTTTTACATATTTATTTCTTAATTAGCATTTCTTTTTATGTAATATACTATTATATACGTGTGCATGTATGTAAAGCGCCCGAGGGCAATTTTAATTGATTGGGCGCTATATAAGTACTTTTATTTATTTATTTATTCCGAGTACGAGCGCACACACCTCCTTCTAAGCCGATTACCTACTTACGATTATGGATGAAGATAGATTTGCGTAAAATTATTATTTTCCCAAACAAGTGCAGTATGCACACAGATTCAGGGGAGTATGGTATCGAAATAAATATACACAAAATGGTGACAAAATGATGCACAAATCGAGTCACAAAATTAGGGTAAGAATTCTTCGCATGGATGTTAACGCGTGCTTGTAGGAGCTGGATATACATGCTATTAATCAACTCGGGCGCTCGATTAGGGTAAATTGGGGATAATTGTGATTGAAGGGTCTAGCGCGTCTAATGTTTAAGCTAGACGTAATTGCGGGTGAATTTAAGTGTCTGTCTATAATATATGTCACCAGGTGTAACTGATCACCATGCATAACAATGCCTTAGCCGAGTACGCCAGAGACTGATACAGCTTGCATAGTGTAGAATGTACTTCAGAGCCGTGTCCTACAAGTACCGCGTACTTTACTTAACCTCAAATTGCATACTTCAGAGTCGATTATCACCCGTAAAGCGATCGTTAGAGCTTAACCTCGCTAGTAAGACGTACTTTAGAGGATCTAACAACGCATGTGCTGCATCTCTTCGATGCCATTTTCATGGAGACTCTCCTACAACGCAAGTTGTAGCGCCTAATCCGCGCGTGTAATGTATTTTACAGCCTAATCCGCCCATATAGCGAGCCTCGACACGGAGATTAGGATCGATAGCTCTCCGACAGTACCTAGCAAATTGCTTTCAAAGTGATCGTTGTGCTTGCCGCGTAAAGCCTGCCATTGCTGGGTCAATCAAAGCCTGGGCGTTGGCTGCGATGTCGTCTGCGTACAGCGTATGTTGTCTCGGGTGGCGGGACTCAAGGGCGTGGTCGGAGTCGCGTCAAATGTAGACACACTAAAATGTCAACACTGACGCTTCTGCGTATGCATCGACGCAGCGGTCAACATTTACGGCGATTTGTTTTCTAAAATCAATACTACTGACCAGTTTTGATTCAGTTTTTTTGTTAGCACGATTTTTAGATTCGACATCGAAATTTACGGAATATTTCTCAAAATTTTAGCACACAATATTGTTAGCACGATTTTTAGATTCGGCTTCGAAATTTACGGAATATTTGTCAAAATTGTAGCATGCAATATTTAGGCTAACGTGTTAAGATTTATTGTAAAAACGAAGGGTGTTAACGTAAGGGTGCGTTGTCACGGCGACCGATAAAGACACGCGCAGAACCACAAATTGTGCGTGTTTATTGTTGTAGGCCCTATTTGTGTTTATCAATACGGAACGTGTTTTACGCTACACCAAAATACAGCCCAGGCGATGGCTACCCCTTGTCATCGTGGGTGGCAGATGTCGACTGCGTCCCCGTGGAGGGGGGCCACGCGACGCACACAACAGCCGTCAGGTGGCGCGTCTGTATTGATACATAGTCATCATCGTACGTGTATAGAACGTCCGAATTATGTTGTTGTTGTTGTTGTTGTTGTTGTTGTTGTTTTTGTTGATGTTCGTTCTGCCTAAACTGTTCTTGTAGCTGTTCACAAGGCGGACGCTGTAGACGAGGCATCTGGTCGTACCTGTGAGGGTCGGGAGACAGTTCGCCGTTGCAAACACCGACCTCGTTTTTCATACACTCATTGTACACTATCGGGTTGTTGGCACTGACCTGCGTGAGACTGTTCGCTACTCAAACCACCCGCCTCGCTACTTCGACCACGGATCTCGATACTCCGACAACACACCTCACTACTCCGACCACACATCTCGATACACAGATCAGACACTTCACTACTCCGACCATCAACGTCGTTACTCCGACCACAAACTTCGCTAATCCGACCACCCACCTCGTTACTCCGACCACTCACCCCGCTAGTCCGACACCGACTGTCGAGCTGGTCAGCGTACTTCCAGCGTTGCCCAGGGACACAGTGTTGATCTCTGTAGAGCACGCCGACACGCCAGCCACGAGGCGCGAATGTCCGACACGGGATTCTGATAATGATCGCTTCGTGCAGTTCAACAACACCCGGGGCCGAGCACTGGAAGACGGCGCTGAGCTGCATCTGGCTCGCGGACGACACCAGTTTGTTAGTGGCAATATTCAGCGTGCACAGCTTGACTGCCGTCGATGTATTATCGCCCAGTGCGCCACGTGGCACGATAACGTAGACACCGCGGTCCGAGACGTCATCGGTGCCGTTTAATGTCGTTGAGGTACTCCCGGATTGGTTTCTGAAAGTCGACGTCGGCAATCCGCTCTTGGAGTGTGGATCTGGCGTTGTGCCCGGAACTGTCGTGTATGGTCGCATTTCGGGATGCAACGACATCGTTCTGTTATAACTACCTTGACACGCCACAGTACATTCATTACTATCCGACACCGTCGGCACGAAAACGACACCATGACTGTCCCGACACGAGTGCACCTCACAAGCAAGGGCACTGTCCAGTAACGGTTTATGATCAACCGGACTCGACTTCTCGGCCGCGCCCGGAAGTAGGCGCTGTTCGTCTTCCGCTTCGCGTACGCAGTAACAACGAATGACGTACAAGATGGCGGCGGCTACGATGACGACAAGAACGCCACCGGTGGCGCTGCATGTGACGACGAGGGCGACGTGTGCGGCCGTTTCTCGTCGCCTCGACGTCGCGTGTCTGCCCGGCTCCTGGTTGGTGCGTGGCCGCCTCGTGTCCAAAACGAACGACAGGCGGGAGAGCATGGGAACCGGCATGGTCGATGTCTCCTCGGTCTCGCTATACGACGCGTTGTCCTGCAACCGGTCAGTCGGCGACTCGCTGCTCGTCGGACACGGCGTCGTCACGTTCACGCTGTTGGGAATGTTTCTTCTTGCGCTAGTCACTCGCGTCCTGTCGAAACTGACCACTCTGGCAAACCCGGGGTGAAGCGAGCAAGCCAGGGATATCTGAAACAGGATCAGCAAGAGTTTACAAATCCATATTTTTAGGATGGATTCGGCACGGCACGGCACGGCACGGCACGGCACGGCACGGCACGGCACGGCACGGCACGGCACGGCACGGCACGGCACGGCACGGCACGGCACGGCACGGCACGGCACGGCACGTCACGTCACGGCACGGCACGGCACGGCACGGCACGGCACAACAGCCAACAGATTGTTACGTGGATAACATGGAAAACATTGCCAACGGAGGCACCGGCAGATGCCCCCCTCCCATTGTGCCAGCGGTTGAAGAAGGAATGCACCTACGAAGAAGGAATGCACCTACGAAGAAAGAATACACCTACAAAGAAGGAATGCACCTACGAAGAAGGAATGCACCTACGAAGAAGGAATGCACCTACGAAGAAAGAATGCGACAACGCGATACGAACCAACAAATTATAATTAATCAAAACGTTCGCGCGACAGCGAGATGATTAGACCTCCACACTTGACATACGCCGCGGCCTCGGCGCTCGTTATCTCGCCCCAACCTCGCCCTAGACGCACTCGGGCCGTCGCTACACGGCACGGCACTACACACTAATGCTCTCGCTACTCAACACAGCACCACACACTAGTGCCGTTGCTACACGCCACGGCACTACGGCACTACACACGCATACCGTCTCTACACGGCACGGCACGGCACGGCACGGCACGGCACGGCACGGCACGGCACGGCACTACACACTCGTGCCGTCGCAACACGGCACGGTACTACACACTAGTGCTGTCACTACACGGCACGGCACTACACATCAGTGCCGTCACTATATGGCACTACACATTCGTGCCGTCACTACACGACACGGCACTACACACTCGTATCGTCATTACACACCGCAGGGCAATAGGGTCTCCTACGTAAAAGTATCACTGCCACCGCCAAACATAATCATGGGTACTACGTAACAACAAGTTTACCGCGTCTGGCGTGCCTATTTATTATCGCAAACACGAGCAATTAGAAGAGTAGCAAAAGAGGCCCGACACAGTCACAGTGGCCGACCTACATGTAGAAGCAGTCTAAGCAGCAGGTCACTCGGCAGCATCCTCCTGTCTACGCCCTCTCTCTCCGTCGGCACGGCCTCACAGGCTGCGCCATGACAGCCACCCTGTGTCCGTCGTATCGGCCTTAGATGTGT
>OZ023211.1:48629157-48631657 GCA_963995525.1 Escarpia spicata | reverse complement strand
AATTCATAACACATTTTGACAGGAAGACAATGCAGTTTACAATGGTGTGTGACGTAGCCTTTGAACTGTTTTGTGGAATGGCGCGATTTTGAACGTTAAGCTTTGATGGTGACCTTGCTTGATCTTCACTGCACCACTGCACCAATTAATATTTCAATGTTATACCACATTTTGACGGGGAGAGATTGGCTTTTCAATCGTATATGAAATGGCCATGACCAGTTAGGTACTATACATAGGCAACCATTGATATTGCATAACGTTTCTGGGATGGCGAACATTCGTCAATTGACTGTGACTCTGTTTGATCGTCGCTCCACACACACACACTGAATCATCAGACAGCTTCATGACATACTTCAATTTGACGGGGATACATTGATCTTGCACGTCGTGCATTATGTGTACATGGAAATGAAGCAGGTACCCGGTCATTGTAACTTTATTACGTTCGCAAAATTACAAAAGTCCGAATATTCATCGTTTGACAGTGACCTTGTTTAACCTTAACTCCACATTTAACAGCTCCATACCGTACATTATTTAATGGGATACAAAAAGCTTTCCAAAATTATATGACCTGTTAATTTATTTATTATTAAAGTAGATAGGCAACCATTGTAATTTTAAGACGTTTGCAGAAACGCCCAATTTCGAAAATTCTTAATTTGACGGTGACCTTGTTTGACCTTCGATTCACGCTTACTGCACCACTTGGCAACTCTACGACAGGCCTCGTTGGGACGGAGATATGTAGAGCTTTCAAATGATATAAGATGTGGGTGTGTATAGGGTGGTCATTTAAACGCCTAAAATAAGCACTTTCGCCTAAAATAACATATTGCTATTTCGTCGACAGTTTCTGTTTTATCATAAATATTTGTTATTAGCCGTTTTAGGCAGCGATAATAATTGTTTATTCTAAATTAATTGTTTATTATAATTAAATGATAAGCAATAATAATTATTTATTCTTAATTAAAACACTACTGTTTACTAAATATGGAACACACACAAATGAACCGGTCCAATCACGGCACCTCTCCCCTAAATGTTTCCTTTTATGAAAACAAAGTTGTTTTAAATCTACTTATATCGCTTATGTCAACGCATCTGGTGGTACTTTGTTGATTGATTAACTGGTCTATCTTAGCCGATCTGCCTACTTCACAAAATACCTCACAAAATGTAACTATCGAACACGCGTAAACTGTGTGTGTCTTGGTAACCGGGTTCGTTCTGCGACTGTCCGTTGGCGTTGAATACACCTCGAAGACATTCCTCACAGAATGGATGGCCGCAATGAAGCATCTTCGGGTTAGTGTAAGACGCCACACATATACCACATTCATCCATTTGTCGGAGCCTTTCTAACAGTGTCGACTGCCTAGCCATGGTGTCGTGTTGGAGATGTTATCGTTGGATGTACACTTCGAAATCCAAATGTATCTTGAGTATCTCGACCTCAATCATATTAGATACAGTTACATTATCCACATATGCATTTAGATGTAATTTTTTGCCCACGGTTTAAACAAGACTACATACGTGGGTCGGCGACTGAGACGTTACAGCCCAAACAAAGTAGACCTATGTATATGCGATGCATTTTCCTTCATAATGTGGTAGTACCAAAAAAACTTACATTCTGTAAGATGAACGAAGTAAATGCTACGTTGACTGAGATTGCAGACAGTAAATCAGATCCGGTTCTATCAACGTCAATTGCTCAAATGTTCATCTAAAATCTAAGTATCCACATTCCAGTGTCCTGACTGCTACTCAACCAAGGCTAACATTTGGGAGGAGATTATATTACAGCAACTGTATCACGCTATACAATATCATGAACGCAATTTGAAACACTGAGCATATTACGTACAACGATAGCGTCACAATATTTAAGAAGATTGCCACAAACGTCGACAAGCTACCGAATATACAATAAGAGGATAAGCAAGTGAACAGGAACACAATTGGATATCGTGAGTTCTATGTTGTGTCCTCGGTGTGCCCTCATACCCCTCAGTCAACTCTAAACTGCCGGAATTCCACAGCCAGTAAATACGCGTTTAATGCAGTTATTTTTCACTCGGCGATTGTGTCACACAGGTCATCGTAATAGTAGTTAGTAAAGTTAGTAATACCATATTTCACTTTCTTCCATTGGCACATGATCTACCAGTTGGTGGTGTATTACAAAAACACGAAGGTAGTTATATAGATTTATTTTTTAACGGGAGTGTTGCATACATAATACGTATCTGTACATGTCGGAGAAAGATGGAAACAGTGAGCAAATCGAGTTGTGAACCAATTTGCAGATTAATGGTTTCATTATTTGCCAAATCCCTAAACGTTGAGTCCAGCAACGACATAAAAACAATTAACGAGGGCACCGGACTCTTAATCGAGTGATTCCGATGTCGAATACGCACTTTGTCGCTTCGAATCATGGGCAAGCTTATTAATTTCACGTTGATCCAGTTCACAGAAGAAT
>OZ023211.1:48194166-48628957 GCA_963995525.1 Escarpia spicata | reverse complement strand
GAGAGAGAGAGAGAGAGAGAGAGAGAGACAGACAGACAGACAGACAGACAGACAGACAGACAGACAGACAGACAGACATATAGACAGACAGAGAGGGGGGAAGCAGTGGTAGCCATAGCGTGCGATGGTTCTGATTGTATCGATAATTAAACGGTCAATTCACACCTACTAAAAGGCGCCTAAGTGCAAGTTTCTCGGAATGATGATTAAGCACCAATGCAATCTTCACCAAGGCGCCGAGGTCCAGTAAAACCTTTTTGATGTTTAATCCATCCTTGGAGCAATGACCAATTGGCGATATATTTGAAAATAAATACACAACAAATGTTGTTATTTTAGTTATTCGCCATACGCGGTGGACACATTAAACAAAATATACTCTGTGATGGCCCAACTACGAATTTATTGTCTACAAACTTTCTTGGTGATAACAGTTGCCCTAGGTTTATTTGACAATTTTGGACGAAGTAAGCTAGTACAATCTATAATATTATTATAAAACAGTACGGTTCTCTGTTTGTATAGTTGTTCGTTTGTTTGTTTGTTTGTTTGTTTGTGGACCTATATCTCCGTTAGTTTTGCACGTATCGGGCTGACATTGTGAATGTGATCTAGGGGGGCCCATTGGGGGGGGGTTCGTAGAATGACTTTTTCAATATTCGTCTGGGGTGAGGATTTGGTGGGGCAACATTTCAAAAAGCTATACGTGGAATTCCAGCGGCGAAATGTAATGTTTTTTTTCTATATCATCGTAAAGATAATAATGCCACCTAGAAACATCTCACTGGGTGTGTGTGGAAACTATTTAATTATTAGATTTTTTAAGTTGTTGACTTTTGAAAACCTGGACGCGTAACCAGTATAAACGTAGCTAGTATCCCAAAAATTTAGAATACTGGAGGGGGTGAACTTTCATGATTATTATCTTAGAAATATGCAAAAACTCTAGGTAAAACTCTAACCAAACTGAGGCAAAATGAATGTACTATAAAAACGTGTCAATATTAGAGCATGCCTATCATCCCGAGTAGTGTGGTTACCAATTGTATAAGCATATTCATATCCGATGAACACTTCTCACCGATACTTACACATGGCACAGCGTTCTTTCCGAGTGTTGTTTCTGGGAGGAACGTCTGGTGAATCACTGGCTATAACTAGTTGATTATGAAGTGGTTTTGGCCAATACAATTCCTGATTACAAATGAATTTATACTTTTACAAGCACTGATACGTCAGGCCTTGACATTAAGATTTTGAATCCACTGGCCCAGGGGGCTAGTAGATTTGAAAAGTTAGTAGCCCGCCTGTGAAAGTTTCTGACCCGGATTTTGTGTTACCGTCAAAATACGCACATTCTGAGGTGCAAAACATTATTAGTCTTTTTGTCAAAGTCAAAGTTGTTAGAAGTTACTATACACATATTGATTGTTCAAAGTGAGATGTCCAAAGCTAACAATATTGTAATATTGTTCTTTATAAGAGTGTACTCAGATGCATATATACAGTATTTGCCAAGTTTAAATAAAGTGTGACCAGTGTGACGACAGCTAGTCATTCCAAGTCGGTAGTTGAGTTGACGCTGCTTTCATGTACAGGTCAATCAAGGCATTATACTATTTCACGGTTCATTCGCTAGGTGGCACCACCCAAAATAGGTGGCCTTCACCTTGCCCTTGCTGACGCTATAGAATTCGCGAGTCGTTTTTGACAGACGCTAGACCATCTTTATTCAGCATAAACTTGACATCGACATCACGTGTCGTATCCCATCATGCTTTGGGATAAATGCAAACATGAAGTATGGTGGCCGATATTGGCTGTTGCTACACCTCCCACCGAAGTATATTGAACATCATATACGTAGAAACAATAACACTGAAAGTCAGAATGAATTACGTGTGTATGACATGACCGTTGTCTGATTAGTTAACATTAGAAGTGAACTTTAATTAAATGTCTGAACAGCTATTAGTGTTCATAATGATGACTAGTAGAAGTAATGCACTTTACAAGTCTAAACGCTTTGGTGATTTCATCGTTCTCTCCAACCGAGTGACCCTTTCAGGTGCCGCTGGTTCAGAGAGTAATCTTTGATAGATACTTCAATTTTCCGACAACATATATCTCAAACATGTCGCTGCTGTTTTTTATCATATTCGTGATCTTCGCCGTATTCGCCGGTATATGTCATTTTCTGTTGCTAAGACTATTGCTATTCGTGATCTTCGCCGTATTCGCCGGTATATGTCATTTTCTGTTGCTAAGACTATTGCAACAGCGCTTGTTAGCAGCAGAATTGACTATTGCAATTCCCTCCTTTATAATATCGCTAGCAAGGATATCACAAAACTTCAGCGTGTCCAAAATTATCTAGCAAGAGTAGTTACAAGATCTCCTCGTTTTTCTCGCTCTGTGCCATTTTTGAAGTCTTTACATTGGCTTCCTGTACGATATCGTATAATTTTTAAGATCTGTACCATTACATATCAGGCACTGTCCAATAAGCAACCATCTTATTTGCATTTATTGCTTACTCCTGTAAGAAAATCTATCCAGCTTCGATCATCTAGTTCTGACCTACTTTTTGTTCCTAGAGCCAACACTAACATTGGAACTAGGGCTTTTTCTGTTGCTGCACCAACTCTTTGGAATATGCTTCCTCTTAGTGTTAGATCAGTTGAAAATATTACAAAATTCCGTCGTCATTTAAAAACGTATCTTTACAACCTTGCTTATCCACCTTAGCTCCCTAGCGCCTTGACCCATCTGTTGACAACTGGAAAACTACTTATGGACTTTGAGATTGACCAACCCTTTTGTTTTGATGCGCCTCTGAGCTTGGTTTCCAAGGATTTAGGCGCAATAGAAGTTATCTTATTATTATTATTAAGATGTCTCTCTAGCAGGACGTGAAGCACTCTTTGCTGGTGTAGCTGACAGCTGCATCTCAGCAGCGGGTGTCGCGAGGACAGCAGTTGTAGCGAAGTGTGCAGGCAGTGTCCGCTGACCGTCGGAGTCGTCACCAGCGCGAGACCCTGTCGTCTGCACCAGCGCTCTACGGTTGCGACGCACAGTGCTGAGGTCGGTCTTCACCAAGTACGATCGCGACTCAGGTGTTCGACTCACAACTAGACCTTGGCGATTTTGGTGTCGGATCGAAACTGGATCGCCTGGCTGTAGCGTCGGCAAGTCACGCGCTTTGTGTCGCAAGTTGAAGGTATGCTGCTGGTCGGAACGACGCAAGCTCTCCTTCTTTTGCAGGGATCGTCGCCAGGACCCCTCTGTTTCAGAGTGCTGTGAAGGACGGGTAGCAGAGTGCGAAGTCGTCGTCCCATGAGCATTGCCCCGATCATCGTCGACAGAGCCGGCCACCACACAAATGCACGCGCTCTGGTCCCACATTTCGTTATGCCTTGATGCCCTTGGTGGAGACAGTCAAGGACGTCCACTCTCAATGCTCGAGGAATGACAATGCGTTCATCATATAGGAGAATGTCATCAACGATCGCCAGATGGCTCCTGCTCTCCCAGTATTGGCGTAGTAGCGGCTGGTTTGGCATATATGCAGGCCACCCATGAAGACAGTATTCTCGGATTTTACTGCATTCCTCGTCTATTTTCTGCTCGTCAACTATTTCCCGTAGGCGTTTGTTCGTTGCCGGGAGAATGTTCACTGTCTGTTGTGCGAACGCTTCGACTTCTGCAACAAACAGTTTGTCCTCTGATGCGGGCGCTTCTACCGGCGCACGCGAAAGTGCATCGGCTGTTGTTTGATGCTTTCCCGGCACGTACCAGACGTACGGTGCGAATCGCATATTCTTGGCGGCATTTGGCATAGTTCGGTGGTGTTCAACAACGGCACTAACGAATGATGATCTGTCTCGAGTGTGAGCCGTAACCCAAGCACGTACTCTCTGAACTCTTCACATGCCCAAGTCGCTGCCAAGGCCTCCTTCTCGATTACCACGTAGCGTTTCTCAGTGTCACTCAGCGATCGCGACGCATAGCAAACTGGAGGACGCTTGGTGTCATCTTGCACTTCTAACAGGACCGCTCCAATGCCTGTCGACGAGGCGTCTGCTGCAATGATTGTGGGACGTTTTGGGTCGTAGTGGGCGAGTGTCTCGGGCGCGACCAGGCCGTCTTTCACTCGCTGGACTGACTTCTCCTGTGCGTCACCCCACAACCAGACATTATCGCTGCGCAATAGTTGGCGTAGCGGCTCATTGCACTCAGCCAGCCATGGGATGAACTTTCCCATCTGATTTACCATGCCCATGAAACGTTGCAGTTCTTTGGCCGTCGTTGGAGTCGGAAAGTTTGTGACTGCTGTGGTTTTCCGCGGGTCGGCCTGAATGCCGAAGCTATCGACAATGTGACCAAGGAACGTTATAGGGCTTCTGGAGAACTCGCACTTGTTTGCGTTCAGTGTGAGTCCTGCCTCCTGAAAGCGACCCAGAACAGCTCTCACACGTTTGTTATGCTCTGTTTGATCTGTGTCGTGAATGAGAATGTCGTCCATGTGACAGATGACCCCCTCGAGTCCTACCAGAATGATCGACATTGTTCGTTGGATAATCTCCGGAGCGGAGCTGATCCCGAATGGTAACCGGTTGAAGCAGTAGCGACCATGTGGTGTGATGAAAGTCGTGAGCAGCCGCGACTCATCGTCAAGCGGAAGCTGCCAGAGGCCGCTGTTGGCGTCAAGCTTCGAGAAGACTTTGCTGCTGCCCAACTTTGCAAGGCTTTCGTCCACTGATGACATCGGGTGTATGTCTCGCTGTACTGACGTGTTCAGTTGCGTCAGATCAACGCATATCCGCACGGAGCCGTTTGCCTTCTGGACAGTAACCATGCCGGAGCACCATCTTGTTGGCACGGCCACCGCCGATATGATCTCCTGTCGCACCATCGACTCAATCTCAGATTTTATTTGTGGAAGTAGAGGATGGGCGATTTTCCATGCGGTGTACAAACAGACTGGTGTGGCGTCTGCGTACAGCGTGATGTGATGTTTGGTTCTCAGTTTACCGATGCCTTTGAAGAGAGAGCTGTACTCGGCACGGTAGTTTGGTTTCTGACTCGTTGTTTCTTGGACGTTGTCGACACGTGCGACCAAGTAAACTTGACATCGACATCACGTGTCGTATCCCATCATGCTTTGGGATAAATGCAAACATGAAGTATGGTGGCCGATATTGGCTGTTGCTACAGACGCAGTGTAACCTTTGGTTTCTGTCACTTTAGTCACTAGTTAAATTTGGATTTAAGCTGTATTCTTTTAGAGAATAAAAAGCGTACATAACTCTAAAGTCGAGGCAGCTTCCAACCACCGTACTAAATGTGTCCAAGGGGCGCATGATAAGTGTTGGAGTTTGGACTCATTATTGATCAGAATTAGTATCTACGTTATGTTTACAATGTCCTATAACTGAGTCGGGTATACGAATTCTGGCGAACTGCATCTGATAACCGATGCGGTCGTGCCGTGACCGCCGTGACGTCTCGGCGGCGTTCGGGAACCGGAAACCAGTGGCCCGTCGGGCCAGTAAAATATAAGAACTGGTGGCCCGAACTGGCCCGACAGCTTCAAAAAAGGCGCCGAGCCATCGGGCCAGTGTTAATGTCGAGGCCTGCGCGTTTAGACAAGAACCGCCCGTACCACAATCCAAGCACGTACTACGATGGAAGAAGTTACTGGTTATGTATCAAGTAAACATAAAGTTCGATATAATGTCGGACAAGGCCATATCACCGGTAAATAAAGTTAAAAACGTAATATCATCAAACCAATTAGACATGGCGTTTACGTAAATTATAAGCCTTTGCCACGGGTTATAGCGACGTCAACTGGATTGAACAATTGCTAGCAGACAGACTAGAAATAGCATTGAATGTAGTGATGATCCGGTTTCTTGGTTATTCATGTTGGGTATATTTACCTCTCAATAAACATTTTTTTCTCAGTATAATTTCGACCGCATCTTGCGGCCTTCTTCAGCGGACTGAATTGACGATCGTGTCACATTGGACATATGGGAAGCACCCCACCTTCCAGACATCTGGTTGAGATACGTGGATGACGCAGTGCTACAAGGGAGTGAAGTAGAACAGTTCACACACAATCTGAATTCAAAGGACGATAACATCAAGTTCACAGTAGAACCACAACATGACAACACATTAGCCTTTCTAGACACACGTATATGTCTGAAGGACGATGAATCAACCAAAGTTAAGGTGTATCGGAAGGCAGCACACACAGACCAGTATTTGAACCGGGATTCAAACCACCCATTAGAACACAAACGATCAGTGGTGAGGACATTCTTCCAAACGGCAGAAAAAATGGTAACTGAAGAGGAGGATAAGACCAAAGAGGTGGAGCACATCAAGAAAGTTCTGAAAACGAACGGTTACAAACCTTGGATGTTTAACACCACACAACCAAGGATAAATAAGGAGAATGTCAACACCAAAGAAACCAACAGAAGACAACATGCCATAGGTCTATCCTATATCAGTAAGCTGTCTGAACAATTGGCAAGGATTTTCAAGTCCTATGACATCCCAGTGTACCACAAGCCGATCAACACCCTGAGGTCCCTGCTGGTACGCCCAAAAGGCAAAACAGACAAGGCAACAAAGTGTGGTGTGTATATGACATCCAATGCCCAGAATGCGACCTTCACTACATAGCAGAAACAGCGAGGGAACTGGGCACACGATTTAAAGAACAACTGTCGTGTCGCCAACACCTATCAGCGATAAGCGAACATGTTGAACACAGGCTACCAGTGTTCGATGAAAGATGTGACAATCTTAGACCTCGATGAGAACTGGCAGAGGAGAAAGATCAAGGAGGCGATTAACATCTACAGGGGAAGCCTCCACTGAACAGAGACGTCGGCAAGGAGCTCCCACCTGTCATATTCCAGTTTGTGTCGCATGACGTAGGTCATGAGACGCGACCGTAAATTCAGTCTGCTGAAGAAGGCCGCGAGATGCGGTCGGAATTATACAGAGAAAAAACAAAAACATTTCTTGAGATAAATAAGAAATAATAATTTTTCAGAAGGGTACCACAGGGATATCAAATGAATTTGTGAAATTTGCCGACAACAAAAAAGTATTTAGACATGATAAAGAGGGGGGTAATCGAATTTACCTGATGTAGATAAATAGGAGAGACCGGGCAGGGTTGGCGCAATTTCCACTTAAACGTTTTCTTCATGTAACGCATATATGACGGATCTACTCTGTATATATATGTTCCCTATTATATCATATATTAGAATGCATATTCAGCGATTTTCTAAATGTTGTAATATTTATGATATTATCCATTATCTGACCCCTTCTCAATTTCGCCAACCTACCACGTGCACGGAGTAGGTTATTTATTCAATCCAAGGCACTGAACAGACCATATGAAATGGTATATGGACATCAAACACCAGACTCACGTTGGGGCCTTACCTAATACAGGTGCCACTGTCTTTTTGCTATTGAAAACATCGTTTGATAGGTGCGATTCACGAATGTCTGGTAGTATCAATATTTTTTTGCTGAACGTTGGTCTAACACCAAGTGCAAAATGAAAGTAAGAAAACACTGTTGTTAAACACAACGTTGTCATTTATATGACCGTACTAGTTCTAGTTGTTTCCAGCACACGGCAACGTTCTATTAACTGAGTAATATGTATGTATATATATATATATATATATATGTGTGTGTGTGTGTGTGTGTGTGTGTGTGTGTGTGTGTGTGTGTGTGTGTGTGTGTGTGTGTGTGTGTGTTAGTATGTTATTATAACGCAGATAGCGTAATAATCGTAAGATAAAACACGCCGGGCAAGGATGACTCATGAGCCAACACGCCCCGAAAAAAATGCGCCATCCTGCCCCGACCTGGCCAATCACGTTTTGCATGACACAGCACAAAAAAAACTATTTGGAGCAATAGGATTTTGTTTTTCCACGGGTGTTCATATGTCATATCGTCGTCATGTTTTATTACACGGCATGTAACCAGTCAATAACCATGATGTAGAAGACATTTCCGGTAAGGTAGATGGCAAGGGCACTTTCAAACTCATCCCAAGACCGACATTCTAGCTGGAAGTCACCCATGCTAACAATGCAGTCACCTAAAACAGAAATGTAAAAGACGATTTGGTTTAATTATAAATTAATTGATCACCGAATTGTCCTCTACCAGTAGCACTACAAATAGTACTATTATGTAAGTACTTCACTCAAATTAACTTTTCTAATAGTTTGTTTGCGGAAATTTGACAGAATGTGTGTTAAGAGATTTAGCACATACAGCTGTATATATCTTCCGGAATAATTTAATCAGGTTTTGGCTAGGCTCTGCGTCTATTTTTCCACAGTCACGCTTATTTTCGCCAGTCATTAAACAGACAGCGCCGCATCTTGCGGCGAAATGTAACGATACTTCAATGGACAATAACTGGAGAGGGACGACAGCTGGCCTGCCGAATAATTCACAGTTTTGTCAAGAATATGATCCATGTTTGCACTGTAAACGATGTAGATGGATGAAGTATACAAATTCATACATGTTATCAACAAATAAACATTAAGCATGGTAGTCTATCCCAAGATGTACATTTTATCACAACACGTGGCGTCCATCTTTGCTGGTTGGTCGGCTATGCGCTGAAAGGAGCTTTCGTGTGCTACTTCCGCTCGGTACCCCCTCACCCCCAGTGTATATATGATGACATGTGTTACAGAATTGTTCATGCAGCCCTTTCTCTGTTTGTATAAAGTTACACCAACTATTGCGTAGGTTGGTAATGGGCAATCCAAATTTATTAATTCACAGGGATTGCCACTGTGCACAGACAATCTATACAGTGTATTTCGCATCCTGTGCACAGACAGGTACATAAAGATTACTGATCTATGTACCGCATATGCTATGTACTACAATTTGTACATATATATAATAATTTTCCATTCTAGCTAGTTAGTGACTGAAAAAACCCTTGAATGCTGTTAGACATATTTACAGCACACGAACTGTCACAGATTTACAATATATAATTCAAGGGAAGAGATACATGTGCGAGCTATTTAATTGGTTGTCTAATTGATCGCGGGGTATGCGAATAAGATTTCATTTCTTATTCGCAGAGCTGGGTTCTGCGAATTAGAATCCATTTCTTATTCGCAGAGCTGGGCTCTGCGAATGGCCAGTCGCCTCAATAATTGCTTGTTAAACAATCTGGTGCCACAAAGCTGATCATACGCTAGCAGGTGGCGTCGTTAACGTGCAGCTTGACGCGGCGTTATGTAAAGCACAGAAGTAAACAATACCAGGTTATGGATGACACGCACCTTTAACTGTCTACGGCGGGTGTTACATAACCTCAAAATACGCCAATAATATGGGCACAATACAATGTGGCCAATGCAGATTTCAGATGTGGGCGTAACATGTCCTAAGCCAGACACTAGTTTCAGGTAAAAAATAATAGGAACAATTAATTTTGTGCGAAAATTTTGTAGTAATATATATATGTATTAATTTGCCCCAACGTAGGGTCTAACAGAAACGCAGAGTTCAATGTGTAAGTATACGCGTCTTGATAGCTACTTACGATTAGTGGAGATAACACTTTACAAACTGTTTAATATGCGCCATATACCACACCAATACAATATTAGAAAGTGACGTGTTTAGTATATGTTTACGAAAAAACAACTGGATGATGTGAGCCTAAAGTAAGCTTAACACGTGAAAAGAAAGAAAGGTGGATAGCTAACTGAGAGATCGGGTGCCCTCAAATGGGAGATGGAAGGAGACGGGGAAGACCTCAAAAGGAGAGCGGGAGAGAGAGAGGAGGTGGAAGAGGGGGGAATTACGAAGAGAGGGAAGGACGTAGTGAACGAGAGAGAGAGAGAGGGAGGATGGCGGATGGGAAAGACGGGAGTGTAAAGAGGGAGGGAAAACGATGGAACCCCGTTCCAATTTAGGGCCATCATCACACTTACGAAGGGTGTCGTAGGGGTACAAAACCGCAGTCGATGCGACCCTTATTAAAATCATTATCATAATTTACTTTGATAATTAGTTATTAATTCCGGCGCTGCAGCCGAACCACCTCTGAATTTAACGTCGAATTGTCACCACATCCGGTTAAAAGATTAATTATTGTCAGACTATTTCAAATTGCACAAACAAGTTGGCATGTCATAATAAATACTAAATAGTTCCATCGTCCTCGCGAAATGGGTCTAAAAGAAACCGGGCACATAAACGATTTCAAAAAGAACATTTTAATAATGATCTGCTAGTCCAAAACCGCAAATGCTAAAACACGAAATTGCACCGCAACACATCCACTCACTAAGAGAAGTTAATAGCAATGTAATTGTTTGGCACAAGTACAAAGACCAATGTTCCAACAGCACGTTAATTGTGCGTGTCCTTGAGTTGCGTCCAAGGTTGTAAACAGTTGCAATACGTTCCTTGGCAGGGCAACGTGACACCAGCGTCCAGGACGGAACGTCGATCAACCCTTGGCAGACATTAGGCATCTGGGCCCGTATTCTCGAACGACTTGCGAATTTCTTAGCGCCATTTTTATATAAAAATGACGTAAAAAGAGCGTAAGTGCTATGCTCGAAACATTTATTATACGAACATTCGCAAATATGGCGTATATTTCATCGCAAAGTTACGCCAACGCAAGCGGTCGCGTAACTTTTTCGTAACTTATGTGGTATTGCTTTCAGATGGAGATTTCTCAGTTATTTGCTGTTACAACGTCGCAAAACACATTAGTAAATTGTGTGTGATTCAATGACACTAATGTGTGTTTGTCAAATTTTATTGACGGCTGAAATTGCATAAATACCGTCTTTGAAAGCGGCGCCGCGTCTACACTGCTAGTCAATGCAAAATTCTACAATAAAAGTAAACAAGCGAGACCAGCCAACAAACGGGACCGATCAGTAATACACCGCAGTGCCTACCCAATTTATATAAACATATTTCATTTATTATTTATCATGGCCATGGAACACAGATTTTGCCAAATTTATTTAATGTTTCATATGTACATTATGTTAATGTTCCACCACATCTACATAAAATTAATAGGTAAGTAATCTTGGCTGCCACTTTCAGATACATATCCTGCTTGAGAAATGCTATATTACGTGCATCAATATTATGACAACCCGTGATAGATTGCATCATTTATTCAAGCATTGACAATACCATCCAAAACAAATATGTAACTATTATAATGTAAATGATAATTATGTATATAAAATTATATATATATATAGATACTACGATATGATATATATATGTTTGAATACACCTACTTTTGTGTCTACAAAATAACATAACACTTGTAAATATAATGTGTGAGTGCACCTGTATTGTTGAAATAAGTTTAATCTTGAAATAGTGCATATACACTAAACCTCAGATATAACAATATACACATATGCCAACCTAGCAGTCATACTTATGAAGAAATAAATTGTGTCTGTTTCTATTTTCTAGGTAGTCATAAATGGAAAATACTGTTGACTATGACAATTACGGGCTGATATAAAACATTACTGTAAATTTTTGGCACATCCTATTTGCCAGGTGCCAATAATTCAATTTCTTTTCTCACCAAACCGACTTACTAACAGAAGACATAACATTTATCTTGATCTTGTAGTTGTTTTTACAAAATGTAACAACTGAATCAGTATAAAGAAGATTGCTAACGTACTGCTTTTACCAGTAGATCTTAGTATGCCAGGTCATTAATTTGTATATAGTCTCCAAAGCGATTGATCTGCATCATAGAAATCCTTTATATACTGTATTTTGAAAAATAAATAAATACCAATGTTAACAATTTATGCAAACATTATTATAATAATTCCAGATGTCATAGGAAAACAAGAAACTTGTCGGTATAATGAGGTGTTCGTACACGAATTAGTATTTAAGGTATTTGATGTATAATTGATGTAATGTGAATTTATGGTGGTCTTCCTGGTGTTCATAGTATGTTCGAGTTTCAATGTATCCTTGCGACATTGCGAAGAGAAGAAATCTGCCACATCCACGCAGAGCATTGCAGAACATGATGTTAATACAATTGAATGTTGATGTCACTGCAGCACCAATACTTGGAGCAGCACAGGCTTCGCATCATCTAACATAGTCCATATTCAGGGGCGGATCCAGAGTGGGTAGTCTATGGGGGCACAAGTTTGAACAATAGTAGCGGGAGTGCATGTATAAATGTCAACAAGTTTGATCCTATGATGCTTTGTGCTTAAATATGCATTGGCACAAAATAATAAATCCACAAAGAGCTGATACATCTACCGACAAATCTCCACTTTAATTTCAATATTATTTAGGCTTAATACGCCAATGTAGCACGTAATTAGTTAACAAATACACGCCCTAGGCCAAGTACTAGGGGCCTGCTAAATGAATATTTAACACAACTGCACAGCCACAAGTCACTACTATGTTAAACCATCTACTCACTACATTACAAGTTACAACCACAAATCCTGATCTGGAAAACATATGCCTCCTTGGTCACACCCCTTGTTTCCGGTTACGTCTTACGAAGTTACAACTTTGAAGTTTGAGTTTGACTGACTTAGTCGAGTTAGTGATAGACTAGCGTCATGCCATGGTCATGGAATGTGCGCTAGTAGAGCAATAGAAACACCGAGTGATCAAACTAAGTCTTACCATCATACACATACGCAGGTAGTGTCTTCTAACTCTACTATGTTTCAGCGTAGTGAGGATACGTAGGGCAAAGTCCCTACAGCGCACCGCCTAAGCATTATCTGCTATTATTTTGAAATGTATTTGTCACAAAATCGATTTATTTGCACTAATCGACGCGGGTACATTAATTCATCATTATATATACAGTAAACGTCATAATTGTTATAACAAAAAACAAAACGCACCTCCTGTGTCATGGTCACCCAATGCTGTCAATCGCATAGGCAATCCAACTAAAATGTAGACTAAGCTAAACGTTTATTGTTGCATGCTGTGAAAACAATTACAGATGACATTACGGAATGGTAATTACTAATTACTATTAGGCCTATAGTCTAGCCACCATTGACTCATTGTTGATTGTTAACCTACACCGATTATCTACAGTCAACCATTCTGCCATTCTCGTTTCCACACTTTTCATGGTACCATTGGCGGCACAATGGACACTGCAGCCAATCTTCTGTTGGTGGCGTGGTATAGAGCTCACTGCAATAGATGCACCTGTATTCGTCATTCGTAGGGGTCGCACCAACTTTACGCACGTGCTTGACAGTGGTTCGTTCTTTGCCCTTGTGCAGTTCGCACTTGTTGGATTTCTTGCATGTCTGCTTATTGGCTTGCCTCTCAAGCTTCTCGTTCAGTTGCTTATGCTTTTCTCGCAGATTATCCTTGCATGGCGATGACGTGAGATGTTCTGCAGACTGGGAGCGTCGTTTATCCAGCCGGGGCCCAGCCTTGGGGAGTGGTGATATGCCGTGAATGAACGTGTTTATAGGCGTCATTGGTGTAGTGCGGCCAGTCGATGTGGAGGCAACTGCGGCAGGCAGCGTCTCAGGCAGCGTCGCGCGTTCGGAGAGTGTGCGGTGGAAAGGAGATGAGCTCGACGCCATTCGCCCTGTCGAGTTCCATTGCTTCGAGCGACTTGTGGAAGTTGTGGCTGATGTGTCCGTCAACAAAGAGTACGACCTTTTTGGCAGGCGTCGGTTTGACCGCATCGACAAAGTGATTCAACCACTGCACGAAGATTTTGCTGTCTGTCCAACCATTGTCTGTCACCACTCCCACTGTACCAGGTGGACAGCCAACGAGCAAATGCTCGTTAATTTTCTTCGTCGGGTAGATCATAAATGGTGTGAGATAATGCCCACTTGCACTCATGCGGTATATGATAGAGACCGTTTTCCCCTTTTCCCCACTCGTCACTTTTCCAACCTGTTTCTGACCCTTTTTCGCGACGATTCTCCCAGGTTTGTGCACGACCGTTAAGCCGCTCTCGTCCATGTTCCACATTCTGTCACCATCTATTGGCCCAATGCTCTCAAGAAGCGACCTCCGTATCTCGAAAAAATTATCGACTTATTGAATCCCACTGCCCAATTTTTACTCGTCGCTTCCGGTTCCCTAATAGAGTGTTCCGTTTCTGGCAAGAAATCCAGCTAGCCAGTGTCGACCAGCCATCTTTTTGGTTTGATCAAAGGGGTGTGCGGCGCCTTTGTACTAGCCACTTGGAAGGCCATTTATCGGAGTTCGGTAGTTGTTAACCCGTAGAACCTTTGCTGCATGTCCATTGCATGGTTGGCGATAATATCTTCAATGTCGGTGTCTAGGATCTGGCAAAATATCCATAGAAGTTGCCGACCTGGCGCTCGGACCTGTAGGACAGAGCCGAATTTGTATGGATAACTTCACATAAGCCTTTTTATAAAGTTTGAAACAACACAGTAATACGGTAGTACCACACCATGGCAATTGAAATTAAGCTGTGTGGTGTTTTTTATATAAATTACTTGGTCAATGTTTCAGGCGGTCGAATAATATTACAACCCATTTTATTGCAATGGTAATAATTATTGTAATTATGACTACTGAATTAAAAAAATCTAATTTTCAGACAATTTTTTGTTAAATTACAACATTACATGGCCCTTATGGTGTCGTTGAAGAGTTCGCCTGGGGATTCCGTATTGCCGTTCAACGCTTCTATATGATTCGCCATGTTGAAGAGCAAAGAGGGCCTCCTGTAAATCTGCCTCTCCATATTTCCGCTGTTGTTGATCACGTCCCATCTGAAATAAACAGTGGTTGCATAGTTTCAATTTCGGGAAATCACAATCAATCATCGCAATATGCTATCTGAATCCGCAAGAAAATTGTAAGTAAACTGGTTTAACATACAAAAATTAATTAAAGTAGACTATCCTAAATTGTGTCACATTTGCAGGTCCCCAAAACGCACCGGCTGTGAACCGTGACTGTAGTACAGTGCGTATTAGTCCAATCTGTTTCTAGAACGCGAGAAATACATTATATTTTCATAATATATGACTTAATTTATGATACACACGAAAAAGTTTAATGTCCCCAAACCGCACCTCAAATTGTACGAGTTTTGCTGCGGTGCGCTTTGGGGACATGGGGGAGGTGCGCTTTGTGGAAAACTATTAGTGACATTAAATCGGCCTTTTGCAAAATTGTATTTATAAATGACATTCATAGTATTCGCGTATGGTTCGGTCATACAACTGAACTACTGACAGTGTCATTGTAAGCAGTAATCATTATTATTTGGTGCACTGACAAGCCTTCCACTAAATGCACAAAATAAGGTAAACGGTGTCATAAAACTCACCGAACGTCGTGTCGTGTCAAGGCGATCGCGAAAGTGCTACTTTTTTATGCGCATACGTCAAATAGCGACATCTATCGAATGTGACAAGCAACGCCTGCATTGTGCTGGTTCAATCAGTTAGGGTAGGGATGGGGCGCTTTAGGTAGGAGGTGCGCGTTAGGGACTTTCCCCTACAGTGCTACACGAAGCGTCAAATTCCTTGGCGTTAATTCTTCCCCTTGCTTGCGTTTTGTGACTGTCATTTCCGTTCAAATGCTTCGCTGGCAATAAGCCCATTAATTATTACCTATGCATCAACATATCTCAATGGCAATGCTACATTATGTTTTGCATATTAGCTTTATTGATTAGTCACCAGGTTCCCTTGAACTTTTGTGTACGGCATTCTTTTTCATGCACAGCCAGGAACACATGAGCAGCGTTAAAACGGTAAAACATAGCAAAACATCAGTGACCGTACCCGTTGCAACGCAAGCAAACTCTCGCGAGATTTTCGTACGCAAGTTCCGAATTTCGCAGCTGCGAAAATTCGTAAGCGTATCGAGAATACCAACTTGCGAAATTTCGCAGCTAAGAAATAATCCGCCATATTTGCGCAACTTCTTACGTACGAAATCAATTTCTTCGAGAATACGGGCCTGCATCTTACGACCGATGTGTTTTTGTAGTTTATGGTTGACATAAGACTTAGGATAGGCATGTGTAAGACATATTTTTCTTTTACTATTTTCCAGGTTGAAATTAGGATTATAGGTAAACATAATATTATAGTATTTTCCTGATAGTGTGTTGTTGTGGAGAAGATGGCAACCTCAATATTTTACAGAACGATATGAGAAAACATATTTCCGATATTTGTGCAACTAGACATGCGGCCGGGCAGCAAAAATGTCTTATTTTTCCCTTGTGCTTGGGGTCGCTATTAAATTATGAATATTCCTTGTCATGTCGTGGGAAATGCTAGGGACGGCTACGTTTAACAAGGTACGTCTGGTAACAGGAAACACAAATATTATCCAGACAGGCCTCAACAGAAGACATCGTTGCCAGGGTGCATATTGGGACGTTGCAGCATTACATAGGAAATCACAAAACGTGTTTAGTTACATAAGTCAGAAAGTGATTATATGCTGAACGTGATTTCTATGTTATGTTATTGTGTCTTATATATTACTAGGGCCTTATAAGCTAGGATTCTATATGTATGGAAACGGCATGCGGTGTGCACCTCTGAGCTTGGTTTCCAAGAATTTATGCGCAAAAGACTTTACCTTATTGTTATTGTTAAAGAAGTTACCTTAAAGACGTTACCTTATTACTATTATTATTAATATTATTATTATTATTAACGAAATGAACGCCGAACGCTCTACTTGTTCGGGACCCATCTTGTTGGCTTGACTGACTTGTTCCTAGGCAACATATAACGGTTGGATATATCATTTGTTTTATATTGTTTTATTCCACCTTAAAGTAGATGTCTATCTTCAGTTTCATTCCAGCAACTTTCAGTTATATCCATCATACTGCAGCACTTGAGTACATGTATAATGTCTACCACATCGGCGTCTAGCGGTTGCAAGTCTGACAAAGACAGCTGCGCCACTATGGTCAATAGGTTACACTGAAGCTCCGAGCAATTAGACACCACCAATGCAAAGAGTAGAACGATTTATTAAGGATACTTATCGAGGCCTACGTGCAGACAACAAACAGCAAATCAAGCATGGCCGATGATTCAACACGAGGCGCCAGGGCCTGACACACAGTCCGTCAGGCGGCGCATCTATCTATGGTCATACACATACTGGCGTGGTTTATTTTCTCCATGTCCGTTTGTTCCTTTTCTACGTGGTGTAGTCGCTTAAATATTTTGGAGGCCGGCGATCTCTAGTAGACCGTCGGAGTTTAACAACACTGTTCTCTTGTTCGTCAGGTGTCTCCAGGGGTTCGTCCAAATCGGGGGATTCGTCCAGATCGATGGGTTCATTGACATGTGGCTGTATCGCGGGTTCGGACAACTTTAACGGTACGGGTGGCGGCGGCACCGGGTCCGGCACGTCATCTTGAAACGAATCATGTCTGTCGGTCAGCTGCAACTCGTGTGTTTTTTCGGCAGGGACGCGGTAGCACTCCGTCCGTTTCACTCTGTATGACGTAGCTCTTAGTTGATTACCGATGAATTTGCGGATATTAATCCAAACACCGTCTATGCTTACAACCAAATATCTGTTCCGTGCGCGAGATTTGTTTCGGTCGGCGTGAATGTATACTAGATCTCCGATACCAATGGGTGGTTCGGGGATCATTGTACCACTCGGTGTCTGATAGCTCGCTGTGCTTGTGATTAGCGTTGCGTAGTTTCTGTTGTTCCAGAATGAGATTGTGATCAGACACTGGCATCTGTTCGCTGGTGTACTGGTCGCGCTGAGTCCACATCTCACGAGCAGACAAACCTCGGTTGCGTACGCGGGAATTGAGTATTGCAGTTGCGACGGCCAGTGTGACGCGTGTAACGGCTCCGCCTCTTGGCTGTTGGTGGAGAATTTCGCCTTCGAGTTCTCGAACGGCCTTCTCTGCCACTGGGTTTTTATTCGGGTTCTTCACGCGTCCCAGCTCGATTGTCATGCGATATCTGGAGAGAAGTTCGTCGTTGACGAGTGAGGCGAATCCTGGAGCTGGATCGGTTCGTATGACTGTGGGAGGGCCATCGAGTGGTCTCATTCCTACGCAGAGCGTTATCAATGCGTCTCGTAGAGTTTCGCGGCGTTCATTTTTGACAATGCACGTCACGGTGTACGACGTTATGCATTCTCGGACTACCAAGATCAACTGTCGCTCCCGCTTGATAACATCAGCAGCGCGTAAGCAATTCCTACGACTTCTGGGGGGTCATTCGTCGACTGAGGTATCGTTGTGTGAGGGACATTACGCAGTGATGCGCAGTGGTGACAACTGTGCGTGACTGTTTCGATAGCCTTGTCAAGGTTGAGTGCATATAGGTATCGGTGCATCACGTGTTTCAGTTGGTAGGTGGAAGGGTGATCTAACTGGATGTGTAACGCAGTTATCAAGCCGTCAAGAACTGATCGGGGAACGATGATACAGTCACGTGCTTGGCTGAATGGATCGTTACGGCGTACTACTAAGAGGCCATCTCGAGCAACAGTTGCAACACTGAGATAGCGTTTAACGTCTTTAGCGTTTGTTATCTTTTTTGATGGTCGCGTCCCTTGCGTGAGATGTGCATGCGTACGACGCATGTCTGGACATTCACTTTGAATACCGAGCCACGCAGATCTGCTAGTGAATGGAAGTGCAGCTTTTCCGGATGCTATATCTTGAGCGGTTATACGCTGAACGACGGAGTCGTCCATCCGTTTGATGAACGTGCTGATTTGACAGTGTTGGTCAATGCACGTGGGTGCGTTACGACTCGCGAAGTCAGATGGAATGTTAGCTGTTCCAGCTAAGTGTCGGACTGATGCCTGGTATCTGCTGATGACTGACAAGAATGTCGACACACATGGGCTGACTGAAAATTTGCCGCGGCATAGCTTATCGTATGCCTGTACGCATGGCTTGCTGTCGGTAAGGACAGGCGCCTTGTGATTTGACTGCACTATGTAGGGGCTGCAATGTTTGATGGCCGCAGCGATTGACAGTGCTTCTATCTCACATGGTAACCATGTGACCTGTCGACCGCGTAATTTTGCGCTGAAGAAGCCGGCAAGTTTCAGCTTGCCTTTCTGCATGACATACATTGTGGCTCCTATGCCGCACTGTTTCACTGATCCGTCGGTTACGATCCACAGCTCATCTTCCGGTCGTGGTGGAGCTATCGTTTTGTTCGTGTGTAGCTTGTCCTGTGCGCGTTTGAATGCTTCATATAGCGTGTCGGTCCACTCTATGCGGTCGTTTGACTGGCGTCCGGCTGTCACTCCATCGAGTGGAGCAAGTAGTGTCGAACAGCCGGGGACGACTCGCGCTAACATCTTGTATGCTCCGACGAATGAGCGCATTGCTTTTACTGTCACGGGTGCGTCGCAACTGGCCAATGTGGCGATGCGGTGTGGACTGGCCTGGATGGTGCCTAGGTGCCACACCCAACCGAGTATGACAGTGCTTGTCGGGCAGATGGTCGTTTTTGCGGCGGATAATCGGAGGCCGCTATTGGCCAGGCATTGTAGTAGTCTTCTGAAGTTTTGTTGAAGTTCTGTGATGGTATATCCCCCGCAGTAAATATCGTCTGCAAGCTTCGCAATTACGCCTTCCTCGAGAAGATCTCTTAATACTCGACACAGGAGTTCCTCTAGCGCGGTTTCGGAGCCTGGCATTCCCATTGCGGAACGAGCGTACACGCGTACCCCACGGAATGGGGGTGACGACGCCGCAATACTTCATGGAGTCGCGTGACAGTGGGATTTGGTAGAATGCGTTGGATAGGTCAGTGGTCGCTATGTATTTCCACTGCGCGATTTTACGTAGGATGCTGTCTACGTCTGGCATGAGAGCGGGCTGTGGCTTGCTGTAGCGACCAACGTCTGTGAATGTCGTTACCAGTCTGTAGCCTCCGTTACGTTTCTTGATTAGAAACGATGGGTTGAGATATTCGGCTGTGATGGGGACGTCTTCAGGACGGACGAACACGCCCATAGATTCTAGTTCATCAAACTTGTGTTGGAGTTCAACGAGTTGTTCCCGCGCATACTGCGGTATGCGTCCTTTGCGTTGCGGTGGTTGCGTTGGGCCCATGTTCACGACGGCTTCGAATGGCCCAATATTTCCGTTGTAGCCGCAGCAGTTCGGGTCGAACACATTGTCGTATTCTTCCACGATGGTGCAGATCTCTCATTGGCTGAAAGCATTTTGTCTGGGTCGATTTGGATCGTGGCGGAGTGCTTGGTCGATTTGGTATCGATGCTGTGAGAACGTCCGTTCACGAAGACTACAGGTTTGGTGGGAAGTGTGTCTGTGTCGACGTCTGGCACGAAACTTCACGAATTTGGCAGAAATGTTCGTTTCGTCTGAGGATGCGTACAGTATTTGTGAGGTTGGCGATGCGGATCTTACCCGCAATGCTGGCGATGGTTGCTGGTTGTGGCCATACTTCAGAGTCACATGCGTATTTACTGACTGGCGCATCAGTGCGTGGTTCGAGTGCGAATGTAGCGTCGGAGCAACAAACGTCTTTAGGTAGAGTCACCTCAACAAACTCGTCCGGTCAGACTGTCGTGTTGGTGGGCGGGGCCCGTAACACATGAGCGCGCCTAACTGCAATTGCGTGTCTGTTCAGCGATGGGTGCGTTGATCCGTGTGTGTGTAGGTGGTGCCGTTGGACAATGTGATTATGTGTTTGGCGGGGCGTATCGTTACGTCATTCGCCTCCATGAAGGGTGTGCCAGCAAGGATTTCGACGTCGAGGTTCTCAACGACTAAACCGTTAAACGTGAATGTGTGTTGTCGCGTGTTAGTTCGATAGCCGTTTCGCCAACGATGGTTAACGGTGACGATCCGTCGGCTTGGTGAGCTGACTGTGATGATTTCCGTATCACGCAACCCAATTTATGTGCTGTGGCATGACGAATCATGTTCCAAGTAGCTCCGCTGTCATTGGTTACACGGGCTGTGTGGTGACCGTAGAACACTTTTAAATAAGGTGACTGTCGAACCTCGATTTTTTGCACTGTTGGGATTTCATAATCGAAGATTTCGGTGTTGGTCTCGTCAGGTTCTGTGGAGTTGTGTTTGTCTTCATCGTCAAGTATGTCGATAATCTGTCGTGCTTTGGCTATGTAGATTTAACAAGATTGCCACCCAGAGAATTAACTCTAGGTGGCAGGTGGACAAGGAAGCCCTTTGGCTTATCGAGAGTCCGACCCTTTTATCTATGTGTATCCCGCCCGTCTGGGGTATGTGTCGATTTTATTTTTAAACATATTCACGCTACTAGCACCCACACAATCAGCAGGTAATCTGTTCCATTCATTTACAATCCTTTGTGAAAACTTTCTTATAACCAATCTACTCTGCTCCTTTGCTAATGTAAGTTCATGTCCTCTAGTCCTTCTATCTTTCTTAACTGAGAAAACAATATTTCTATCAATATTTTCATAACCCTTCAATATTTTAAACACTTCTATCTGATCTCCTCTCAATCTCCTGGTCTCTATTGTTGTTAAACCGCATTTTTAGGCGTATTCGCCCCCAATCCTACTCGACAGAGTGGTTTCGGCTACAGGCATGGCTTTGGCCGCGATCCTTACACCCCACGGCGTGATGGTTATATGTCTCGTGGCTGGCCAGTCGGACCGTGATGGGATCAACACTGACGCGTTTGATCACGTCTAATGACAATGTTATCGTAGGATGTGTCGCAGAAGACATGCGGGAATAACTATGTTTAAATGTTCCCTTAAAGGAAATAAAAACAAGGCATTAGCTAAAATCCGTTTTCCATGTGTACACAAAGTTTAACAGTGTATGTAACGTTCCAGAACATAAAAAAATACAGAAAAATACTTTTGTAGCATAAATTCATAAATTTTAAACCCGTCTGTGTAGCAATTCCCGCGGAAAATAAAAATGTTATGAGCTAGGCGATCACGTGATATCGTAACGTCACATACGACTCACACTCGCAGCAGGCCGACCCTTTCTATGCATTCAGAGCATGTTTACAAGGATAGTTTTGGGGTCGAAACGAGCGTCAGAATGAGTTATTGTGCAATATTCCGATGTAATACAAACACTAGTCATAATAGAGGAACAATCAGTTATCTTACGGTTCCACGTAAGGTAAGGTATCGCCGAGCTTGGGCTCGTTTTCAGAATAATGATATCGAATGCAACCAACGGGAGATAATGTACACAAAAATACATACATAACAAACATATATCGTATCCAGCTACAGAAAGTAACGTGTATAATCTTATAATATCACTAGAATATCGATGTATGAAGGAGTTGTACAATTGATCATAACAACTTAAATCAGTCAGCGAATTGTTGTCGGTCCTGCTAGCTCAGTTGATAAAGGCGTTGGTTCTTTGGCATTTATTTTGTAATTGGGAGACGCCAGTTCAATCCCAACACCAAACCATTGATTTTCGTTATACTTTTTTTTTTAAAGATTGGATTGAACCGGCGTCGCCCGATTTCTAGATAAATGCAAGGAACCAACGCCTTTACCAACTGAGCTAGCAAGACCGACAGAAACTCGCTGACTGATTTAAGTTGTTATGATAAATTGTACAACTCATCCTTCATACATCGATATTCTAATGATATTATAAGATTATACACTTATACACTTTATTTTCTGTAGCTGGATACAATATATGTTTGTTATGTATGTTTATTGTTGTAGATTATCTCCCGTTGGTTGCATCCGATATAACTATTTAAAAAAAACGACGTGTCGACTTGTAGGCCCATTCGCATTCATTGTTTTCAATAAAATTGGATTTATGTGGAACCGTAAGATAGTTCTAGTTCTAGTTGTTTCCAGCACTCGGCAACGTTCTATTAACTGACTAGTCTGTATATTTTTGTGGTTACAATGTTATGGTCTTATGAGGTCTCATTCAACTAGTCAGCCTTTTCAGAACATTATCGCCAAGCCGACCTTTCTATGCTTGTTCCTCTACGATGACTAGTGTTTGTATTACATCGGAATATCGCATAACTCATTTTGACGCTTGTTTCGACCCGAAAGCTATCCTTGTAACATGCTCAGAATGCATGGAAAGGGTCGGCCTGATGCGACTATGAGTCATATGTGACGTCACATCTCGGCAACCCGAAAAGCGCGCCAAAAATATGCATATTCGAAAATGTCTGGATGCACAGCATAAAATGTGGAATTTCTAATTCACAGAATTTTTTTTTTGGCTTGGTGTACATGGAAATATATAGCAGGATGTAATATAATTTGAATTCAAGCCATATATGTTTTTATTCCCTTTAAAGATGATTTGAAAACGAAAGCTCAGTACTTTGGCGATTGCCATATCGTGATGTAGCCAGGGGTGATAATGTTGTTGTCGTGGTGACGGTGGTGGTAGTGGTGATGTTGATAGTTGTGGTTTTATTGTGGTTGTAGAATTATTGGTGATATTGTTCGTGATTGCGATGGTGGTTGTGCTGTTGTGGTGGCGGTTGTGCTGTTGTGAAGGTCGAGAAGGATGTGTGCAGTTGCGGGTGATTCATCTTAAATAGTACACTGGTGAGTACACGCTACGGTCCGTGATAACAGCAGCAGATCAAAGTCAAACGAACGAAATGTACGGTTCGTTCCGAGGCATAAAATAAAATAAATTATTTGGGGCCTCTGGTTCGTAATATCACACAAATGTATAACTACATTACACCCAGGGATATACACAACAAAACACCAATTACACCATACTAGTCATCAGGAGATCACCATGTAATTATCCCAGGTTGGAGAAAGGCCCTCTGGTAAAGTAGAACATATCAAACCACGCGAGGAAGTAACTCTAAATATCAACTGTTGTTTTCTAATACCCACCGCCAATAGGTAGATGAGAGACGGACGCACCAAGGACGCGAAGGAAACTAGAGGCAAGTGGACTTCGGCTTCTGGTAGGAGATGCTGTTACAATGTTCCAAAGTCAGCGTATCATATATAGATACTGATTAGTGTGCAATAATCGGCAGATATGCGACACGTGCTGTCACAGGAAGGAAAGAAAACAGTAACCTATCACTGTGTCCACACAGACGACGTCTTAACCCGGGTCAGAGTCGACCCTGTGGTGCACCTCTGCCGACTCCAAGCCACATCGCATATCCAAAGGCGCTAAAACAGACTTTAATAGACTGGCTGATGCCGAAGTGAAAAGATCGTAACCCGAGTGAAACCGGGAAGGCCCGAGGGTACTTTGAAATGAACCAATTGGCGACTGGGTAGGTGGGTAGACTACGTCATGCGCGACGAGTGTCTAGGCGTCTGCAGTTTGAGTAATTTGTGAGTTTTAATTACATCTGTCCTTAGGAATCATGGCATTAGTACAGACAACATATTTATGCCCGTATCAGATGGCATTCGAGGTCAAAGTTTCCCGAAGTTTTCCGAGAGAGTCTGGTACCCGATGAGCACGCCTATTGTTACCATTATTCTTTCAAGGCGACTCAAGAATCATTCACACGGAATACGATAATGTTTTAATACAAAAACATAACGGTTCAACGTCGTCCACTTAAGAGTGATCACACTAGTTCACAAAGTTCACAAATACGTTAAACAGTATGTGTCAATTGTATTCAGCACGTATCGCGGGAAATATATTAATAGAGTGGCGCCACCTAGTGCGTGAAACATAATGACGTCAGTGCAAGTTGACTCTAGCACCAATGTTGTATAGTAAATCTCTTAAGTCGCACACCACATCCCGGTGGGAGGGCGGGGGTTTCAACCAATGCTAAACTCATAACGTTTTATGCATAAGACTTAGCGAGCTTATGAGGTCACCCCCTTGAAGCTTCTGCAGTGAGCAAATCGTCGCAAATGTGCACATAAAGCAGACATATACAGTCGATAATCACTTCGATTTCTCGAAAACACGTATATCACCCTTGTACAGTGGAACCCATACTTGTTGGTGCGGACCCCAATTATCCGTAAACCTTGACACAAGAACATCATTTCACAGAAATTGTATATATATCCTGTTATAAATACGATTAATTTATCCAAAAACTGACTAATCCGGACCCGTACACTGTGGACCAAAGTGTCCGTATTAACAAGGTTCCATTGTGTATAATAGCTACTAGTTTATTTGTCTGTAAAATCCGTGTCTGTACGAGCTATTCGAAAATGTTCGTACGCAGCTGCAGTGGATACATATATACAGGCATTACTAACCAGGTGTTGGGGCAGACACACTCTAATGACAATATGGTAAAGCCGTTCTCGCAAGTCTGGCTGGGACTGACGACTACATCGGTAGCCCTGGCATATCGACCATTCGAAACGAAAAAAACTGTGTCAGTCCCGGGGATACTTCATTCTGTGATATGTTGTGCATCAAGGGGAATTTTCTCCTTTATTATTTGTCATTTACATTAATGTTTTATTTCACATTGTCAAATATTGTAACTATGTTTTACGCATTATTGCTAAATGCTTTATGTATTGCAACTATTTGTTTTATTACTATTAACTACACTTTGCGTAGGAATATTCTTCGTGTGCCCAGTAATTGCACTTTGGCCACATAAATACTCTGGGACTCCCCTAGGAAAACCATAATTGAAAGGAGGTTATGTTACTGAGGTGACCATAAAGAAAGGTTTGCATTGTATTACACCATATTGGAATACAATAACAAATATAATTTGGTCATCAAACTGTAACCCTCATGAGACACTTATTCCTGAGAGAAATATGTTTAATATTTGAAGGTATGAACATTGCTTTAAAACAGTTTACTGTAAGTGCATTTATTGTGTCATAAAATATGTGATGCATCATAGTGTTGTCTTCTTGTTTCTACTACAGTTGGAAAAATAAAAATTCAATGCATTAATAATGAACCAACATTAAATATATATATAGATATATACACGTATTGTCCAAAGAAATAACAAAAATGTCATCTACATGTGGACCAGCAATTGTGGATATAATCATATATACATACATATGGTCAATTCTCTTTACTTTGTAAAATCACTTACTTGCTTGCATTGTTCCCAGCTTTTGCTATCATAAAATAGTATGTATGACACATCAAAATAATTAATTAAAATAATAATTATGCCCGTAATTGATGTTACAGCATCGCCCCAAGAAGTTACACAAAATATCAAACCAGCCACTACCCCTACCACCGCACTAGCCAGACCGCCGACGGAATACAGCCGATCGTAACGTGTGTTTATTTGTACGATTCAATCGTACCGGCCGAGTCATTCGTACGAGTAAATCGGTGCGATTGTCTCGTAACGTGTATCGCCGCCTTAAGAGGAGCCCAAATAGAAGTTTTAAGATATTGAATGATTATGAGGATATTTATAAAACTATTTTCTTCAAACGTAAAGAAGGCAGTATAACCAGAGGGCACCGTGCAGCATTAGTCAAGGAAGGAACAGTGTAGGTTGGATATGAGAAAGTACTCATTTTCTCAGACAAATTAAAATATAATTATGATTGGAACAAATTATCTGATGATGGTGTTAATGCTAGCAGTGTGGATATGTCCAAAAATACAATTGACAGCTATCTGGCGAGGGCGGGTTATACGTAGGTGGAAAATTGTTGGACTCGATAAGTCAAAGGCTTCCTTGTACGCATGCCGGCTGGAGCTTACAGCTCTGCTCCAATTTATTCCCCTTCAATCACCTTCCCTCCTCTCAGTGTCATTTCTTCAGACTTCTTGCTAATTTTCATCTCCATCCCCTTCACAATATCTGTCAACCTAACTACCTCCGTCAGCAGACATTCCGTCTTCCAACACCCACGCACTGAAAGGGTGAATCCCTCTTCCTTAGTATCTGTCCATGACTTCCCACAGTCAGACAAGACAACATCCACCCAGCTGTGGCAGTCATCGCACACCAAGTGTCGGTTTGCCTTGACTTGCCGCTTGCAAGGCGCCGTATCGATAACCAGCGAACGTCGAATGATGCGTTCAGCACGGCGGTCGGTCTTTCGAGGGCGGCATGATGAATCAAATTAATACGTATTGCCAACAAGGGTTGTTCCACTATATCCTGAAAAGAACTTTCCTGTCGACTCTGTTCGTGTTTTATATGAAGTTTCGTTTGGAGTGTTTATATCCGATTAAGTATATTTGTCAACATTACGAGAGAATATTACACCCTTTCGTAAAGTAGCTCATTAGTGCCTAGTCGGCACAACATCACAACAGAAATAGTCACCCGGGTCGGTTGTGACAATTAGGGCCTAAATGTCATAATATATCCTAGTGTTGATGACAACTTACAACAAGCCTTTTAATCATTTATATTTTAATAGACGTGAGGTGGCGGTGTGGCGTGTGCTTTGGTGTGGTGTTATGGTATGTATGGTGTTGTGTGGCATGTGGTGTGATGTGGTATGGTGTTGTGTGACATGTGGTGTGATGTTGTGTGACATGTGGTGTGATGTGGTATGGTGTAGTGTGACATGTGGTGTGATGTGGTATGGTGTAGTGTGACATATGGTGTTGTGTGGCATGTGGTGTGATGTGGTATGGTGTTGTGTGGCATGTGGTGTGATGTGGTATGGTGTTGTGTGACATGTGGTGTGATGTGGTATGGTGTAGTGTGATGTGGTATGGTGTAGTGTGACATGTGGTGTGATGAGGTATGGTGTAGTGTGGCATGTGGTGTGATGTGGTATGGTGTTGTGTGACATGTGGTGTGATGTGGTATGGTGTAGTGTGACATGTGGTGTGATGTGGTATGGTGTAATGTGGCATGTGGTGTGATATGGTGTTGTGTGACATGTGGTGTGATGTGGTATGGTGTTGTGTGACATATGGTGTTGTGTGGCATGTGGTGTGATGTGGTATGGTGTAGTGTGACATGTGGTGTGATATGGTGTTGTGTGCCATGTGGTGTGATGTGGTATGGTGTAGTGTGACATGTGGTGTGATATGGTGTTGTGTGACATGTGGTATGGTGTAGTGTGACATGTGGTGTGATGTGGTATGGTGTTGTGTGACATGTTGTGTGATGTGGTATGGTGTTGTGTGACATGTGGTGTGATATGGTGTTGTGTGACATGTGGTGTGATGTGGTATGGTGTTGTGTGACATGTGGTGTGATGTGGTATGGTGTAGTGTGACATGTGGTGTGATGAGGTATGGTGTTGTGTGGCATGTGGTGTGATGTGGTATGGTGTTGTGTGGCATGTGGTGTGATGTGGTATGGTGTAGTGTGACATGTGGTGTGATGTGGTATGGTGTAGTGTGGCATGTGGTGTGATATGGTGTTGTGTGACATGTGGTGTGATGAGGTATGGTGTAGTGTGGCATGTGGTGTGATGTGGTATGGTGTAGTGTGACATGTGGTGTGATGTGGTATGGTGTAGTGTGGAATGTGGTGTGATATGGTGTTGTGTGACATGTGGTGTGATGTGGTATGGTGTTGTGTGACATGTGGTATAATGTGGTATGGTGTTGTGTGGCATGTGGTATGGTGTTGTGTGCCATGTGGTGTGATGTGGTATGGTATAGTGTGACATGTGGTGTGATGTGGTATGGTGTTGTGTGACATGTTGTGTGATGTGATATGGTGTTGTGTGACATGTGGTGTGATGTGGTATGGTGTTGTGCGACATGTGGTGTGATGTGGTATGGTGTAGTGTGCCATGTGGTGTGATGTGGTATGGTGTGGCATGTGGTGTGATATGGTGTTGTGTGACATGTGGTGTGATGTGGTATGGTGTTGTGTGATGTGGTATGGTGTTGTGTGACATGTGGTGTGATGTGGTATGGTGTTGTGCGACATGTGGTGTGATGTGGTATGGTGTAGTGTGCCATGTGGTGTGATGTGGTATGGTGTGGCATGTGGTGTGATATGGTGTTGTGTGACATGTGGTGTGATGTGATATGGTGTTGTGTGACATGTGGTGTAATCTGGTATGGTGTTGTGTGGCATGTGGTATGGTGTAGTGTGGCATGTGGTGTGATGTGGTATGGTGTTGTGTGATATGGTGTTGTGTGCCATGTGGTGTGATGTGGTATGGTGTAGTGTGAGATGTGGTGTGATATGGTGTAGTGTGACATGTGGTATGGTGTTGTGTGACATGTTGTGTGATGTGGTATGGTGTTGTGTGACATGTGGTGTGATATGGTGTTGTGTGACATGTGGTGTGATGTGGTATGGTGTTGTGTGACATGTTGTGTGATGTGGTATGATGTGGTATGGTGTTGTGCGACATGTGATGTGATGTGGTATGGTGTAGTGTGCCATGTGGTATGATGTGGTATGGTGTAGTGTGGCATGTGGTGTGATATGGTGTTGTGTGACATGTGGTGTGATGTGATATGGTGTTGTGTGACATGTGGTGTGATATGGTGTTGTGTGACATGTGGTGTGATGTGGTATGGTGTTGTGTGATGTGGTATGGTGTTGTGTGATATGTGGTGTGATGTGGTATGGTGTTGTGTGACATGTGGTGTGATATGGTGTTGTGTGACATGTGGTGTGATGTGGTACGGTGTTGTGTGACATGTGGTGTGATATGGTGTTGTGTGACATGTGGTGTGATGTGGTATGGTGTTGTGTGACATGTTGTGTGATGTGGTATGGTGTTGTGTGACATGTGGTGTGACATGGTGTTGTGTGACATGTGGTGTAATGTAGTATGGTGTTGTGTGGCATGTGGTGTGATGTGGTATGGTGTTGTGTGACATGTGGTGTGATGTGGTATGGTGTTGTGTGACATGTGGTGTGATATGGTGTTGTGTGACATGTGGTGTGATGTGGTATGGTGTTGTGACATGTGGTATGGTGTAGTGTGACATGTGGTGTGATGTGCAATGGTGTTGTGTGGCATGTGGTGTGATGTGGTATGGTGATGTGTGGCATGATATGGTGTTGTGTGGCATATGGTGTGATGTGGTATGATGTTGTGGCATGTGGTGTGATGTGGTGTTGTGTGGCCTGTGGTGTGATATGGTGTAGTGTGACATGTGGTGTGATGTGGAATGGTGTTGTGTGGCATGTGGTGTGATGTGGTATGGTGATGTGTGGCATGATATGGTGTGATGTGGTATGGTGTTGTGGTGTTGTGTGGCATGTGGTGTGGTATGGTGTAGTGTGACATGTGGTGTGATGTGGTATGGTGTTGTGTGACATGTGGTGTGATGTGGTATGGTGTAGTGTGACATGTGGTGTGATATGGTGTTGTGTGGCATGTGGTGTGATATGGTGTTGTGTGACATGTGGTGTGATGTGGTATGGTGTTGTGTGGAATGTGGTGTGATGTGGTATGGTGTTGTGCGGCATGTGGTGTGATGTGGTATGGTGTAGTGTGACATGTGGTGATGTGGTATGGTGTAGTGTGACATGTGGTGTGATGTGGTATGGTGTTATGTGGCATGTGGTGTGGTATGGTGTTGTGTGGCATGTGGTGTGATATGTGGTGTGGTGTGGTATGGTGTTGTGTGACATGTGATGTGATATGGTATGGTGTAGTGTGACATGTGGTGTGATGTGGTATGGTGTAGTGTGATATGTGGTATGGTAGTGTGACATGTGGTGTGATGTGGTATGGTGTAGTGTGACATGTGGTGTGATATGGTGTTGTGTGACATGTGGTATGATGTGGTATGGTGTAGTGTGGCATGTGGTGTGATGTGGTATGGTGTAGTGTGACATGTGGTGTGATGTGGTATGGTGTTGTGTGACATGTGGTGTGATGTGGTATGGTGTTGTGTGACATGTGGTGTGATGTGGTATGGTGTTGTGTGACATGTTGTGTGATGTGGTATGGTGTTGTGTGACATGTTGTGTGATGTGGTATGGTGTTGTGTGACATGTTGTGTGATGTGGTATGGTGTTGTGTGACATGTGGTGTAATGTGGTATGGTGTTGTGTGGCATGTGGTGTGATATGGTGTTGTGTGACATGTGGTGTGTGACATGTGGTGTAATGTGGTATGGTGTTGTGTGGCATGTGGTGTGATATGTTGTTGTGTGACATGTGGTGTGATGTGGTAAGGAGTTGTGTGACATGTGGTGTAATGTGGTATGGTGTTGTGTGGCATGTGGTATGGTGTTGTGTGGCATGTGGTGTGATATGGTGTAGTGTGACATGTGGTGTGATATGGTGTAGTGTGATGTGGTATGGTGTAGTGTGATATGTGGTGTGATGTGGTATGGTGTTGTGTGACATGTGGTGTGATGTGGTATGGTGTTGTGTGGCATGTGGTGTGATATGGTGTAGTGTGACATGTGGTGTGATATGGTGTAGTGTGATATGTGGTGTGATGTGGTATGGTGTTGTGTGACATGTGGTGTGATGTGGTATGTTGTGTGGCATGTGGTGTGATATGGTGTAGTGTGACATGTGGTGTGATGTGATGTGGTATGGTGTTGTGTGGCATGTGGTATGGTGTTGTGTGACATGTGATGTGATATGGTATGGTGTAGTGTGACATGTGATGTGGTATGGTGTAGTGTGACGTGATGTGGTATGGTGTTGTGTGGCATGTAGTGTGATGTGGCATGGTTTGTGTGTTGTTTGGTATGGTGTTGTGTGACATGTGATGTGATATGGTATGGTGTAGTGTGATGTGGTATGGTATGGTGTAGTGTGACATGTGATGTGGTATGGTGTAGTGTGACGTGATGTGGTATGGTGTTGTGTGGCATGTGGTGTGATATGGTGTAGTGTGACATGTGGTGTGACGTGATGTGGTATGGTGTTGTGTGACATGTGGTGTGATGTGGTATGGTGTTGTGTGGCATGTGGTATGGTGTTGTGTGACATGTGATGTGATATGGTATGGTGTAGTGTGATGTGATATGGTATGGTGTAGTGTGACATGTGATGTGGTATGGTGTTGTGTGACATGTGGTGTGATGTGGTATGGTGTAGTGTGACATGTGGTGTGATATGGTGTTGTGTGGCATGTGGTGTGATATGGTGTTGTGTGACATGTGGTGTGATGTGGTATGGTGTTGTGTGACATGTGGTGTGATGTGGTATGGTGTTATGTGGCATGTGGTGTGGTATGGTGTGGTGTGGTATGGTGTTGTGTGACATGTGATGTGATATGGTATGGTGTAGTGTGACATGTGGTGTGATGTGGTATGGTGTAGTGTGACATGTGGTGTGATGTGGTATGGTGTAGTGTGACATGTGGTGTGATATGGTGTTGTGTGACATGTGGTATGATGTGGTATGGTGTTGTGTGACATGTGGTGTGATTTGGTATGGTGTAGTGTGGCATGTGGTGTGATGTGGTATGGTGTAGTGTGACATGTGGTGTGATGTGGTATGGTGTTGTGTGACATGTGGTGTGATGTGGTATGGTGTTGTGTGACATGTGGTGTGATGTTGTGTGACATGTTGTGTGATGTGGTATGGTGTTGTGTGACATGTGGTGTAATGTGGTATGGTGTTGTGTGGCATGTGGTGTGATGTAGTATGGTGTTGTGTGGCATGTGGTGTGATATGGTGTTGTGTGACATGTAGTGTGATGTGGTATGGTGTTGTGTGGCATGTGGTGTGATATGTTGTTGTGTGACATGTGGTGTGATGTGGTAAGGAGTTGTGTGACATGTGGTGTAATGTGGTATGGTGTTGTGTGGCATGTGGTGTGATGTGGTATGGTGTTGTGTGGCATGTGGTGTGATATGGTGTAGTGTGACATGTGGTGTGATATGGTGTAGTGTGATATGTGGTGTGATGTGGTATGGTGTTGTGTGACATGTGGTGTGATGTGGTATGGTGTTGTGTGGCATGTGGTGTGATATGGTGTAGTGTGACATGTGGTGTGATATGTGGTGTGATGTGGTATGGTGTTGTGTGGCATGTGGTGTGATATGGTATGGTGTTGTGTGGCATGTGGTGTGATATGGTGTAGTGTGACATGTGGTGTGATGTGGTATGGTGTAGTGTGATGTGATGTGGTATGGTGTTGTGTGACATGTGGTGTTGTGTGGCATGTGGTATGGTGTTGTGTGACATGTGATGTGATATGGTATGGTGTAGTGTGATGTGGTATGGTATGGTGTAGTGTGACATGTGATGTGGTATGGTGTAGTGTGACGTGATGTGGTATGGTGTTGTGTGGCATGGTTTGTGTGTTGTTTGGTATGGTGTTGTGTGACATGTGATGTGATATGGTATGGTGTAGTGTGATGTGGTATGGTATGGTGTAGTGTGACATGTGATGTGGTATGGTGTAGTGTGACGTGATGTGGTATGGTGTTGTGTGACCTGTTGTGTGATGTGGTATGGTGTTGTGTGGCATGTGGTGTGATATGGTATGGTGTTGTGTGGCATGTGGTGTGATATGGTGTAGTGTGACATGTGGTGTGATGTGGTATGGTGTAGTGTGACGTGATGTGGTATGGTGTTGTGTGACATGTGGTGTGATGTGGTATGGTGTTGTGTGACATGTGATGTGATATGGTATGGTGTAGTGTGACATGTGACGTGATGTGGTATGGTGTTGTGTGGCATGTGGTGTGATATGGTGTAGTGTGACATGTGGTGTGATGTGGTATGGTGTTGTGTGACATGTGGTGTGATGTGGTATGGTGTTGTGTGACATGTGATGTGATATGGTATGGTGTAGTGTGATGTGATATGGTATGGTGTAGTGTGACATGTGATGTGGTATGGTGTAGTGTGACGTGATGTGGTATGGTGTTGTGTGGCATGTAGTGTGATGTGGTATGGTGTAGCGTGGTGTGGCATGGTTTGTGTGTTGTTTGGTATGTGGTGTGTGCAGCGTGGCATGTGTGGTGCGAGTGGTGTAGTGTGTGTGGCGTGCCGTCTGGTGTGAATTGGGTTCGCAAAGTACAAGACTCGCACTGAATGGGCCATCTCCTATCAGCTAATCACAACATCAATTACACGCATCCATTGCCTCACTTGAACACACTCTTGGTCCAACGCTAATCCAAAACCCTAGGTTAACCCTTACCGTTGCTGATCTGGGTCCGCAAAGAGCAAGGAATGGGCCACCTATCAGCTAATCACAAAATTTAGGACTGCTCAAAGCGCTTCAATCGGACACCATGTCAACTTCTCTGAGAAGCAGTCATCCACCCTGTAATTAATGTGTTAAGAGTATTCGTACACAAATAGCCACTGCTGTATATAGCCAGGTACTCGTTCATACAGCTGAGTGAACTGGAGCACCACAGAGTGAACGAATTTGCCCAAGGTTCGAAATAGCAAGAATTCGAACCCGGGTTCTCTCGATTGCGTCCAGTGCTCTAGCCACTGAATCACCGTCGTACGTTGTTGGATCCATGGATCACGAGCTTTAAAATACCTCATTTATTGAAAAATGTTGAGTAATTTTTCATTTATTGCAAAAATTGAAGCAAAATAAAAATGTCATGTTTTGACAAACGAGATAATTCTGATTAATATTGTCGATTATTTTTTAATCGGTGCATTCATAAATGCGTGTATTTGATAAGTTTTGGATTGTTTGTGAATGAATATAAACTGGACATTGAATCATTGAATAAGATTGTAATGTATACATCTCTGCCAGTCACAAAATGGAACATGACCTATGTCTGGTTGGGCCCAGAATACGACTGTGTCACTTAATACCCAATTCTCTGTGGGTCACTATTTTTTGTGCCCAAATCATCGGAAACCAAGCTCAGAGGCACATCAATACAAAAGGGTTAGTCCATCTCAGAATTGAGAAGCCACACTAAAGTTGTCAACAGACGAATCAATACGCCAGGGAACTAAGGTGGATATGCAAAGTTATCTGGGTGATGAATGAACTATTGTGGTTCTTTTGTTAATGGACAATAAATTAACCATTAATGAAACAGATTATCTACTGACTGTGTAAATGCTAGCAGATTGAATATGTTAATGAATACCTCAATAGGGAAGTGTCACATAGATAAAAGGGACTCGTGGTAAGTAAAAGGCGTTCTTATCCACTTGACATGCGAGGTTCTCCCTCTCTGTAACAATCTTGTATCCAGTTTCATCCCCCATCACTTGTCATGCAACATTACAACAACATAACATACATAATATTGTATTACACATTCATTGTACAAGATAGTCATTACATAGTTTAGATTATAGCATTAGTTAAATATCAGAATACACTTGGACGCATTCTATACAGTATTACCGTAACATTAATTTAGTCATGATTACAGCTATATTACTGATAAATGTTGCACCAAATACAGACACTCTTCTGCAAAACATTATCAACATTATTATATAACAAACTTCAAAAATGGACATTCGCTTCTGTATAATGACACATGCCGTTTATGAGGTTAACTGTACATCTTTTAAAATATATAAATGCATATTACAAGGCTGACAGGTTAATTTCTTGAGCATAAAATGAAATGGTTGCGAGTTGAGAGAAGATACTATTCCAAGATTGTCTAGAGTAAAACTGTGGTTGACTACTTCCAATGATGTGTTTGCAATTGGAAGGATCTGCTTGTGTTACACTTGCTAAAGACATCCATCTACAAAGATTCTCTTCCAGGTCCACACTGTCACAGCCGAGACGGGTAAGGGATGAGTAAGGCACCAGTTGAAACAACTACACGTCATGCACCAGTATATAGAAACAGATGTACGCTGCATCTTCAGTGGCCTCATTAAGGGCTGCATACGTTTTGCTTGCATTTCAACATGTAAATCTGCATCCATCAGCTCGTGCATATTTAACAATGAAAAAAAGTATGTACATTTGTAGTTGATGCAGACATCAACACAAAGCAAAAAGGCGGGTGCTTTGGTAGGACATTTGTACGTAGTGTCTGCATGCAGTGCCTAGATCACTTGCCTCCCATGGAGTCAGTGGTGGAAGTATGCCCAGTGAATGCATGTTGCACTGTCAATTTGTACTCCAATAACCCAGAAATATTGGCATCCAGACATCATTTTACAAACACCGAGAACCAAAGCTCTGCAATAACAAGGTTCTAATGTAACAGACTGATCTCACTGAAAGTAGCCACATTAATGTTGTGCTCTATCAGGATGACCAAAGTGTCTGCAATAACAAGGTTCCAATGTAGCAGATTGATCTCATTGAATAGGAACATTAATATTGTTATCTATCTCTGGCCACAGCTAATCCTGCATCGTCTGCATGAGTAGCTCCATCTTACATGTTGGTTACAATATCGAATGAATGAGATTTGGCTATCCGCATAAGTAATAACTATGATCAAACTCATCAGTGTTACAAATAGTAAGTTAGTATTTGATTTTGTCAGGGCAATATTAGGATAGCATCAATACATCGGTACAGCTAGCAACCTGCTACACAACCTTTCCTATCATTCATAAAAAAACTGATAAACCATGCAATATGTTATCTGTATTCACAATTCTGTGCCAATTCCGCGATATAAATACGTGAACAAACATATTTGTGAATTGATTGCTGCATCATTGAAAGCTTGCCAGAAAACATGAGCGTTTGAATAAACAGGTGTAACCCATTTAGACTTACATAGGTTCCATGTACAAGAGCCGTGTCTACTCTTTTCTGTGTAATACTAACATCGAATAAAGTATATGTAGACACAATTTTACAAATTCGTTGGCACAATACTGCAATTTCCTTCACTGCCTTGTTTGGATGATGTGGAATTGCTACGTTTTAATATATTCTAAATTATGTTTACATACAATTTCAATATGTATAAAAAATACATTATGTACATGAATCTGGCACCTTCGTGCGTACTCATTCATTCACAATGTTTATTTCAGACACACACCATGCATACAAGATGGATAAATATTACTATCAGTTAAAATGTAGCTAGAAAAATACACAATCTTTGGGAAAATGGAAACCTGCCAATTAGATGTACTGGTATGCATCTTCAAACCTTGGACAGACAAACTGAAAACACTGGTAGTAGCTACGCAAAAGTGGCCTAAATTGATGTGTTAACTGAATAAAATACAGCTTGATCAGCACTTAAATGTAATTTAATAGTTTCCTAAAAAAAATCTCCCAGCTGATATAACAGTTCAATGACTGATGTCTTGGATAACAGTGAACTTTTGTTTGAGAGTTCATAAGGAGTTTGTTTTGCATTTCTCCACTTGCCATCAATGGCAGGTCATTTCATTTGCCATCAATGGCAGGTCATTCCATTTGCCATCAACGGCAGGTCATTTCATTTGCCATCAATGGCAGGTCATTTCATTTGCCATCAATGGCAGGTCATTTCACCTGCCATCAACGGCAGGTCATTTCATTTGCCATCAATGGCAGGTCATTTCATTTGCCATCAATGGCAGGTCATTTCACCTGCCATCAACGGCAGGTCATTTCATTTGCCATCAATGGCAGGTCATTTCACCTGCCATCAATGGCAGGTCATTTCATTTGCCATCAATGGCAGGTCATTTCATTTGCCATCAACGGCAGGTCATTTCACCTGCCATCAATGGCAGCTCATTTCACCTGCCATCAACGGCAGCTCATATCACCTGCCATCAATGGCAGCTCACTTCACCTGCCATCAATGACAGCTCATTTCATTTGCTGTCAATGACAACTCATTTGACCACCTGTCAACATCAGCTCATTTCATGCGCCGTTAATGCTAGCATCATGATATGAATTCACATTAGGCATGTGTCATCTAGAAAATATTTTTGGACTCGACCTGTTTTCGTGGATACATTTGTACTGGTCCACCGAGTTTACATGTCTCAGTTGCCAGCCTGCAGTGCACAAAGCTTCCAAGACACTTACACTCTGGCTTCACGACAAAACCAACTGAATCTGATGACAATGTTGCGTCAGTGTCGCGGTGAACGGTCACAAGCTGCGTGCAGACAAGGAACTTGGTAGATTCAACACGGCTGGAGCCGCGGTAACAATGTTGACGCTCACTGCCACTGATGGACATTGTTGACTGTCTCTGCCTGGTGGTCATGTGACCCGAGGTGGTCATGTGACCGAGGTGGTCATGTGACCCAGGTGCCAGGCACCCACTGAGGGTTGACGTCGAGTTGGTTAATGCCTTCCACGAGTTCCTCGTAGGCGCGGTCAAGGTCATAGTTGCACACAATCATGTCAAAGTACTGGATGTAGTTCTCCTCCATCTCTCGTGCCTTCTCAATGATGTCCTTCAGCTCGTCATCCTGAACACACAGGACACTCACAGGACATATTCAAGCTGACAGGACATTCGCGGGACACATTCCAGCCGACAGGACACTTTCCAGCTGACAGGACACTTTCCAGGACACTCACAGGACACTTTCCAACTGACAGGACACATTTCAGCTCACATGATACATTCCAGCTCACAGAACAGTTACAGGACACATTCCAGCTGACAGGACACACTACAGCTCGCGTGACACATTCCAGCTGAAAGGACACTCACAGAACACATTCCAACTCACAGGACACATTCTAGTTCATCAAGTGATAGCAGCAATGATCAGAACAATGTAGGTATATTACCCAATTTATACCACGATAAAAGGAACACATTTTTTTTAACACTATATGCTACAAGTCGCGTATCAGACGTGGATTCATGCATACAAAACTTACTGACATACTATACATGAATAAACACAGTTATATATCAAACATCTTTCTAAGGAAACCTAAATTTATACTCAAATTGATAATTTAAATACATTCACAAACATCAAAATGTCAGAGATATACAATAGATGAGATATTGACTGATATATATCCAGAGGGGGAATATGTCTGGGGGAACAAGTGGTGGTGTCCACAGGGAACTATACACACAATATGTCTGGGGGAACAAGTGGTGGTGTCCACAGGGAACTATACATACAATATGTCTGGGGGAACAAGTGGTGGTGTCCACAGGGAACTATACACACAATATGTCTGGAGGAACAAGTGGTGGTGTCCACAGGGAACTATACACAATATGTCTAGGGGAACAAGTGGTGGTGTCCACAGGGAACTATACACACAATATGTCTGGAGGAACAAGTGGTGGTGTCCACAGGGAACTATACACAATATGTCTGGGGGAACAAGTGGTGGTGTCCACAGGGAACTATACACACAATATGTCTGGAGGAACAAGTGGTGGTGTCCACAGGGAACTATACACAATATGTCTGGGGGAACAAGTGGTGGTGTCCACAGGGAACTATACACAATATGTCTGGAGGAACAAGTGGTGGTGTCCACAGGGAACTATACACAATATGTCTGGGGGAACAAGTGGTGGTGTCAACAGGGAACTATACACAATATGTCTGGGGGAACAAGTGGTGGTGTCAACAGGGAACTATACACAATATGTCTGGGGGAACAAGTGGTGGTGTCAACAGGGAACTATACACAATATGTCTGGGGGAACAAGTGGTGGTGTCCACAGGGAACTATACACAATATGTCTGGGGGAACAAGTGGTGGTGTCTACAGGGAACTATACACAATATGTCTGGGGGAACAAGTGGTGGTGTCAACAGGGAACTATACACAATATGTCTGGGGGAACAAGTGGTGGTGTCAACAGGGAACTATACACAATATGTCTGGGGGAACAAGTGGTGGTGTCAACAGGGAACTATACACAATATGTCTGGGGGAACAAGTGGTGGTGTCAACAGGGAACTATACACAATATGTCTGGGGGAGCAAGTGATGGTGTCAACAGGGAACTATACACAATATGTCTGGGGGAACAAGTGGTGGTGTCCACAGGGAACTATACACAATATGTCTGGGGGAACAAGTGGTGGTGTCCACAGGGAACTATACACACAATATGTCTGGGGGAACAAGTGGTGGTGTCCACAGGGAACTATACACACAATATGTCTGGGGGAACAAGTGGTGGTGTTCACAGGGAACTATACACACAATATGTCTGGAGGAACAAGTGGTGGTGTCAACAGGGAACTATACACAATATGTCTGGGGGAACAAGTGGTGGTGTCAACAGGGAACTATACACAATATGTCTGGGGGAACAAGTGGTGGTGTCAACAGGGAACTATACACAATATGTCTGGGGGAACAAGTGGTGGTGTCCACAGGGAACTATACACAATATGTCTGGGGGAACAAGTGGTGGTGTCCACAGGGAACCATACACAATATGTCTGGGGGAACAAGTGGTGGTGTCCACAGGGAAATATACACAATATGTTCGGGGGAACAAGTGGTGGTGTCCACAGGGAACTATACACAATATGTTCAGGGGAACAAGTGGTGGTGTCCACAGGGAACTATACACAATATGTCTGGGGGAACAAGTGGTGGTGTCAACAGAAAACTATACACAATATGTCTGGGGGAACAAGTGGTGGTGTCAACAGGGAACTATACACAATATGTCTGGGGGAACAAGTGGTGGTGTCCACAGGGAACTACACCCACAATATGTCTGGGGGAACAAGTGGTGGTGTCAACAGGGAACTATACACAATATGTCTGGGGGAACAAATGGTGGTGTCCACAGGGAACTATACACAATATGTCTGGGGGAACAAGTGGTGGTGTCCACAGGGAAATATACACAATATGTCTGGGGGAACAAGTGGTGGTGTCCACACGGAACTATACACAATATGTTCAAGGGAAAAAGTGGTGGTGTCCACAGGGAACTATATACAATATGTCTGGAGGAACAAGTGGTGGTGTCCACAGGGAACTATACACAATATGTCTGGAGGAACAAGTGGTGGTGTCCACAGAGAACTATACACAATATGTCTGGAGGAACAAGTGGTGGTGTCAACAGGGAACTATACACAATATGTCTGGAGGAACAAGTGGTGGTGTCCACAGGGAACTATACACAATATGTCTGGAGGAACAAGCGGTGGTGTCAACAGGGAACTATACACAATATGTCTGGAGGAACAAGTGGTGGTGTCCACAGGGAACTGGAGGAACAAGTGGTGGTGTCCACAGGGAACTATACACAATATGTCTGGGGGAACAAGTGGTGGTGTCAACAGGGAACTATACACAATATGTCTGGGGGAACAAGTGGTGGTGTCCACAGGGAACTATACACAATATGTCTGGAGGAACAAGTGGTGGTGTCCACAGGGAACTATACACAATATGTCTGGAGGAACAAGTGGTGGTGTCCACAGGGAACTATACACAATATGTCTGGAGGAACAAGTGGTGGTGTCAACAGGGAACTATACACAATATGTCTGGGGGAACAAGTGGTGGTGTCCACAGGGAACTATACCCCAATATGTCTGGGGGAACAAGTGGTGGTGTCCACAGGGAACTACACCCACAATATGTCTGGAGGAACAAATGGTGGTGTCAACAGGGAACTATACACAATATGTCTGGGGGAACAAGTGGTGGTGTCCACAGGGAACTACACCCACAATATGTCTGGGGGAACAAGTGGTGGTGTCCACAGGGAACTATACACAATATGTCTGGGGGAACAAGTGGTGGTGTCCACAGGGAACTACACCCACAATATGTCTGGAGGAACAAATGGTGGTGTCAACAGGGAACTACATCCACACAATTAGATGTGATCTGTTTAAAAGCTGGCAGTGCATCAAATGTAGACTCCATCAGGTGAAACTCACCATCACTTTGACACCTTGCTGCTGCCGCAGTTGTTTCAACTTCTCCAGTCGTGGAGGGGCAATAAACACAACGTACGGCTTCAAATCTGAAGACTTCAGAATCCGCAGAGACTACGAACAAATACTTAAAATCACAGTTGTTGTTAACATTGTTGCTATGATCCTAACCATAGTGTGTTAACAGTGTTGCTATGATCCTAACCATAGTGTGTTAACAGTGTTGCTATGATCCTAACCATAGTGTGTTAACATGTTGCTATGATCCTAACCATAGTGTGTTAACAGTGTTGCTATGATCCTAACCATAGTGTGTTAACATTGTGGCTATGATCCTAACCATAGTGTGTTAACATTGTTGCTATGATCCTAACCATAGTGTGTTAACATTGTTGCTATGATCCTAACCATAGTGTGTTAACAATGTTGCTATGATCCTAACCATAGTGTGTTAACATTGTTGCTATGATCCTAACCATAGTGTGTTAACATTGTTGCTATGATCGTAACCATAGTGTGTTAACAGTGTTGCTATGATCCTAACCATAGTGTGTTAACATTGTGGCTATGATCCTAACCATAGTGTGTTAACACTGTTGCTATGATCCTAACCATAATGTGTTAACAATGATGCTATGATCCTAACCATAGTGTGTTAACATTGTTGCTATGACCCTAACCATAGTGTGTTAACATTGTTGCTATGATCCTAACCATAGTGTGTTAACAATGTTGCTATGATCCTAACCATAGTGTGTTAACATTGTTGCTATGACCCTAACCATAGTGTGTTAACATGTTGCTATGATCCTAACCATAGTGTGTTAACAGTGTTGCTATGGTCCTAACCAGTGTGTTAACATGTTGCTACGATCCTAACCATAGTGTGTTAACAGTGTTGCTATGGTCCTAACCAGTGTGTTAACATTGTGGCTATGATCCTAACCATAGTGTGTTAACAATGTTGCTATGATCCTAACCATAGTGTGTTAACATTGTTGCTATGACCCTAACCATAGTGTGTTAACATGTTGCTATGATCCTAACCAGTGTGTTAACAGTGTTGCTATGGTCCTAACCAGTGTGTTAACATGTTGCTACGATCCTAACCATAGTGTGTTAACATTGTTGCTATGATCCTAACCATAGTGTGTTAACATTGTGGTTATGATCCTAACCATAGTGTGTTAACATTGTTGCTATGATCCTAACCATAGTGTTAATAATGATGCTATGATCCTAACCATAGTGTGTTAACATTGTTGCTATGACCCTAACCATAGTGTGTTAACATTGTTGTTATGATCCTAACCTTAGTATGTTAACAATGTTGCTATGATCCTAACCATAGTGTGTTAACATTGTTGCTATGATCCTAACCATAGTGTGTTAACATTGTTGCTATAATCCTAACCATAGTGTGTTAATTTGTAATGTATTCTTAAGATCTGTTACACGTAACAACATATATATTACGTCAGTATAGCTGGGAAAGATATACGGTTGGTTTAGGTGGATTATAATAACAATCTGCTGAAGGATACAATGTAGCCATGAGCAAAAAGTGAATTCACTGGGCAACTGTTGAAGCATGGTCATTATAATAATTCATTGTAATTATGTTCCAAGTTTGTTTCACCAGCAACCACCCAATTCTACAGCACCAATAATAAAAACATGCAATCAGTTTGTTATTTTAGGTTTGGCAATTACTTCAGAGGTCAAAACCACATAAATTGATTGACTAACACACACACATAAACACGTCCCTCTAGTTGACAGGACAAACCATTCAATATGACAGTGCTACATCAGGATGTGTGCAGCTTTGGGTTGACCACTGTCTTACACCTTAGACAACTGCTTTGGTTAATTTGAAAATTAACTTCCTTTTCCATGACAAATTCAATACAAATTATAAATAATTAAAACAAACACTTTGTATTTGGTGATGAAAGTGTACAATTTGAGTAAAAAGTATATCTCTGAGCGACATACATGCAATCAATTCCAACTTTATAGAATTTTAAGACTAGTGCTCAGCCCTAAAATGGTGAAATCATTTGAAATGACCACTTCAGACATGTCCAAGACCATAAAAACACAAGCTCCAATTTAAGTCTTATTAACACCCAACACACACTCATCTCGTATATGAAATCTTTAAGTGTGAAGATACTTATTTCACTCCACTGACTTCTCATTATTAACACAAACTGTTCCTGTAATGAACCACGCAACAACGGTTGGTTCAAGAATCTACTACAAATATATAGAAACCTTGGCAACAAACTCACTTGTGGGTAGAAGTTGAGCACACATATCTTGCCCGTGTTGATCACCTGTCTAATTGCCTCAAGACTCGTTCCATACAGGTTCTTTTCAAACTCGCCAAATTCAACAAATTTGTGTGAAGCAATGTCTGCCTCAAAGACGGCCCGAGCTACGAAGTGGTAGTCTTTACCATCAATCTCGTCGTCCTTGGGAGCTCGACTCGTGTCTACAATATCAACGCAGCATGTCTGAGTACAGGTGACACATTGCACAGACCATAAGGTGACACACTGCAATAGACCATAGGTGACACATCATATCAAACCACAGGTGACACATCACAACTGACCATAAAGTGACACATCGCAACAGACCATAGGTGACGCATCACAACAAACCATAGGTGACGCATCGCAACAGACCATAGGTGACACATCGCAACAGACCATAGGTGACACATCACAACAGACCATAGGTGACACATCGCAACAGACCATAGGTGACACATCGCAACAGACCATAGGTGACACATCGCAACAGACCATAGGTGACACATCACAACAGACCACAGTTGACACATCGCAACAGACCATAGGTGACACATCGCAACAGACCATAGGTGACACATCGCAACAGACCATAGGTGACACATCGCAACAGATCATAGGTGACACATCACAACAGACCATAGGTGACACATCACAACAGACCATAGGTGACACATCGCAACAGACTATAAGGTGACACATCACAACAGAACATAAGATGACACATCACAACAGACTACAAGATGACACATCACAACAGACTACAAGATGACACATCACAACAGACTACAAGATGACACATCACAACAGACTATAAGGTGACACATCGCAACAGACTATAAGATGACACATCACAACAGAACATAAGATGACACATCACAACAGACTACAAGATGACACATCACAACAGACTATAAGATGACACATCACAACACACTACAAGATGACACATCACAACAGACTATAAGATGACACATCACAACAGAACATAAGATGACACATCACAACAGACTACAAGATGACACATCACAACAGACTTTAAGATGACACATCACAACAGACTACAAGATGACACATCACAACATACTATAAGATGACACATCACAACAGAACATAAGATGACACATCACAACAGACTACAAGATGACACATCACAACAGACTATAAGATGACACATCACAACAGAACATAAGATGACACATCACAACAGACTACAAGATGACACATCACAACAGACTATAAGATGACACATCACAACAGAACATAAGATGACACATCACAACAGACTATAAGATGACACATCACAACAGACTATAAGGTGACACATCACAACAGACTATAAGGTGACACATCACAACAGACTATAAGGTGACACATCACAACAGAACATAAGGTGCATTTTGGAAGTACGCTGTTATGAGCACTAATTAAAAGGGCGACCTTTCAGTTTTATAAAGATGTCAGTGTCATCCGTGTAAGTCAATTTGTAACAAAGTTTTGAACTAACCTACCCAAAGAATACAAGTTTTGCGACAGATAACGTCCAAATTAGGTATATGTTTCAAATCACATACCATTCAATCCAAAACACGCACCAAAAAACTTTTCAAGGAATAATTCCAAATTACATTATTCAAATTGGTAGTAAATAGTTTCTTGTTTCTAATAACAAAAAACTAAAATCCGTACTTCCAACACTGCAGATAGATTCTGGTTTTCCCTGTTCTGTGATATGTACCTTATGGTGAGACTTGTCTGGCCTGTCACATCATATTATAGTGACGTCGATGGCATTTTCCATTAGGGTTACATAAAGTTTAAAGTTTTGTGGATTCTGGCCCAGCACCTTTATGGCTTGGATGTGAGAGACCAGAGTTAACTCACTACTAGATGCGGACACCAGTCTTTTGAAGGACACATTTTATTGCTGAAAACGCTTTACATTTGGCTCCTTGGCAGACCTGTTCCAACAAACTCCATCTCAACTTCTCTGGGAAGCATTCAGCCATGTGGAAATTTCTGTCCATTCATCGGGCATTGCCTGTAGCCATTCATACAGCTGAGGGAACTGAAGCAACGAGGAGTGAACAAAACGGAACGAGCTTCAAAACAACAGCAACAGGATTCCAATCCAGATTCTCATTTCAGTATGTTTTAATGTCTATGCTACCTCACCCTATGAAGAGCTACTGAGCAGACACTCACGAGGCAAGGCTGGAGCAAATCGGTCCGGGTCGCTCTCCATCAGACGTTGCCTTAGTTCCTGCCGCCCCACGTTGGGTGGACCAATGAGGACAATGGGGCGTTTACGGTTGGGCTGAGGGTAGTAGAGGGCCACCTCCTCGTATGAGAGCACTTCATCGCTGTCTCCCTCTGAAACATGTTTAATTCATCTAGTCACAAACTCTTACAAGAATTCATGTTAACTCTTTACTGCGCAGAGCAGCCAAAACCTGCAGGGAAAGCAGTTTGCGTTTGTGAATTAAGAGTTTATTTGGAAGGAAGTTTAGCTGCGTTCATCAAAATGAACTCCGACATCGCACAGCATTTGGTGGATTTGATTGAGATTGTTTTTCGTAATTTTGAGTCAGAAGTCGATGTATACAGCATCAGTAGTGTTGGCAATGATCACAGAGTTCTATTATCGTCCAATTACGATGTCAAATGCAACTTTCAGACACGGAGATATCCAGCAGATGACATGTCATCGATGTCTTCATTTCGCAGTATATATGCAGCCATCTTGTTGATCGTGGCACCGTCCACACCTTGTTTAATTTGTTTATTTTTGCTGTATTTGGTACCTTGATCACATTGATAACACTAAGGGAACACATATTTGTAAAAGTAGTTGCTGTCTTTCAAAATTTTGAGTGTTAATTTTTATATTGTAACAGAACATTCCATCCAGTAATATGATCGGTAGACGGTAGCCATTTGTTAAATTATGATTTTTATGTTTTCATGCACATTGATGTAGTTTACAAAATAATGTTTAATTTGAAAACTAACTATCAGAATTGGATGTTTTACTAGGGCAAAACAAACATGCATGGCTATACTGTATTTGTTTCACTGGAGCACTTATGGAAGGTTCTGTGAATTTGTTGGTACAGCTTGATGAAATTTACGTTTTATTTTGTCACCATAACCACTTCAAGATCTGAAACTTAACTGAATGAAACACAGCAATTTTAACAACATATTTTATTCAAACATTCATTTCTATAGACAATGTAATTATTTTCATGTATTCTCATGTGCTGGTTGTCAATATATCCAAATTTTAATGCAAACAACCCAAAATACAATTCACAATTGGCTGCCATCTTCAAATTGTCTGCCAAAGCAGGGTGTAAAATAAGAAGGCTGTCTACACAGGAGGGTTAAATTTGTGGAAAGTGTACACAAATGTACCCATATATTACATAATAATATACTTCTATCTGTATCCCCAGAAATCTGAGCTCAGAGGCGCAACGTACAATAATCATTAGGCAGAATCATGAACAGGTACATACAAAGCCATCACTGGAGGGAGGTTGCTAACAGGTAAAAGTCTATTCTACAGTAAATTATTCTCCTGATTTGATAAGTCTGGTATTTTTACGTTCCGAAGCATATACCGACAACGGCTTTTGAGTATTGGAGCACATTCTTTTTCTTCAAGTTTTGTGTATGCTAGCATGCACACAAACACACACACACACACACACACACACACACACACACAGACACACACACACCCACTTGTGGCGACTACTGTTGTCATGCGTTCCTACCTCCATCTGCTGAATATAGCTGCTTCTTCTTTTTTCGGTGTCCGCGACGAACGCCACATTTACAGCGATGTCTCTTCTTCTTATCCTTCTTCTCGACGATTGTCTGCTTCGTTGCCTCCCGTCTAAAAGTTACATTTCTTGTCTTAACATAACAACTGATGGAAGATGCTTTGAAAATAACATTTTGTTTTGCATGGATGACAAACTCTTAAATAACCTTATGTTTTGTTGCGTAGATAACGAACACTAACATGTAAAACTTCATATTGCATTCAGTCAGTTTATCTATTTACATGATACCATTTTGACAGCATTGCATAAATATGTAGGATATCGAGATCATTTAATTATAAGAACATGCCACTAATTCCAATCATTCTTACCTGTCATTACATCAATCATTTGACATATTTATTATGTTGCCAAGTGGCACACGGAAAGAAGTGCCGAGATAAGTGGCCACGTACTGTTCCTGGAAGGCGCGACTAGGAATGAGACCGGCGAGGGTTTGGTCGTCCTCTCCCTCGCGGTACGCCTGCCACCAGTTCGGGTCATCCTGGTTGATGACGTGTAGAATGTCACCCTTCTGGAACGAGATGCCGAGCTCGCGACATGGAATGTAGAGGTCATCCTCGGGGTCGTAGTCGAAATGTGCCTTCACATGCAGCTCCTACAGCAATGAAGACGAATATCAAAAACTTGTTCTATACTTGAGTTGACTCATTGGTGATAAGCAGGACCTACAACTTTGTCAAGTTGGTGGTGCCACTCACACATTGGTGGTGCCACTCAGACGTTGGTGGTGCCGCTCACACGTTGGTGGTGTCACTCACACGTTGGTGGTGCCGCTCACACGTTGGTGGTGCCGCTCACAAGTTGGTGGCGGTGGTCACACGTTGGTGGTGCCGCTCACACGTTGGTGGCGGTGGTCACACGTTGGTGGCGGTGGTCATGCAGACCGGCCCTTTTTCCGAGTTGCCAGCACAACCACAAATTCTACTGACTCAGGTCCCCGAACCAGCATTAATTTTTAACACAGCTTATAACATGCACATGATGTTCTAGAATACTAAATAGTAGTTTAACCCTGCGACCAGCCAGGGCCGATTCATCAGCCCACAGTACCTACCTTTATACTAACATTTTGAATTTCCATGCTAGGTAATTGACACATGAACATTTGGTATTGTTGGATAGATGACAGATTTTTTAAGATGGTGTATATTTATTCATGAGCAGATTGATTGACAGCTAGTGACTGCCTAGCTGACAAAACATGTCACCAAGTCGGTGGCAAAATTGTTGTGGTTTTACTATACCCTGCGTAATGAATTTACATATTCATTCATGAAGTGGTATCAATGGAAAGCTCTATTATTGGCCAATCTGCAGAAAATGACGTCAGTTAGCTATGGTAATTCAGCGAATCAAAACAAAGCAGTCCAGGCACTCCCGCCCCTCCAGAGCTGAAGTAAACAACAAAATGGTGGACATCGTTGCGGAGAATTGTTCACTTTGAAAGTTTACTTCGGATTATCTCAAGTTACTGTGTTAATATTTCAACAAAATGCCTGGCAGTATTAATGAATAATGTTATTATACTAGTTTAGATAGTTAGAATTACTTTGTTTTTTGATGTGAAAATTCAACAAATTAGCATATATGTAAATAAACTGCCATGTTGTTATGCACAAAGTAGGGTATAAAAAGGTAAGCAAGCAAGTCAACTCACAGCGAGGTTATCAACGTCTTTACTTGGCGGGGCAGTGAACTCATCGCACGGAACCACCAGGAAGGTGAGAGTTCCTGTCAAGTTCGCCTGAACACACAAGTTCATTATTTACTATCAACTCTTTAACATAAGCACTACTTTGAATTAGCCAAACAGCTGTAAATTGATAAACCTCTGTTAGCACTCATAGGAGTTTAGCACATGCAATTTTGCAAAACAACAATTACCAAATTACATCTACAGCTAAATGTCACAAAATTGTAGAAAATTTTCTCAAAACGTAAGAAATAATTTCACAGGTAAGTTATTATATGACGCAATACTTCGGATATTCATTCGAACCAGAACCAGATCATTCGAACACCAACTCAACTTCTGTGCAAAGCCTACTCATTCATTTGTATCCACCACAGTCTGTAACAGGTTCTCATCTATGCAGCTGAGTAAACTGAAGCAAATTGGCAAAGCTTTGAAACGACAGAAAGATGACTGTATGTGTGATTGTGCCAGTGTTGGAGCGACTGCGCCACATAGGGATGTGTCACGTACCATGAGGTCACACACGTCATTGACCGACTTGCCACGGATGTCAATACCATTGATCTCAATGATCTCATCTCCCTCGTGGAGAAGTCCACTCTTCTCTGCCATGCCACCCTTCACTATACGCCCCACAATCACCGAGTCACCCTCGTTGCGCACAGTCGCTCCCTGCAAGCATTCACACACTGTATCGGTTACAATCGGTAAAATGCTTGTTAAATTATTACACATGTAACTGTCTTCAACCTTAGTATTTCTTTTTCATAAATGAATTCTTTTAAACATACGTAACCACCTGCAGGACTCTACAGCAAGCTTTGTGTCTTATCACAAGAATTCTGCTTTAGATTATGTTTAATTAGCGTTGTTTCAATAACAGACATAAATAAATTCTTGTTATTAACTAATCAGTTTATGGGTATCAGGCATGTAGAAGCAACCAAAATGTGTGTCAACGAGCACAAATAGCTGAACCGAGTGAGTCGAATGAAGGGAGTGAGCCGAGTGAAGGGAGTGAGCCAAGTGAAAGGGGGTGAGCCGAGTGAAGGGAGTGAGCCGCGTGAAGGGAGTGAGCCGAGTGAAGGGGGTGAGCCGAGTGAAGGGAGTGAGCTGAGTGAAGGGAGTGAGCCGAGTGAAAGGGGGTGAGCCGAGTGAAGGGAGTGAGTCGAGTTAAAGGAGTGAGTCGAATGAAGGGAGTGAGCCGAGTGAAGGGAGTGAGTCGGGTGAAGGGAGTGAGTTGAGTTAAAGGAGTGAGCCGAGTGAATGGGTTGAGCCGAGTGAATGGGTTGAGCCGAGTGAATGGGTTGAGCCGAGTGAAGGGAGTGAGTCGAGTTAAAGGAGTGAGCCGGGTGAAGGGAGTGAGTCAAGTTAAAGGAGTGAGTCGAATGAAGGGAGTGAACCGAATGAAAGGAGTGAGTCGAGTAAAGGGAGTGAGTCGAGTGAAGGGAGTGAGTCGAGTTAAAGGAAGAGCCGAATGAAGGGAGTGAGCCGAGTGAAGGGAGTGAGCTGAGTGAAGGGAGTGAGTCGAATGAAGGAAATGAGCCGAATGAAGGGAGTGAGCCGAGTGAAGGGAGTGAGCCGAGTGAAGGGAGTGAGAGGCCCTCACCAGTGGATCTGCTGTCTTCTGTAGTCGTACAATCTTGATGCTGTCCTCGCCGTACTGCGAGGCACGCTCCTGGATGTACTCCGTCTCATCCTCTGCGGTCGTTGTCTTGGCTGGCACTGCCTTCTGCTGTGCCACCTTGTCATGGGCTGTCAGCAGACCCTGTCACACCAAACACTGTCAGCACAGGTGACACACCAAACGGTCATCATAAGTGACACTAAACACTGCCATCACTGGTGACATCAGACACTGTCAGCACAGGTGACACACCAAATAATGTCATCACAGGTGACACCAGACACTGTCATCACTGGCGACACCAGACACGGTCATCACAGGTGACACCAAACACTGTCATCACAAGTGACATCAGACACTGTCAGCACAGGTGACACACCAAACACTGTCATCACTGGCGACATCAGACACTGTCATCACAGGTGATACACCAAACAATGTCATCAGAGGTAACACCAAACACTGTCATCACTGGCGACATCAGACACTATCAGCACAGGTGAAATACCAAACAATGTCAGCAGAGGTTACATCAGACACTGTCATCAGAGGTGACTCCAAAAACTGTCAGCAGAGGTGACACACCAAACATTGTCATCATAGGTGACACCAAACATTGTCATCACTGGCAACATCAGACATTGTCATCACTGGCGACATCAGATACTATCATCACAGGTGACAGACCATACAATGTAACCACAGGTGACACTAAACACTGTTATCACTGGTGCTAACATTTGTTTCGCCATTGGCGAAACAAATCCATATTTGGCGAAAAGAAAAATTAACTTTTTCACCAGTTTGGCAAAATCAAATTGACAAACTAATTAGTGTTGTGCGCAGTATTTTCGTTTTATTCGAGGATATTCATATCCAGGTGTAGCAATCAGTATAACACAATCACGCCCGTTGCGAATAAACATCGCCTTTCGTCATCTTGCTTTGATTAGTGCATCATGTTCCCACTATGAGCGCAGATTTATAGTCTCTGTCAACTGCATAATCTGCTGAGCACACTGTTCTTGCGGCAGGCACGTTCTGCGTAGTTCGCAGTGGCGCAGTCAAATCTGTCTCGCACTTGCCAGCGTTTAATCTGCGTTAATGTAACCATGCGGAGATAATTTTTGCTGAACTTTAGATACGGTAGACTAGCATACAAATTCCTTACTGGAATATTTAGTATACTCTAGTTTGAACTAGTATTAACTGACGCGGATTTAAAAGCTAGCGTCCATTGCTTGAAATGCGATCTGAGTGCTAAACACTGCCATCACTGGCGATATCATACACTATAAGCACAGGTGACACCAAACACTGTCAGCTCAGGTGACATCATCATCATCAGATATATGTTAATAATACAATTTTTGTAGACTTTAAACTACAGGAACCCGAACACTGGGGCATAACAAACCTGAATCTTTACTAATGAAATCATGCCAGTGATCATCAGATATTTAACTGAAATAAATATAGAAATACAAAGCAAACCAAACCCCCCGCAAAGCAGGGTAAGACACTGTTGTGTACCAAGATATAACAACCCCCACTCACCTTGAAATGAGGCGTCTGCAACAGCTGTGAGAGTTCGCGAGTGAGTGGACTCTCTGATGTTGTGATGCTGGTGATGATGGCATCGTTGAGTGGTGTGGCCTCAGTGAGGGCAGTGGGCAGGGGAGACCGCAGCGAGAAGGCAACAATCTTGTTGTGAGCCTGCAGCGCATGGCGGAACGCTCGCTTCTGAAAGAGCGGCATCAGTTGGGCGATCTGCTTCTGGTCATCCAGGGACATCAGGCGACTGTGGATGAGTTGCAGGGAGCTGAGGAGGTCGTCGACAGCTGCAGAACATGGCCAATCAACATGTCCAGTCAACAACATGGCAAATCAACATGGCCAATCAACAACATGGCCAATCAACATGTCCAGTCAACAACATGGCCAATCAACATGTCCAGTCAACAACATAGCCAATCAACATGGTCAAACGATAACATGGCTAATCCACAACATGGTTGAACAACAATGTGGTCGAACAACAATGTGGTCAAACAACAATGTGGCTAAACAACAACATGGCCAACCATCAAGATGGACAATCAACAATACAGTTATTTAGCAGCAAATGTATTACCAAATAAAAAACAGAAGTAGGGTCATTAATGCTGAAATAATATAAAACCTAAAGGAGCATATTGAAAGTCTGTTAACAAAAGTTTGTAATTGGTCAACACAATGTGTACTATGCAACAGAGCTTAAATAACATTGCTAGTAGTTAACAATCAATTATTTACAAAATATCACACAAATATTCAAACACTTACAGACATCTTGTACGACAACATTGTCTCTTTGTCGTAACGGCAATGTTGATGACTTTGACGCACTGACACCCACTGATGAAGCGTCATCCTCCTCGACGTAGTTTGGGTTGACAATACCAGATGGCAGCACAGATGGCGGTTCATCTGCAAGAGGATTCTCCTGAAGTGCCTGGAGCTTCTTGGAGCCACGGAGTGAGGCCCGGAGGAACTCGTTCTCCTGAGCTACTCGCTGCTCCTCCTCCCTCTTCTTGCGCAGGTCCTCCTAGTGGACAACGTCATCATACATGAGGTCATGACACGCGTGGTCAAGATACATGAGGTCATCATATGCAAGGTCGTTGTAAGCCATGTCGTTGTATGTGAGGTCATTGTATGAGCTAGAGCGGACAGTCTGTAGAAGGACCATGCTGACACTTGGGCCAGGAGTAGTCAGAGCAAGGAGGGAAACAAACACTGACGAGGCCAGCCTCACCCTGGACTACAAGGACCAGGAGGGAGCAAACCAGCCTCACCCTGGACTACAGGGACCAGGAGGGAGCAACCAGCCTCACCCTGGACAACAGGGACCAGGAGGGAGCAAACCAGCCTCACCCTGGACTACAGGGACCAGGTGGGAGCAACCAGCCTCACCCTGGACTACAGGGACCAGGAGGGAGCAACCAGCCTCACCCTGGACAACAGGGACCAGGAGGGAGCAACCAGCCTCACCCTGGGGTACAGGGACCAGGTGGGAGCAACCAGCCTCACCCTCAACTACAGGGACCAGGAGGGAGCAACCAGCCTCACCCTGGACTACAAGGACCAGGAGGGAGCAAACCAGCCTCACCCTGGACTACAGGGACCAGGAGGGAGCAACCAGCCTCACCCTGGACAACAGGGACCAGGAGGGAGCAACCAGCCTCACCCTGGACTACAGGGACCAGGAGGGAGCAAACCAGCCTCACCTTGGACTACAGGGACCAGGGGGGAGCAACCAGCCTCACCCTCGACTACAGGGACCAGGAGGGAGCAACCAGCCTCACCCTGGGGTACAGGGACCAGGTGGGAGCAACCAGCCTCACCCTCAACTACAAGGACAAGGAGGGTGCAACCAGCCTCACCCTCAACTACAGGGACCAGGAGGGAGCAGGCAGCTTCACCCTGGACTAAAGGGACCAGGAGGGAATAACCAGCCTCACCCTCGACTACAGGGACCAGGAGGGTGCAACCAGCCTCACCCTGGATTAAAGGGACCAGGAGGGAGCAACCAGCCTCACCCTCAACTACAGGGACCAGGAGGGAGCAACACTGTCTTGTGTCCTTACCTGATACATCTTCATGCAATGTTCCAGGTGGTTTTATCTGATACATCTTCATGCGATGTTCTAGAGGGTCTTACTATTGCATTCCAAATAAGCGTATATGTACGGCTATTTATTTGGACAAAAAATGCCAGCCTGTACGGTCTTATTTGGATCTGTACGCTTATTTAATGTTTTTTATTTAGGTCAACATTATTTACTGTTGCTGGTTCCACTTTGTACGGTTTTTATTAGGCACTACATGTATTTATTTGCATCACCGATACAATGTTCTGAGAAATGTGTATAACAATTATATTTGCTGGCGAATTGACGAAGCCGAACGCGCAGTACTCTTCGTTCTTACGGCGACGCTGTTTACGCCAGTCACCACGCCAATCATGGCAGATAACGATCTTTTCATTAAAAAACTACACGTATGCACAAAAGGCGTACTTAGGGAACCTGTGTGTAAAATATATGGGTTTGTTATGTTTTATTGGGATCATGCTGTGGTCAGGACGTTAGTATTATGGCTGGTAAATTGTGAATCTTCCAGTCTAGGGCTGGGCGATAAAGCATGATTAACAACGTTTCGTGGGCGCGACGTCACAAGACAACCCTTACTGGAGTAGTGACCTCGATGCTACGTGGCAGAGCTACATGGTAAACAAGCCATAGTGGATTACTCCATTTATGTATTTAGGGGTGGCAGGCTAGGTGGAATTAACTACATTATGTTAAAAAGTATCCTGCAGAATTTGGCATTGTTTCTATTAATGTAATACTAACAATTATAGATATATTTCATTTGCTGTTTTCAACAGATATCAGTTAGTATTAAACTACTAATGACTGAGACAAACTAAATGAAGTGTTATGTCTGGAGTTTTGTTTCAACGTTTGATTTAATATACAGTATTATTGTTTGTTTGATGTAGGCAACTCCTGTTTGCATATAATTATGTTGTTGCATTGTCAAAAATGTGATGTTCTACGTGATCTTACCTGATACATCTTCATGCGATGTTCTAGGTGATCTTACCTTATACATCTTCATGTGATGTTCTAGGTGGTCTTACCTGATACATCTTCATGCAATGTTCTAGGTGGTCTTACCTGATACATCTTCATGCGATGTTCTAGGTGATCTTACCTTATACATCTTCATGCCATGTTCTAGGTGGTCTTACCTGATACATCTTCATGCAATGTTCTAGGTGGTCTTACCTTATACATCTTCATGCAATGTTCTAGGTGGTCTTACCTGATACATCTTCATGCGATGTTCTAGGTGATCTTACCTTATACATCTTCATGCAATGTTCTAGGTGGTCTTACCTGATACATCTTCATGCGATGTTCTAGGTGATCTTACCTTATACATCTTCATGCAATGTTCTAGGTGGTCTTACCTGATACATCTTCATGCGATGTTCTAGGTGGTCTTACCTGATACATCTTCATACGATGTTCTAGGTGGTCTTACCTGATACATCTTCATACGATGTTCTAGGTGGTCTTACCTGATACATCTTCATACGATGTTCTAGGGGGTCTTACCTTATACATCTTCATGCGATGTTCTAGGTGGTCTTATCTGATACACCTTCATACGATGTTCTAGGTGGTCTTACCCGATACATCTTCATGCGATGTTCTAGGTGGTCTTACCTGATACATCTTCATACGATGTTCTAGGTGGTCTTACCTGATACATCTTTATGCGATGTTCTAGGTGGTCTTACCTGATACATCTTCATGCGATGTTCTAGGTGATCTTACCTTATACATCTTCATGCCATGTTCTAGGTGGTCTTACCTGATACATCTTCATGCGATGTTCTAGGTGGTCTTACCTGATACATCTTCATGCGATGTTCTAGGTGGTCTTACCTTATACATCTTCATGCAATGTTCTAGGTGGTCTTACCTGATACATCTTCATGCAATGTTCTAGGTGATCTTACCTTATACATCTTCATGCAATGTTCTAGGTGGTCTTACCTGATACATCTTCATGCGATGTTCTAGGTGATCTTACCTGATACATCTTCACACGATGTTCTAGGTGGCCTTACCTGATACATCTTCATGCGCTGTTTTAGGTGGCCTTACCTGATACATCTTCATGCGATGTTCTAGGTGGCCTTACCTGATACATCTTCATGCGATGTTCTAGGTGGCCTTACCTGCTACATCTTCATGCGATGTTCTAGGTGGCCTTACCTGATACATCTTCATGCGATGTTCTAGGTGGCCTTACGTGATACATCTTCATGCGATGTTCTAGGTGGCTTTACCTGATACATGCCAGTGTCTCATAATTTCTCAACCTGATGAAAATATTCTCAGTCTTTATGTCATGTTATGTTTCTTAGATCATGGATATGCTGCATTTGTGAGTTTTGTGCACACATCTCTCTCATTTCCTAATTAATTCTTTTGAAGTGTTCCGTACACGGGCATAGATGTTGAACTTGAAGCGCAGTCTCAACGGAACATTACCTTCCTTCCCATCTAATTACTTCTGGGTCACGTGGCAAACACCACAACAATAAATAGAGATTTAAAAGTGGTAAGGCCACCTAGAACATCGCATGAAGATGTATCACGTAAGGCCACCTAGAACATCGCATGAAGATGTATCAGGTAAGGCCACCTAGAACATCGCATGAAGATGTTCTAGGTGGCCTTACCTGATACATCTTCATGCGCTGTTTTAGGTGGCCTTACCCGATACATCTTCATGCGATGTTCTAGGTGGCCTTACCTGATACATCTTCATGCGCTGTTTTAGGTGGCCTTACCTGATACATCTTCATGCGATGTTCTAGGTGGCCTTACCTGCTACATCTTCATGCGATGTTCTAGGTGGCCTTACCTGATACATCTTCATACGATGTTCTGCATGGCCTTACCCGATACATCTTCATGCGATGTTCTAGGTGGCCTTACCTGATATATCTTCATACGATGTTCTAGGTGGTCTTCTTTCGCCGCTTTTGTAGGCTGCTGCATCAAGGCGATGCCAGCCGACGGGTCGTTTGCATGTCGTTTTGCCTCGCTGCCCCTAGAGGGTGTACTGTGTTGGCTGCGGAGAGACGACTGTGACGAGTTGACGGACTGTGGTGGGGGGTACCGTGGAGGTTCCTTTAATGAACCCACAAAGTTAGCGGGACAGTCAATGGCCATCTCACGGTGAGGTCCGTTCTCTACGACATTCACGTACATATTCTCTCCTGGGGCGTGCATCGCTGGCGACCCGGTCACGTGACCTGACACAGGCCCGAAACCGTTTATGACTGACGTCTCCATTGGCTCGCTATCATTCCCTTTAGTAGTATCCAAACCGTGTCCTAACATCGGAGACGCATTACAAATAAGTTTGTTAACATGCACCGGCAGCGGTGAGTTCGTAATTGGGTCACTGCACGTGCTCAGTTGGGCATCATTGACGTCTTCAGTGTCCGAGTCATCACAGGTGTGTGCAGTGTTGTCGAAGGCGGCGCAAATGTTCACTGGGTTCACTTTATAGAGGGCAGCCAACTGCTGGAGATTACCATGTGACTCGTTGTCAGTCGCTACAACGTATGCATCCTGGATGTCACTGTCGCTTGACACTGCAATGACAAGGACATGACACCATTAAAGCAGGCATGTCAGCAGCTCAATGTCATAAACACACACTAATGATGGTCGTCACAATCTCACTTGCTAGGCTCGTATTTGCCACTAGCCAATGAATACATCAAATTAATTTTGGCTAAACAAAATAGACCTTTTGCCAATTTGGCTTGACAAAATTAGTTGGCTATTAAAAAAATATTTTGAGAAATGGTTTTAATATCCTGGTAGCATGAGCCCAGAATCCTATGTACCACATCTTGACAGTATTTATGGTGCAATGTCACCCAACCCATGTTGTCCCTATGCCACTGCATACAGACCACCTGGACATGTCCTTGGACCTTGGTCTGACTCTACTCATTCCAGGAGCAAGTTCTGATAAGAGCAAACTTGAAAGAACCATTTGTCAAGTCTACCTACTGTTGTGAATGAATACTGCATTTGGCATTTGGAGTTTCCAAGACTTGTTAAAACAACTTCTGTTAATTTTTAAATCTCTATTTATTGTTGTGGTGTTTGCCACGTGACCCAGAAGTAATTAGATGGGAAGGAAGGTAATGTTCCGTTGAGACTGCGCTTCAAGTTCAACATCTATGCCAGTGTACGGAACACTTCAAAAGAATTAATTAGGAAATGAGAGAGATGTGTGCACAAAACTCACAAATGCAGCATATCCATGATCTAAGAAACATAACATGACATAAAGACTGAGAATATTTTCATCAGGTTGAGAAATTATGAGACACTGGCATGCCCAACCTCCAGACATAAAAACCCCTAGGGGTTTCTATTCTATAAAGTACTATAATAATATTTATTTTATAAAGCGCAATTTCCAATAAAATGCTCAAAGTGCTGTACAAGAATTTAATAGCATAAAACATTAAATTTAGCAAAGTATGAGCACAATAGATATAAAATACAAATTTGATAATAATTATAAAACAGAACAATTTAATTTAATTCACTAAAAATAGATTAAACAAAATAACTAAGACCTTTGACCTTGACTATGACCTTTCTGCATCATTTGATAAAAGTTAACAATTGATTACTTCTCCGGATGACAATTTATTAGTCTAACTAAACAATGCAACTCTTGCTATCTATAAATGTGATAATTTAGGTCTTTGCTGAAAAATAAGTACTTGACTCTTGACCTCAATAGCTGCTAACTGGTGACTGTGTTGAGAAACCAAGTACTAATGTTTGCTGATACCAACCACATAGGGTTAAATGAGCCTAGCATGTTGTCCTGCACTCCCATAAGCATGGTAAAGGGTTAAGTTTGCCAGTCTTGTTTCTCCCAATGTTTAATTGACACTGACATTGAAGTAATGAGGGAGTGATTATAGGAAATGACCCTGTCCTAGACCCACAGCACCTGATCTCATATGCAGACAATATATGGTGTACTTATAATAATGCTATGTACAGTCAACAAAAACAAGTTTGCGATCTAAAGGGCGATTCACACCCTTGGAGTTGATACATCACCCTGCCTCTTACGCAGTCGTTTCTGGTGAACAAATACGGCATAAGAACGAGACTTGATGATACTAGGTAAATGCATTATGAGCCACCCCGGTAGTGCACACAAAGCAAGGTTGACCAAATACTACATCTTACACCTGTAACACTCAATGTGTGCATGGCGCTGGTGAATTCTGAGCAGAAGCCTTTTTAGCAACACGGAGTAAATGTCACAGCAACTTACTGATTCAACCAGAGTGTTATTTCCCAACAAACAAAACAGGTGCATTTTTTAATACACTTGGAAGAGCCCAGCCCTTTAAAAGAAAGGTCATGGCCAATTAAATTTAACACAAAGAATGGGGGTAGGTATGTGTGACCCACTTTCTGCCTTCTTGTCAGGGTTCTTGTTAGAGATACTCTGGGTTCATGCAATCGGTTCGTGGCAGATATCCTACGATGAATCAACTACACTACTCATGGCAGATCTATATCCTACAGTGAACCAACTACACTACCCGTGGCAGATATTCTACAATGAAGCAACTACACTACTCATGGCAGATATCCTACAGTGAACCAACTACACTACCCGTGGCAGATATCCTACAGCGAACCAACTACACTACCCCTGCCAAATATCCTACAGTGAACCAACTACACTACACCTGGCAGATATCCTACAGCAAACCAACTACACTATCCCTGCCAAATATCCTACAGTGAACCAACTACACTACCCCTGGCAGATATCCTACAGCGAACCAACTAAACTACCCCTGCCAAATATCCTACAGTGAACCAACTACACTACCCCTGGTAGATATCCTACAGCGAACCAACTACACTACCCCTGGCAGATATCCTATAGCGAACCAACTACACTACCCCTGGCAGATATCCTACAATGAACCAACTACACTACTCATGGCAGATATCCTACAGTGAACCAACTACACTACCCCTGGCAGATATCCTACAATGAACCAACTACACTACCCCTGCCAAATATCCTACAGTGAACCAACTACACTACCCCTGCCAAATATCCTACAGTGAACCAACTACACTACCCCTGGCAGATATCCTACAGCGAACCAACTAAACTACTCCTGCCAAATATCCTACAGTGAACCAACTACACTACCCCTGGTAGATATCCTACAGCGAACCAACTACACTACCCCTGGCAGATATCCTATAGCGAACCAACTACACTACCCCTGGCAGATATCCTACAATGAACCAACTACACTACTCATGGCAGATATCCTACAGTGAACCAACTACACTACCCCTGGCAGATATCCTACAATGAACCAACTACACTACCCCTGCCAAATATCCTACAGTGAACCAACTACACTACCCCTGCCAAATATTCTACAGTGAACCAACTACACTACCCCTGCCAAATATCCTACAGTGAACCAACTACACTACCCCTGGCAGATATCCTACAGCAAACCAACTACACTACCCCTGGCAGATATCCTATGATGAATCAACTACACTACTCATGGCAGATATCGTACAGTGAACCAACTACACAACCCGTGACAGATATCCTACAGTGAACCAATTACACTACCCCTGGCAGATATCCTACGATGAATCAACTACACTACTCATGGCAGATATCCTATAGTGAACCAATTACACTACCCCTGGCAGATATTCTACAGTGAACCAACTACACTACCCCTGGCAGATGAGAAATTCCATAAAAAAGTGGACATGACTACCAAAAATTAAATTGAACAATTTGCAAATTTAGATAAGTTAGAGGGTATATCTAAGTGTATAAAAGTAGAAAGTTTGAGTCTCATATCGAGTGGGTTTTTGTGTGTAAATTACAAACATGTTAACAGCATCAACAAAATAAATGCTAAAACTGTAATTTCAACAGATAACTAAGCTGCTAGTCATTATTTTTCTTCATAAGGTTCTTCTTGATTATGTATTTTTTTAGGAAGGCAAAGGAACACATTTTGAAAACCACAAAGATTTAAATTATTAATTAAAGATGAATACATTGCTAATGTTTGTAACATCAGTCAAGCGTGATGTTTATGAAATTTGCACAAAATATTAAATTAATATATATAATTATATGGTAAAGACAAAAATACTTGGATACATTTCTTATTTGAGAAAACCCCCTCTTACAAACATTCTTTTTGCCAGCACAGCAAGCTTGGATTTGATGCACTGCCCCTAGTACATTGATCACTGTTACTTGCCAGGGGGAAATGTGAAAAAAGATTACGAGCAGGTCAGAAACATGCTGAGCTGTGCATGTATGCATAATCTGAGTGACTTGTGTGAAAGAGGAAGGTGGTGAGATTAACCAGAGGCCAGACCACAATCACCACCTTCACCATATACACGGGCACACACAGTCACCACCTTCACCATATACACGGGCACACACAGTCACCACTTCAGCTCAGTTGACACTTGAAGCTTGGCATAACTGTTATTGAACTACTACTTACAGATTGTACCAACAGTAATACTTTGTACAATGGGTGCTTGCTAGTTTTTATTGCATTCCTGCAGTAGGTCTGACCATGAAATTAGACAGCTTTGAAATCTCCATTCTGGCCTGCATTGTTTTAAAAATATACTCATGAATATAACAAATAAAGAACATGAGTTATAAGAAAATTCTATCAAGTGCCAACATGTTCCTTTTATAAGCAGTTCTATCAAGTGCTAACATGTTCCTTTTATAAAATGCAGTTCTACCAAGGGCCAACACGTTCCTTTTATAAGAAGCAGTTCTACCAAGTGCCAACATGTTCCTTTTATAACAAAAAGCAGTTCTACCAAGGGCCAATATGTTCCTTTTATAAGAAGCAGTTCTGCCAAGGGTCAACATGTTCCTTTTATAAGAAGCAGTTCTACCAAAGGCCAACATGTTCCTTTTATAAGAAGCAGTTCTACCAAGGGCCAACATGTTCCTTTTATAAGAAGCAGTTCTACCAAAGGCCAACATGTTCCTTTTATAAGAAGCAGTTCTACCAAGGGTCAACATGTTCCTTTTATAAGAAGCAGTTCTACCAAGGGCCAATATGTTCCTTTTATAAGAAGCAGTTCTGCCAAGGGTCAACATGTTCCTTTTATAAGAAGCAGTTCTACCAAGTGCCAACATGTTCCTTTTATAAGAAGCCGTTCTACCAAGGGCCAACATGTTCCTTTTATAAGAAGCAGTTCTACCAAGGGCCAACATGTTCCTTTTATAAGAAGCCGTTCTACCAAGGGCCAACATATTCCTTTTATAAGAAGCCGTTCTACCAAGGGCCAACATGTTCCTTTTATAAGAAACCGTTCTACCAAGTGCCAACATGTTCCTTTTATAAGAAGCAGTTCTACCAAAGGCCAACATGTTCCTTTTATAAGAAGCAGTTCTACCAAGGGCCAACATGTTCCTTTTATAAGAAGCAGTTCTACCAAGGGCCAGCATGTTCCTTTTATAAAAAGCCATTCTACCAAGGGCCAACATGTTCCTTTTATAAAAAGCAGTTCTACCAAGGGCCAACATGTTCCTTTTATGAGAAGCAGTTCTACCAAGGGCCAACATGCTCTGTACATTCAGCATCCACTGTATTTATTTAAGTTATTTATGTTAGGTTCAAGGACTCATTAACAGGACTGATGAATGGTTTATTTTGGGTTAGAATGAGTCCATACCAGATTTGGAATGTTCCAATTGTTGTGGCACAGACCCCAGAGAGAAGGAAACAACTGCATTAAATGGCATTTCCATGAAAACTGGGAAAATGGTCTTTAAATATTGTTATTGAATTCCCAAAGAACAGTATTTCTTTTATTGTGGAACATAACATCTTGTCTGAGAAAGACAATTTTCAACATTTGCATACTGCATTATGTGAAAATGCACCATTCAAACATTATGTAGATAATTTGCAACATTCATCAAGATATCAATAATTAGTTGCCCCTTTGCAGCCATTATTTTCTAATTCAATGTGGGTTTGACTAACTGACTCTATTTCGCGAGACCTTAATCTCCACTAAACCACCATTCGTAATGGGAAACTTCCTAAATGTCTTCATGAAAACTATTGCACTGGTATGGCATTTGTATCACTGCAGTTAAATATTTACTGTTATATTTTAGTTGAAACTCATATAAAGCTGAAACTCAATGGATGCGTTTAATAGCTGCTTCAACCCTGCACAGGCACTGAGCTTCCAACCTGCTGCCTCACCCCAAGACAGTGCAGCAAATGAGAACACTGATTACAGGCACTGAGCTTCCAACCTGCTGCCTCACCCCAAGACAGTGCAGCAGGTGTGAACACTGATTACAGGCACTGAGCTTCCAACCTGCTGCCTCACCCCAAGACAGTGCAGCAGATGAGAACACTGATTAGAGGCACTGAGCTTCCAACCTGCTGCCTCACCCCAAGACAGTGCAGCAGATGAGAACACTGATTACAGGCACTGAGCTTCCAACCTGCTGCCTCACCCCAAGACAGTGCACTGAGCTTCCAATGTGCAACCTACTGTCATGTCAGTTGTGGGTTCAAAACCCAGCACATAACACCTACTGTCATGTCAGTTGTGGGTTCAGAACCCAGCATATAACACCTACTGTCATGTCAGTTGTTGGTTCAGAACCCAGCACATAACACCTACTGTCATGTCAGTTGTGGGTTCAGAACCCAGCATATAACACCTACTGTCATGTCAGTTGTTGGTTCAGAACCCAGCACATAACACCTACTGTCATGTCAGTTGTGGGTTTACAACCCAGCACATAACACCTACTGTCATGTTAGTTGTGGGATCAGAACCCAGCACATAACACCTACTGTCATGTCAGTTGTGGGTTCAGAACCCAGCACATAACACCTACTGTCATGTCAGTTGTGGGTTCAGAACCCAGCACATAACACCTACTGTCATGTCAGTTGTGGGATCAGAACCCAGCACATAACACCTACTGTCATGTCAGTTGTGGGTTCAGAACCCAGCACATAACACCTACTGTCATGTCAGTTGTGGGTTCAGAACCCAGCACATAACACCTACTGTCATGTCAGTTGTGGGTTCAGAACCCAGCACATAACACCTACTGTCATGTCAGTTGTGGGTTCAGAACCCAGCACTTAACACCTACTGTCATGTCAGTTGTGGGTTCAGAACCCAGCACATAACACCTACTGTCATGTTAGTTGTGGGTTCAGAACCCAGCACATAACACCTACTGTCATGTCAGTTGTGGGATCAGAACCCAGCACATAACACCTACTGTCATGTCAGTTGTGGGTTCAGAACCCAGCACATAACACCTACTGTCATGTCAATTGTGGGTTTACAACCCAGCACATAACACCTACTGTCATGTCAGTTGTGGGTTTACAACCCAGCACATAACACCTACTGTCATGTTAGTTGTGCGTTCAGAACCCAGCACATAACACCTACTGTCATGTTAGTTGTGGGTTCAGAACCCAGCACATAACACCTACTGTCATGTTAGTTGTGGGTTCAGAACCCAGCACATAACACCTACTGTCATGTTAGTTGTGGGTTCAGAACCTAGCACATAACACCTACTGTCGTGTCAGACAGATTTCATGTTTCAGCGTCCTGATATGTCAAGGGTGCTTTACTCACAAGCTATATTCAGCTTGTTGCTTTAAATGTCAATGTTGTCGTAGATCTATTAATAATTAAATTTAATGCACAATCGTTGTCAGAGCTATTAAATATAATGCAGAAGAAACATTGTCATTACATTATTTTATGACCGAATCCAGGAGTGATATTTATTTTACGTTATTACATGTCTAAATAAGTAGTCTTATGTTGAGTGCAATATATTGATGACAATGACATAGAACAGACCAAGTCATTCACACTTAACACCTTCACCACAGTCACTGTATGAGTCACCAGCTTTTACCAACAACACACACGTAATTTCCTCAAAACCATTATCTACCGTTGTAGGAACAATTCCTGCCAAGAAGGCAGCAACCAGATAGGACAAGTTGGCCACATTTTCCCGCAACTGGACATGTTTCTGACGCCAACCAGTGTGGGAGTGTGGGGTGTGTGACTGACTACTGTCATACACCACTCACATACCCTGTACACACACACACTGCAGTGTCAAATAGTACATCAGAGGTCACTTGATATACTGCCAACTGACACTGCACAGCACAATGCAAACCATTTACCTGCAGGGCCAAAGTTATGCACAAGCTCTCATCCTATACATGTGTGCGGTACTTTTTGACCACAGACTACAATGCACTTCTTAGCCAAATCAGCTGTTATGTTGCAAGAATGTACTTCTCAGTGAAACCTGTAGGTGGGTGCTCAGCAAGATGCTCACTAAAACCTGTTTAAATTTCAAAACTGTTTTTCCATCATAACTCTTCCTTCCTAAGCAAAATTAACCAAATCATGACAGCCAGTGAACTTCAATGCGTTTTTATCAAGACACATGACTTTTAACAAGATATTTACTGTACACTCTTCGTGATCACACCGTGTGTGCATCAATGATCAAGTGGTTGGTTCACCACAATATAACGAAGAACAATTCTGAATATACTGCTACTTTTTCTCAAGACATCCAACTTAATGTCCAGACACCATAACATCCATCAACAAGTTCCTCAGATACATTCTTAAAATGCAATGACAAGATGAGACAACCGACACAGAACTCATGAATAGCCATATCAAGGAGATTAAAAAACAACAACGAAAGGAAACCAATCAGTTACAAGACATGCCTTAGAGTGGAACCCACAAACAAACAAGCAAAGACCCAAGAGAGCTGGAGGAAGTTCACAGCCTAGTAAGAAAGGAAACATGGTAGGACCTGGCAAGACACGAAGAGAGACTAGACTCAAAGTAAAGAGGAATAAATCAGTAATAACACCCATAGTTTCTATGCAAGCCAACCTGGTTGAACCTACTTACAGTCAAGAATCAGCATGAGTCTTTGAAAGATGCACCACTCTAACAAGCTGCCTCCTCACTGTGATACCAGCTGTATCTTCCACCAAGAGCATGCTTTATGATGGGTGGAGCACATTCCTGGAACTATCAGCCTGCTGACCTTCACCTGTAGTCAAACCATCACAAACAATGCTGTGCAACATCTTGAATGCATTTACACACCAAACCCATCTGTTTTGCTTTCAGTACATTTATTATTATTACTAAATTATAATATCAAATAAAAAATTTACAATTCCTAGATATATAATTGTACATGTATAACCTATAATTGCATCACAATTACAATCATAATATCATTGAAATTTTAACTGCATTACAATGTTATAAACATGACTTAACTTAAAAACTGTCCAAAAGTTTACTTTACGTGCCTAACAGCATGCTCAAAGAAATCAATTGAAGGAACACTTAATTCCATTTTCCGGTTGAGTCAGTGACTGCCTGTCACAGCACTACCTGGAGCTATCAATCTGTGTGATCAGCCAAACATCAACTGTGTCACTTGGTTGCTAGGAGATGGTTCACAGACAGGGAGTCTACATTAATGCACCAGCAAATGAGACTTCTGCCTGGAGGCAGTAGCTCAGTCCTGACTGGCTTAGTCCTATACCTGCAGTCTGGGTCTGACACCTGCTCCAGGCCCTGTAGACCTAACAGTGGCTATTCACACAAATAGCAAGAGAACTGCGACTCCTGGGCCTAGTGGCTACCTCACCATGTGCATATGTATCATCTGACTTATGGGTAAGGCACGTGTCATTCCTGTTTTTACACCACTACATACTTGCTGTGTCCACATGCTGTAAATTTCCGTGTATAATTTGCCCCCATGTATAATATGCACCCTGACTTTTGCTAAATTTTGATAACATTTCTATATCACCATGTATAGTAATAGTATAATATGCACCCCAACATTTTTGGACATCAATCCCCGATTTCCTCGCTTCTAATATTTTGCTTGAACCCATGAATCCATCTCATAATCGTAAACATGTCACCTACGCAAGTTATGGCATATTTCTGCCAGCTTGTCGCTCGCTAGTAACTAGTGTGTAAGCACTACGTAACTTGTTTTGTAGTTTGATGATTGCAGAGAACTTACATTGTGTCATTCTGATTTCACTTTTAAATTAACACCAAGTTCTATTCTGAAATGCTACATGCAAACCTGGTACTTTCAACTGCGAAGCACACATGTGCTACAGTCATCTTTATTTACATTCACAACATTTGCATTCACAACTTTAAACATGGAGTCTCACTTGTTGACACTCAACCCTTGACACGGGCATCATTCACGTGATTCAGGAATGCCAATCATAATCATCGCGGGACACTTCCCGGGCTTCACATCCCGGTCTCATTGATGATGGTCTCATTGGTGATATTCGCTCATGTTTGTTATTTCTCGCTGCTAGTTTAGGGTTAGAGAGGCGGTTACGGGAGTGTGATTCTTGCCTTTTGTCTGCATTGCTGCGGTGGTTTACGTGATTGTGACATCACGCCGACTTTGATAATATTACCAGTTTTCCAGTAGCGTTACTCTGGTCTGCAAACATTGATAAATTGGTGAGAGAAAGTTTTGTTTAGCCTCAGCACCATTTATAATACGCAGATTGTTGAATACAAATTGAAAGAATTATTTATGTGCAATTTTTATTTGAATATATTTGTTTGAAGTTTTTAATATTGATCAGGTTAATTTATTAAGGACATCATTGTAACAACTAAAAATCACTGACTCACAGACCACAAGCACACCAAACTTGGGACTCTGTAAACAAACTAGTGTCTGTAAACACTTGACTCAAGTACTGCATACACGTAGAACAATTGTAAAGACACACACTCTACTGGTGGATGATCTCACACACTCTACTGGTGGATGATCTCACACACTCCGCTGGAGGAGGATCTCACACACTCCACTGGAGGATGATCTCACACACTATGCTAGCAGATGATCTCACACCCTCTGTTGGTGGATGATCTCACACACTCTACTGTTGGATGATCTCATACACTCTACTGGCGGATGATCTCACACACTCCACTGGAGGATGATCTCACACACTCCACTAGAGGATGATCTCACACACTCTGCTGGCGGATGATCTCACACACTCTGCTGGTGGATGATCTCACACTCTACTGGTGGATGATCTCACACACTCTGCTGGTGGTAATCTCACACACTGTGCTGGTGGTGATCTCACACACTCCGCTGGCGTATGATCTCACACACTCCGCTGACGGATGATCTCACACACTCCGCTGGCGGATGATCTCACACACTCTACTGGCGGATGATCTCACACACTCTGCTGGAGGATGATCTCACAAACTCTGCTGGTGGATGATCTCACACGCTCTGCTGGCGGATGATCTCACACGCTCTACTGGTGGATGATCTCACACGCTCTACTGGCGGATGATCTCACACACTCCACTGGAGGATGATCTCACACACTCCACTAGAGGATGATCTCACACACTCTGCTGGCGGATGATCTCACACACTCTGCTGGTGGATGATCTCACACTCTACTGGTGGATGATCTCACACACTCTGCTGGTGGTAATCTCACACACTATGCTGGTGGTGATCTCACACACTCCGCTGGAGTATGATCTCACACACTCCGCTGACGGATGATCTCACACACTCCGCTGGCGGATGATCTCACACACTCTACTGGCGGATGATCTCACACACTCTACTGGCGGATGATCTCACACACTCTACTGGTGGATGATCTCACACACTCTACTGGTGGATGATCTCACACACTGCTGGAGGATGATCGCACAAACTCTACTGGTGGATGATCTCACACACTCCACTAGAGGATGATCTCACACTCTGCTGGCGGATGATCTCACACACTCTGCTGGTGGATGATCTCACACTCTACTGGTGGATGATCTCACACACTCTGCTGGTGGTAATCTCACACACTCTACTGGTGGATGATCTCACACACTCTACTGGTGGATGATCTCACACACTCTACTGTGGATGATCTCACACACTCTACTGGTGGATGATCTCACACACTGCTGGAGGATGATCGCACAAACTCTACTGGTGGATGATCTTACACACTCTACTGGTGGATGATCTCACACACTCTACTGGTGGATGATCTCACACACTCTACTGGTGGATGACCTCACTCTACTGGTGGATGATCTCACACACTGCTGGAGGATGATCGCACAAACTCTACTGGTGGATGATCTTACACACTCTACTGGTGGATGATCTCACACACTCTACTGGTGGATGATCTCACACACTCTACTGGTGGATGATCTCACACACTCTACTGGTGGATGATCTCACACACTCTACTGGTGGATGATCTCACACACTCTACTGGTGGATGATCTCACACACTGCTGGAGGATGATCGCACACACTCTACTGGTGGATGATCTCACACACTCTACTGGTGGATGATCACACAAGTCACCATTCCTACACAATATTCAGTAGACCGACACACAAGTCAAAATTCTTACACAATATTCAGTAGACCGACACACAAGTCACCACCCCTACACAATATTCAGTAGATTAATACACAAGTCACCATTCCTACACAATATTCAGTAGATTAACACACAAGTCACCATTCCTACACAATATTCAGTAGATTAACACACAAGTCACCATTCCTACACAATATTCAGTAGATTAACACACAAGTCACCATTCTTACACAATATTCAGTAGATTAACACACAAGTCACCATTCCTACACAATATTCAGTAGACCGACACATGAGTCACCACCTGTACACATCTTCGCGCCCCAGGGGTCGCTGCTGCTGATTACGTCAGTGCCAGCCAGCAGTACCCCCTGGCTGATCGCTTTGTGAAACTCCTGAATTTAAGTTCAGCCTATGAAATCGCTCACCAGATCAGTGGATCTCGGCAGGTCAGGTAGTCATATTAAAACAAATTTCAACCAACCGTGGCTCATGTTACATGCAATGTTTAGGAAGTAGAAGCAATTATTCGAATACACAATACCACTCAGATGCTTGTGCTAATGGGCGAACGGGTCATTATATATTGGGATTCCCAGAAGTCGTTTATCTGTCTTCAAATTGGGGTGGGTATTTGCAGTGTTCTCAAGGGTGATACAGTCGTGACTGGCGAAGTCAATTACTAGTTTGACTCAGCTAACTTCCCCACTTCGCATAGGGGATCAGCCAGGGCTAGTTTTGCATGGCAAACAGCCCTGGCTTGTGAGGATGCCCCTACACAATATTCAGTAGATTAATCCACAAGTCATTCCTACACAATGTTCAGTAGACTGACACACAAGTCACCATTCTTACACAATATTCAGTAGACTGACACACAAGTCACCATTCCTACACAATGTGCAGCAACCACTATATACTGCAGTTTTACTAGCAGCACAGGACAACAGAGCTTTTAAGTGCTAACTGGAATCACTGCTCATTGACCACCAAAGACCAAAATGACTGTTTGCAGAGGGGGTGAATTAGCATTTGCCAACATCCAGAGTTCTGCATCACCTTTGTTTTTTTACCCAGGCTGCAAAGTGGTACCTTGTTAAGCTGGTGCAGGTTGCCTGGCTTGAGTCAACATAACCCTCCATAACACTCAGATTGCAGTAGGCACAAGGCCTGCTTAGAACCTTCTCTTCTGAGAACAAAGCAGGCATTTTGTTATGGACTTCTTGGCTTATGCTTGCTGAATTAAAGGACTATTGTTTGCTTCTGAGGATTTTCACTGGGGCTTCATTGCACATCAATGTGCAGAAACTTAGTAAGTCACAACCCAACAGCTATTATTGCCGATTTTAACTGAACTGGAATTGAATAAGAAGGAATTGAACTGAATTGATCCCTTTTTGTGACTACATTGAATTGAAATTGATAAAAGTGAATTGAACCCAGGTCTGGCCGTAACTATAACACTATACTATATAATAATATATCAAAGTTAATTAACATAACACATTGGAATACCCTACAAACAATCCTATTATTGGAACAAAACCTGATAATGTAAAGAATTTCATCTTCCAATCTGAATAAAGAATACATGTTTGGAATGTAATTTGCACTGACTGGTATCAGAGGGATCTGTCTGGGAATGTGCTCTGTTACCCTGCTTGCCCTGCCCTTATTAAACCCTGAAGGAAGCAATCTATTACACTGTAATGGCCATTCCAAGGAAACGGAACAAAAATGAAAGCTAACACTCTGCACTACCCTTTCCAAACAAGTGGCTACTTGGGCCAAGTGCTATGAGACACCAACTCCTAATTGGAAAAAATCATTAACAGAATGTAATCAATCTAACTGAAAATTAGAATTTCACATTACACCTGCTTTAATACAATTCATGTGGGAAAAGGGATGCCTGTTTGTATGCAGTTTACACCAAATGACTTGATCACTGTCAGGGTGTTTGCCACCCCTGAACCCAATTAAACAGACAATAGTTCTATTTATAGCAATATACTGCTTGAATACCACCATGATCTAAGATTCAGTTGGTAGTTACTTTTTCGTATATCTATGAAATTTTAAATATTTGACAACAAATTCACAATATATTATCTTCTTCATCATTACCTGCCCACATACAACTAAACTCTAAATGACCATGACTGATGACTCTGGCTATATACACACTGTATACAGGAAGATGTAACATATGAACAAAGGCTTTACTTATGCGAGATATTTATTGTGTTCAAAGCGGTCTTTAAAGTCTCTGAATTCCCCACATTCAGATATCCATGTAGTTAGATAGGAGAACAGGTGTGCAGCAGAATAGCAAGGTAAATATAGCCCAATGTTGTTCCAAAACCATTCACACTAACGGATGGTGATCTAATTAATGGGGAAGCCTCTGTGTATGTAGGTACACTGATTTACCACGGAAAATGGACGGAATTCGGGTTTTAAAGCGGAATTGACCTTTTGGAATGGAAATTCTGCGATCGCGGAAAATGTATGGAATTCCGGATAATCAATATTTTAAAGCAGGATTTGTTTTTTTCAAACGAAAACTCTGTAAACGTTGTCAAACCGTAAATTTTCCTTTTTCTGAAATGGAAAATACATCGTTTGAAACAGAATATGCCTTTTTGAAATGGAATTTTAAAACAGAATTGAAACGGAATTTGCTGTTTTTTTAAATGGAAAATCAGTGTCCCTATGTATGCACTGATTAACAAAATTATGTACAAACAGCAGCCTAGCATTTATTCTAAAGCTTAACATTCCCTAGGATCACATGAATGAATCTGTACTCAAAACAAGTATACAATACTATACATAAAAGAAACTTGTTTGGGTTATCTGGAAAATATCATGACTCAAGAGACATGAGGGAAAAAATTCAATTTCATTATTTCATTATATAAAGAGTCAAAATGTATTCACAAGACCCCTAATTTGCAGAAAATCAATGAAAGGGATAATTGGGGGCGAGTTTCCTCGATTTTGATTAACCGTAGATGGTGATACAAGGCCACAGTAGTCCTGATTATGATACAAGATGGTACATGTATATTAAAATCATGCAGATCTTTCCCCACCTATTAATTTTGAATGAATCCATACCACATGTTACCAGCTACTACTGTGACCTGTATGACAGATTTCCATGCAATGGTAATCTAAAAATGCACCCAGATATGACATTGGTGGACTTGTAACTTTTCACTGGCAGTGATGCTTTGGACTGTTTTTTATTTGCAGACCCTTGTGTAACAATTTTAGGGGACAGTTTGTCTTCAACTTGACAATTTTAGATGAACTTTACCTTTAGAATAATTGCATGACAGAAATGTACGAGAGACTATATTGGTAAATCGTCAGTGGCTTCGTATAATTTTGAAAGTCTGTGAAAGTTTAGCTAAGTCATCAAAATCCACATTATGATCTTCATCATGCATTAAAATGCTTTATTATCACTGCAGTGGACAACGTACTGCTTTTTATGGACACATAACTTCATTTTATGTCACTGGACAAAATGTAATGTCCATCACATAACATCCGTCACACACAATTATGTAATAATTTTCTTTGTACTCTTGTTTTCAAGCTGAATTGTAACTGGCAGTCTTCTATAGCCAGGCTGCGTACACTCCAAGGGCAAACATTTATTTGTACAATTTAAGGGTTTCACACAAATTGGAAATAAAGTTAGTTGTTTTTTTGGGTGTCCTTTTTGAAGTAAAGTCCGTCACATATTTCTGATTACCCACCAAGCCATAGATATTCCTGTGGCACCAAATAGACTTGGACATTGGCAAGTCTCACAAGGGCCAAGTTCCAGGGGGTACCACCAATTATGGCAGTTGGAATGACCTGCGACCTCTCTGAATGTAACATGGGAGGTAACTATGTAGAGTATCATCAACAGAGACACCGGATATTCTGTCCATTCAAAGTATACAATAACCTGGGTGGCACATTTTTTTCAGATACAAACCCCCAGGGCAAGTGCAAAATTACATGAACCAGTTCAGTAAATGCTACAAGAGAGAGCAGGTCAAGACACAGATTGTAAGAGATCCCATCACACCCCCAGGGGTTAGACCAACACCAATCAGCCAGGGTAAGCATGAGCCAATTTAACTCATTCAGGGGTAGAGAGGCACATGGGGTATGGAAAGTGGAGCTAGTCAACACAGCAGAGAAAACAGAAACAGTGATCTATCTGCCAAATGCTGAGCCTCCAGCCACATTCCTCACACCTTCACAATCACACACCAAGTGGAAGCTAGCAATGCCAAACATGACAAATACTTTCACAGCAAACTCAACTAAAACAACAAAACAAACAGATAACCTAGGTTTTTTAACCAGAATGTTGGCAAATAAAGTGTGCTTGGGACCAACAGATTATAAAAGAATTTGCTAAGCACTGTGGACATTGCTGGTTAGAGGTTCACAGTGGCCTCCTTTGGTAACCTCACCAGTCTCACAGCATGTGGTCCTCCCTCAGTCTCATGGTGTGGGGTATCTAGCACTATCTCCCTAGTAGATAGACCTACTTAGGCAGTGTTTCCACTAGCAGAATAAAATTACCTACCCAAAAATAATTCTAGGGTACAGATACGTACCAAAAAAAATCCAGATTTTAAAATTTTGTTTAATATTCTGTGCAATGAAACTCATACTTGATGTTTTTAAAGGTGAAGAATGAGCCCGAGCCAACACATTTATGCTAGCTATTCTGTGATTGGCTAAACATTGTATTCACTGCGGGATTGAAGCCTTCACCTCAGGATAGAACATGGCGTACCGGTATATTGGTAGGCTTAGTGTAAAGAATACGGCGTGCTGTCAAGGCTGTACATTTTTTGCTATGTTTTCGAGTATTCATTGTTTCTTGAATCTTGATGAAGAAAAATAACCCAACAAGATACCATACTACAGTTTACAATTTTCCTGCTGACTGTTACATTTATTATTCATTCTCCTACGAAAGATGGAAATGAACACCATGAGCCGGGCTGGATTCCGAATCCAAATGCCCTAGGACGTTTTAGGCTTAGCCTGCCAGTTCTGCAGTCTCACAATTGACTAACTCTGTACCCAAATTATTTTTTTCTTCCAGAAACCCTGTTAGGTGAGTACATAGAAAGATACCTGAGAGTGAGAGACCATGACCAGTTTTACTAAGAGTACTAGTCAGAAGAGAAACACTGACATAGTCCCAATACTTAAACGACACTGATCAAAGTAACACAGTGCATACAAAAACACCTGCCAAATAAAATGTCTACTATAGTACATTAGAAGAAAGAATAATTTAGTAGATCAATAGACAGAGAAAACACACATGGTTGTCATCAGAAGCCAAATGTGGGTCTGAAGACATCACACATTTCACTGAAATAGTAACAGGTCAGATCTACTATTGACTACCTACTTGTAATTGCCCCTGTTGAGTGTGGTGATGTCCAGACCCTTGAGTCAAACCAGAAGCATTCAGAAACTGTGTCCGTTAATGTACAAACAATGTACTTAAGACAACACTGGATCATTTTTTGGTCAGATTACTTTACACTTCCTGCTGCACGTTAGATAAATTTAGTGCATGCACTACAGGACTATGGGTAGATCTAAAACAATAATGATATACATACACACATGCACGCTCACTCACACATAGATAGTTATGCTTAATTTTTAATTTCAATATACCGGTAGTACAATCACTTGCCATAAACACAACCTACATACAAAATTATCAAATTACAGAAAAGGGCAGTTAGAATTATAACTTCTAGTGATTTATCTGGTTCATAGACATGATAGTGAACACATTTTTAAGAGACTACCTCTTAAAGCTTGATGACATATATATAAAATTCAACTACTCAAATTTATTTACAAATTCATCGACAAGCAGCTGCCTAATTATTTCAATCTAAACCCACTCTTATTTAATAGCTAGTGCCACCAGCATGCTACTAGGGCACACACAAATGTATTTATCCCTAGAGTAAATCATATATTCTCCAAAAGAAACATCAGATTCAGCATAGCAAAGATATTCAATAATTCTCCCAATATTATTAATAAAATATTCAAACACGCTTTCCATGGATTCTCCACCTATATTAAAAACATAAATCATTTATATGTCAGCTACTATACGTACTTTTGATTATAATCTTGTCTATGACGTGTTCATGTATTACCAGTTAAATTAATTTGTAAACATACTATTATTATTACACTATAATTATTTTTCAATGTGGCTCTCGTGGCAGCGGCATTTAAATGCCTTAACAGGAGTCTCCTGACTTATTGTGTATACTCAGTTATAATATGTTTTTGTAATTATTGGTTGAATACATTTAATTTAATTTCAAACTATATCTGACAAAACCACACAATTATTGATCTAACTTTGATAAATGCACATGAATGAGATGCATCAGTCCTGATTCATGATACTGGTACAAAGGCGACACCAATTTTATTATTCAGATTACGGACCTGCTGACGTTGTTTTTAACAAAACGGAAATAAAATTGCAATTTTTTACTTTTATTTCTGATCGAAATACCGAACCAACGATTTTGTATCGATTCATCAAGCATATACGCATCATACCGAACACTGTATATTAAACACTGTTTCATTTGTTGTCATGCATCTTTGGTCTACGATCCAACGAATCTGCGAAAGTCCAACTTGTCATGAATTGATCTAAACCACAGTTGAACCGGAAGTTGCTGTGTGGTTTTTGTATCAAGAAATTGAAGTTTGGCGATGCTTCCCAAAAGGAAATAGCAAAATTTTAATTGTCTGACACAATCAACGATGTCGTTTCCCGTGTTTGTAGCAACGCCGCTCTGATATCGAAAGTATGTGTTGGTGTCGAATGCGTGGATTGTTGTCGAAATGACAGAGAGTGTCCTTGCGGATGCTATGTGAGCAATTCAACGTTTAACACATTTATTTTCTTAAACGATGACAACGTTAGTGCCACCGAAATGAAGCGAAAAGGCAACCCGAAGGCTGACATTTTAGACAAGATGCAAACTAGCAATAAAGAAAATAAACTGCCAACATGCAACATAGGCGAAACCAGTAATGTGCGCATGTTTAAAGCCCATGAATCCGATATCCCATTGGTCAGGTCATTTGATATGCCAAGCAAAAATAATTAGTTTGGCACAAACATTGCTTATATTACTTCTGTGACATTTGGCAATCTTTTTAGTATAAGGTGTTATGAATAAATTAATTGTAATAATTATGACTGTTCATTTACAAAATGTTTATAAAATAATAATAAACGGCTAAAAACGACTCTATTGAAATACGAAACTTTCACCAAATATGGTTGCCCACATTCAGTTTGGTGGCTGGGAATTCTAACACACTGAGCCGATTTGCAGGAAATTGCTGCAAACGAAACCGGCTTTCTCAGATTATGTTCACCAAAGACGAACAATTCCTTAGAAATTAATTAACCTGCTTTTTTACTTTGTACACTAAAAACTTTAATAGCCACATCGGACAAAATCAAATCGTATATAGTAATTACAATACATTTTACGCATTTGCGACAGTGTGATACTTTTTGAACACTTAAATCTGGTGTGCCACACCGGAGAAAGACCAATGGGATATCGGATTCAGGGGCTTTAACATGCTACTCATTCTGTCTTCCATCAACAATCTGAACATCGGATTTTGGCCAATCAAGTTGACACGCTGGGAAAACGGGTTGTAGACATTCTCTTCAATGGTTGCATAGTGAGCATTGCATTGCATTACTTTGGAATAGAATAACGTAGTTATATTTGGAGGTACGACAACGAAATCCTAATTAAGCCAGTCAAATTAATATTAAATTAATTAAATTAATGGTAACTGCTAAGTCTTGTTATCAGTTTTGATACAAGGCTAAATAATTTGTATCAATGTACTATACATATGGCTCATATAATTCATGTATTTACACAAAACACCTTTCTTGTGCAATGACTTTAATTTTTATTCCCCCTTCCTCCGTAACAAAAATGTCTTAACAATCTATAATCCTAACAATAAAGTTGGTGGCCAAAAGTAATTAAAAAATCTGATGATTTCCCTCATTTGAGGGCATAACTCTCTAAAGATACACAGTGGTGAATAGGGTAATGGGGAACACGTTAATCTTCCACCAATCATTGACTTAAACTGAACACAGAGAAGTTCAGAAGCATGCAAAGGCATTTTAATTGATATGCTAAGGAAAATACTTGTTCAATAAATTTGTCAATATTGTTGAGGTGAAATTGAAGTGCAAGCAGTATTCAATGGCAATGCTTAGACCTAATTAGGTTAATTCACATGGATACAATTTACTGCAATCCACAACGTCAACGACTGTCGGCTGTCAATGTCAACAGGTGTAATGCAAACTGAATACATATATGCATACATGTACGTAGAAAGACGGTTATGAAAGGATATTATGCATATATTCCACCCACCTCTATTTTCAGCGTCTTCTTCAGAAAGTGGCCGCCTGCGTACCTGCAGTCGTATTGAACGCGAAGCGATAGACTGCAATGACAACAAAAACAAACATGTCAACCACACGCTCCGTCCTTCGCCACCACACTTACAGGCAGGTGGGAGCGTCTCATCGCATTCTGACGAATATGATACATGTAAGACGACAGATAACATCCGCCAGTTGACGGCAATGACGCTACGGGAGAAGCGATCAGCGTACGATACTCAGATTACAATCGACACCCAGTCGGCCAATACACGCGCAGCGGGCTGCAGCCGACGCAGGGTGTAGCCGAATGAAACTTTCATAAAAGGCTACGCGCTAGCGTTATTAAACACGACCGCGCTGCCACATACAGTCAATACTACAGCATGTTTACGTCGAAAGGTGAAGATACACCAGAAGGATATTTACATACGTTTTGTGATCGCGTAACGAACCCGATTTAACCAGCACAAATCGCCGCTCACTCCCAGTTATGCCAGCTATTCAACATGGCTTCCAGGGTCAAAGGTTACTAGGCCGCTGACATCTCCGAGAATTGTAAACAAAGAACTTAGACGTCGTAGGATCGTAACTTCGCTCTTCAGCGGATAATCGAACAATTGTGTATGAAGAATATTGAACTGTATACACATCCAAAAAAATTATGTAGTATGAAGATGCCGACTTTCGGTACACTGCTGCCCACAATCGCCGCAGGCAATATCCACTCCAGAAGGGACTGGACAGGGCCAGCCTGAGATACAAAGCATCACTTGTAGTACATGCAGCATTACCTATGCTGTAGTCAACACAATACAATTCAAATAACAAGTTTAAATATGCTAACATTTACGTGAAAATGGCATTATATATTTTGTATTATTAAAATGTGACAATTTAAATAGCAAATTGGTGGGGGCATGCTGTATGGCTTCGGTGTAAGACTAAGCAGTTAATTAATATTTCTTTTTCAACCGATTTAATTATTGCTAAAAGTCAAAATTGTTATTGTTCTTGTTCTTTGCCCCTGTAGCTCTTATAAGCCTCATTTTTTTTGTCTTCCGACTCCTTTTGTCATTGGCCTCATTTTTGACTCCATGCCCCCCTCTCCATGCCCCCCTCCACGCCCCCTCCACTCCCCCTCCTCCACTCATCCCCTCCACCCCTCATCCATCTACACTCGTCCCTCTCCCCCACTCCTCCCCCTCCACTTCTTCTCCACACATCCTTTTCCACTCTTACATATCCACTCCTCCATCTCCAATCCTCCCTCTACACTCTTTCCTTTCCACTCCTTCCCCTCCAGTCATCCCCACTCCTCCCTTCCACTTTTATATATCCACCCCTTCCTCTCCACTCCTCCCTCTCCACTCTTACATCTCCAATCCTCCCTCTCCAGTCCCCCATCCTCCCTCTCCACTGCTCCCTCTCCACCTCCACTCTTACATCTCCAATCCTCCGTCTCCACTCCCCCATTATTCCCTCTCCACACCTTGCTCTTCACTTCCCCTCTCCAGTCGTACATCTCCACTCCTTCCTCTTCACTTCTCCCTCTCCACTCTTACATCTCCACTCCTCCCTCTTCACTCCTCTCTCTCTCTCTCTCCACTCCTCCCACTCAACTCCTCCCTCTCCACTCTTACATCTCCACACCCCACTCTCCTACCTCTCCACTCCTCCCTCTCAGACCCTATACCTCCCCTATGTTATTAATATCAATTTAAACAACACAGTGAGTGAATGAACATTGATGAGGAAAGCCTCTACCAGGTAAAAGTCTTCTGGATATGTCAAAATGAATTGTTTTAAATGAGCATCGTGTATTGTCCAGTTCCATGACCGAGACGATAAATACACGTCAATATCATGAAATAACCCACTATTTGACATCAATATTTTACACACATCCATTCCACTGACAGAGCACTGCTTTGGAAATAGTATTTACATCATTCAAAGATACAAAATAGCAAAACGTCTCACCTAGTAGGCTTTTTACAGAGCTGTTGAGTGAGAAACTCATTGTGATAGTTTTCAGAGATTACTGCACAACACAGTGTATTAATCATTGAATGTGTCATTAGTACAGTTTCAACAACTTCCCCAAAGTTGATTTACTGTATATATCATAATTTGTACTGGGATCTCATGTACTTTGAGGTATTTTATCCTAAAGGTACACAGCTTCAGCATTGCGACTAGTTGAAAATTCATGTTATTCCTATATAGTTTTGGCTGTGTTTGCCTATATATACATGCTGCATATGTAGTTTCATTAAACTTCCCCAACACAAAATAAATCAGGAATACATGTGTGTTCTTCAAATAATCATGATAAAGTTGCCAATGAGTATTGGGATGTAGACCATTTGAGAAATATATAACACTGCTGTCTCTGACCTGCAGTTTTTCATGGTACATATTAAAAGAAATTCTTTGTGTCAAAAATGCTGGGATTGCCTAAATATGACCCTTTATTTGATGCTAGTGCTAAAGGTTTTCAGGATATATATATATACAAAAGTATACATGGCAGGAAAGATCTCATCGAGACGGATACAATGAACACAATTCCAATCTCCTGAATGAAATCTAAAAGGAATTTTTAACAATAAACACAGTTTGTTGACGTTTCATGAGAACTGATCATATATTAGTAATCTAACTTTTAGGGCTATGTTGTAGAATCTCATCCCATGTAGCCATTGTAGATCAACTTGTGTCTTTCTATGTTTTTTCACTTCCTTTGACCAATTTCCTCTGATATACCAATTAGTGATGTATAACACTAAGTAGCTATTTAGAGTTATTTTCTAACAAAGTTACATGTTAGCTTTTCTAACTACTGTGTATCAAAGTGATATGGAAACTGTTGAATAGTTAGCTACTCTACAGAGGATGCCACTGTGAACAAGTTTAACAACAGAATACTGTATTGGTGATAACTGATGTCATAGGTTAGTTGCTTGATGGGTTGGTGCAAGTTAGTAAATATTAATAGAGAAGAGTTGTTGTTCTCCTCGTCGTTCCCTGTCTTCAGGGGTGAGGCTGGCTTGGATACGTCGACATTTTCTTTTCTTTCTCTTCCTCCTCATTGCACTGGCCATATTTTCTCTACCACCCTTCTCCATTCTCCCCGGTCTTTTGCTCTTTTTCTCCATATTCCCTTACCATCCCTCCAGGTCTCTCTTCACGCAATCCTCCCACATCAGTCTCAGTCGCCCTCGTCTTCTCTTTCCCTCCACTCTCCGGGCATCTGCTTTCTTCACCATCCGTTCTTCTCCCATTCGCTCCACATGTCCTGCCCAGTTCAACCAACTTCTCACCAACTTCTTCTTGAAACTTTCTTTCACACCTACATCCTCCCTCAGTTCTTTCACTCTTCATTTATCTATTCTCTTTCCCCCCCCAAGTCTCCTGACCCAGTTGTTTTCTGTACCCTCTCCTGATGTTTCTCTGTCATTGCTATAGTCTCTAGGCCATACAGGTAGGCTGGTGTCACACATGTGCATAGTACCTTTCCCTTGAGTTTTCGTTACATGTGCCTGTCTCCCATCACACCTACTTTCTCCAACAGAGAAGAGGCTTACACTTCAATAGTTACTGCATTTTATTCTGTCACGTCAGTATGTGAAAAAAGATCATATATATAATCCACCACTGCGAACCGGTTAATAAGTTCCATAAGCCAATTGTACATACGAGCCGACAACATCTGTCTACATCATGTACCATCAATTGTGTGACTTTGACATCAATGTAATCTCATTTTTCATTGTCTTGTTTATTTTTCTCAACAAATAATCCAAACCAAATAAACTTTGTGCATTAACGAAACCACACAATTAAAGCACAATAGAAAACATGAAACAAAATGCTTTTTTAAGTTTCCTTCAATTTTAGCAAAAAAATATAACGACTGAAGATATTTAAAAAAATGAAGTGTCATTGTAAAGGTTATGATCTATGAAATCCAAAAAGGTAAAAAAAATCCATTTCATAATCTTATGACTTACTTCCCACTTTGCTGTGATACGTGAGAAATGTGAATACATACATTTGTACAACATTTCACTTGACCACTCATTATTTCTCAAAACGTCTCTTGTCCCGGATAACATAAGCAATAGCTTATGCATGCACAATCTGCCAGATGGCAGCACAAGCTGGACTTATTATGGGTGGTCACAACAATACTAGTGGACAAGCAGGACAGCACTGGACACACACGCACACACACACACACACACACACACACACACACACACACACACACACACACACACACACACACACACACACACACACACACACACACACACACACACACACACACACACACACACACACACACACACACACACACCCACACACACATTGTTGGAAGGTGTCATACGTGTGATATCCCAACTGCTATAAGTACCAAAGCTGCCCCAGGTGGAGACACCAGATAGCCAGATAGAATGGACCAACAGTTGTGACTGTCTCATCTGATAGACACCAGATAGAAGGGACCAACAGTTGTGACGTCTCATCTGATAGACACCAGATAGAAGGAACCAACAGTTGTGACACCTCATCTGATAGACACCAGATGGACACCATATAGAAGGTTCCAACAGCTTTGAATGTCTCATCTGATAGACACCAGATAGAAGGGACCAACAGTTGTGACGCATCATCTGATAGACACAAGATAGAAGGGACCGACATTTGTGACTGTCTCATCTGATAGACACCAGATAGAAGGGACTAACAGTCGTGACATCTCATCTGATAGACACCAGTGGAATGGACAACATCGGCCAAGGTTGAGATGAGTTGCGTGGTGACTTTGAATCAGTGTCCCTTCGAAAGACATTCTCCTTCTATAACTGCTACTACATGCAATTACTGTAAAATAATATGAACATTTAATACCAAACCATTAAGCAATACAGCATGCTACACTTGTCAACTGGGAGTAATGTAGCAGTGTTGTCCTACTCGTTAAAGTGCCTGTGTGGTTGCATTTGTTTCAGTCTTCTGGCAGGAGGAGAAACCCACCAGAGTGAACTATAAGTATACCACCGGTAAACAACACAGCTTGAGCTAGTATGCAAAATGACACCAGGTTAGAAACAGCCTGAGGTAGACGTGAACAATACTACAAAATAACATGCATTCAAAAACATATGATAAAAATTTATCATATTCATGGATGAGAAACACAGATGTGAAAAACATGGTCAAAATACTATTTTTATCGAGAGAATCAATTAGATTTGTCCGACAGAACAAATACCTGACCAACTGAAACCTGTCAATAGAACATATCTGAAGGTTGCATCTTTAACCAACGCATCATTCCATTTCAAATGCTCACCTCATGGATGAGATCAATTACTTCAGCATGTGAGTATCCTTCGAGACTGTGTCCATTCACTTCCACAATCTCGTCTCCCACCTCCAACTGGGCCTGGTCAGCTGGGGAACCTGGAACAGAGAACACAAGACACTTGTATCACTGAGCGGTCTTCTCTTGCCTCTGTGTCAGTGCTGTAAGTTGGTGGTATCACTGAGCGGTCTTCTCTTGCCTCTGTGTCAGTGCTGTAAGTTGGTGGTATCACTGAGCGGTCTTCTCTTGCCTCTGTGTCAGTGCTGTAAGTTGGTGGTATCACTGAGCGGTCTTCTCTTGCCTCTGTGTCAGTGCTGTAAGTTGGTGGTATCACTGAGCGGTCTTCTCCTGCCTCTGTGTCAGTGCTGTAAGTTGGTGGTATCACTGAGCAGTCTTCTCCTGCCTCTGTGTCAGTGCTGTAAGTTGGTGGTATCAATGAGTGGTCTTCTCTTGCCTCTGTGTCAGTGCTATAAGTTGGTGGTATCACTGAGCGGTCTTCTCTTGCCTCTGTGTCAGTGCTGTAAGTTGGTGGTATCACTGAGCGGTCTTCTCTTGCCTCTGTGTCAGTGCTGTAAGTTGGTGGTATCACTGAGCGGTCTTCTCCTGCCTCTGTGTCAGTGCTGTAAGTTGGTGGTATCACTGAGCGGTCTTCTCCTGCCTCTGTGTCAGTGATGTAAGTTGGTGGTATCACTGAGCGGTCTTCTCCTGCCTCTGTGTCAGTGCTGTAAGTTGGTGGTATCACTGAGCGGTCTTCTCCTGCCTCTGTGTCAGTGCTGTAAGTTGGTGGTATCACTGAGCGGTCTTCTCTTGCCTCTGTGTCAGTGCTGTAAGTTGGTGGTATCACTGAGCGGTCTTCTCTTGCCTCTGTGTCAGTGCTGTAAGTTGGTGGTATCACTGAGCGGTCTTCTCCTACCTCTGTGTCAGTGATGTAAGTTGGTGGTATCACTGAGCGGTCTTCTCCTACCTCTGTGTCAGTGATGTAAGTTGGTGGTATCACTGAGCGGTCTTCTCTTGCCTCTGTGTCAGTGCTGTAAGTTGGTGGTATCACTGAGCGGTCTTCTCCTGCCTCTGTGTCAGTGCTGTAAGTTGGTGGTATCACTGAGCAGTCTTCTCCTGCCTCTGTGTCAGTGCTGTAAGTTGGTGGTATCAATGAGTGGTCTTCTCTTGCCTCTGTGTCAGTGCTATAAGTTGGTGGTATCACTGAGCGGTCTTCTCCTGCCTCTGTGTCAGTGCTGTAAGTTGGTGGTATCACTGAGCGGTCTTCTCTTGCCTCTGTGTCAGTGCTGTAAGTTGGTGGTATCACTGAGCGGTCTTCTCTTGCCTCTGTGTCAGTGCTGTAAGTTGGTGGTATCAGTGAGTGGTCTTCTCTTGCCTCTGTGTCAGTGCTATAAGTTGGTGGTATCACTGAGCGGTCTTCTCTTGCCTCTGTGTCAGTGCTGTAAGTTGGTGGTATCACTGAGCGGTCTTCTCTTGCCTCTGTGTCAGTGCTGTAAGTTGGTTGTATCACTGAGCGGTCTTCTCCTGCCTCTGTGTCAGTGCTGTAAGTTGGTGGTATCACTGAGCGGTCTTCTCCTGCCTCTGTGTCAGTGATGTAAGTTGGTGGTATCACTGAGCGGTCTTCTCCTGCCTCTGTGTCAGTGCTGTAAGTTGGTGGTATCACTGAGCGGTCTTCTCCTGCCTCTGTGTCAGTGCTGTAAGTTGGTGGTATCACTGAGCGGTCTTCTCTTGCCTCTGTGTCAGTGCTGTAAGTTGGTGGTATCACTGAGCGGTCTTCTCTTGCCTCTGTGTCAGTGCTGTAAGTTGGTGGTATCACTGAGCGGTCTTCTCCTACCTCTGTGTCAGTGATGTAAGTTGGTGGTATCACTGAGCGGTCTTCTCCTGCCTCTGTGTCAGTGCTGTAAGTTGGTGGTATCACTGAGCGGTCTTCTCTTGCCTCTGTGTCAGTGCTGTAAGTTGGTGGTATCACTGAGCGGTCTTCTCTTGCCTCTGTGTCAGTGCTGTAAGTTGCTGGTATCACTGAGCGGTCTTCTCCTACCTCTGTGTCAGTGCTGTAAGTTGGTGGTATCACTGAGCGGCGGTCTTCTCTTGCCTCTGTGTCAGTGCTGTAAGTTGCTGGTATCACTGAGCGGTCTTCTCCTACCTCTGTGTCAGTGCTGTAAGTTGGTGGTATCACTGAGCGGCGGTCTTCTCTTGCCTCTGTGTCAGTGCTGTAAGTTGCTGGTATCACTGAGCGGTCTTCTCCTGCCTCTGTGTCAGTGCTGTAAGTTGCTGATATCACTGAGCGGTGTTCTCTTGCCTCTGTGTCAGTGCTATAAGTTGCTGGTATCACTGAGTGATCTTCTCTTGGCTCTGTGTCAGTGCTGTAAGTTGCTGGTATCACTGAGCAATGTTACCTTTGTGTTGGTAATCCTGCACTGTCGTGCAGACACTAGAAACCTAAATATAGTTTTTTTTTACACGGGGTTCACGATGAAGCCAATAAATCACCTCAGTGTCCAGCCCGCCACTGTCTGGCAACAACCACCCCAAAGAAAACACCACCAATTATTTAAGATACGGTGTTGCCTAATAAAACAGACTGCCACAAATCTACTTTTCAATATAACTAACTCACAAAGTAGTAAACTTAATGTTGCTGGTTATATATGTCATGCAACAATATATATAAATATATATATATATTACCTGCATGGGCAGTTTGATTCATGCATAGTGGATGCAACTCAAAATTACAACAACAACAAATATTAAATTATCCCAAAACAGGAAATTGGAGGACTGAAATTGAGATATATCATTGTCAATCCAGATGCCGACAATCTGTAAATCTCAGCAGCCCGCCATCATTTCACAGGAACAGAATGTCCTATTGCTACAATACTCCATTATATTAATTGAATTGTAGGAAACAAAATCTCTGGATTAGCAAGGTTCTGTTATAAATACAAACATCTACGCTCATAATCGCTCTACTGCTTCCTGCCCACCCAGTGACCACTCTAATTACCTGTGGTAATTAAAACTGACTACAGAGATGAGTAAGAAAGCCTGCACATCACCAAGTCGGCCCAGTTTCTGTACCAGACCCCAGGAATGTGCATAATCCATGTGGTGGCCATCACTTGCGCCTGGTCGCACACATTAATGTAAGGGCAGTGTGGCAATGCAGTGGACGGAGATATGAGCTCACATAAAGGCAATCAGCCTTGAGTGGCTGACATGTCACCCTCTCTTGCCCAGTCAACTCGCAAATTTGCAATATTTCCGAGCGATATTTTTGCACGAAACAGGTTCAGGCATTGATCTGTTCATTAATGCAGATTGGTGAAGACTTGTCTGGGAAGATATCACAGCACTCTTGGGATCCAACTGCATCCCAAAACACCATTACGGTAAATATCTGTAAGACACCCAGAGCCAGTGTGTGGCACTGACCATGCCTTTTATAGCAGTATAAGGCTTAGAGTTGGACATTTCACTGCCATATCAAGACATGGTTCATCGTTCCTTTAGACCTCTAACTGTTAGAAGATATTTCCGTAAGCAAGATAACATTGGAGCCGAGCCAAACTGCTCGGCTATGGATCAAGTTGTCACACAAATACATTCGTTCATATTAACAAACCTCTGTATGGAATACAAACGACCATGTGGCAGGTCCACACAAGCTTACGATGTCTCCATCACCAATCAATACTGAACTGATAGAAGTCATGAAGATAGCACAGCTGATACATGGTATACTCCTACAGATATATGATAGCAGTTTTTTTATTGAAAGCATTTTCCAGGGATAGAAATTTGACGTGACTGGTATTTCTTGTAATAATTCCTGTTCTTTTGTGCCTACCCAAGTTTGATGTACCCTGATATATTGATACATTTTATAACAGGTATTTTGATTAACCGTACTCATCTACATGAACATTATTCTTTATTAGATAAGTGATTGATTTCTTTCAAATGTAACTGAACAAGTTGTGTATAATGCAATGTACATAAAATAAACATACGTTTTTCATTCAGTCATTCCTTTCAATCATATCCTTAATGTGGACATTAAATATTGTTATCAATCAATCTTGAGTGCATGACAGATAACTGACACGTCAATCCCATGTGTGGTGAGTTTTATTTGCCTAGCTCTATCATACTTGCCCTAGCTCTGCCCTACTTGCCCTAGCTCTGTCCTACTTGCCCTCGCTCTGTCCTACTTGCCCTAGGTCTATCGCACTTACCATAGCCCTATCCTACTTGCCCTAGCTCTGTCCTACTTGCCCTGTGTCTAGCGCACTTACCACAGCCCTATCCTACTTGCTCTATCTCTGTTCTACTTGCCCTACCTCTGTTCTACTTGCCCTAGCTCTATCGCACTTACCATAGCCCTATTCTACTTGCACTAGCGCTGTTCTACTTGCCTTAGCTCTGTCCTACTTGCCCTAGCTCTATTGTACTTGCCCTAGCTCTGTCGTATTTGCCCTAGCTCTATCGTATTTGCCATAGCTCTGTCCTACTTTCCCTAGCTCTGTCCTACTTACCCAGCTCTGTCCTACTTGCCCTAGCTCTATCACACTTACCTTAGCCCTTTCCTACTTGCCATAGCTCTATCCTGCTTGCACTAGTTCTGTTCTACTTACCCCAGTTTTATCCTACTTGCCCTAGCTCTACAATACTTGTCCCAGCTCTATCCTACTTGCCTTAGCTCTATCCTATTTGTCCTAGCTATATCGTACTTGCCCTAGTTCTATCCTACGTCCCCTAGCTCTATCCTACTTGCTCTAATACTACCCTATTTGACCTAGCTTTATTCTCCTTGCCCTAGTTCTATCCTAGTTTCCCTAGCTATATCATACTTGCCCTAGTTCTATCCTACTTGCCCTAGCACTATCCTACTTGTGCTAGCTCTATCCTACTTGCCCTAGCTGTATCCTACTTGCTCTAGTTCTACTCTATTTGGCCTAGCTTTATCCTACTTGCCCTAGTTCTTTTCTACTTTCCCTAGCTATATCGTGCTTGCCCTAGTTCTATCCTACTTTCCATAGCTATATCATACTTGCCCTAGTTCTATCCTACTTGCCTTAGCACTATTCTACTTGTGCTAGCTCTATCATACTTGCCCTAGCTCTATCGTACTTGTCCTAGCTGTATCCTACTTGCTCTAGTTCTACTCTATTTGGCCTAGCTTTATCCTACTTGCCCTAGTTCTTTTCTACTTTCCCTAGCTATATCGTGCTTGCCCTAGTTCTATCCTACTTTCCATAGCTATATCATACTTGCCCTAGTTCTATCCTACTTGCCTTAGCACTATCCTACTTGTGCTAGCTCTATGATACTTGCCCTAGCTCTATCGTACTTGTCCTAGCTGTATCCTACTTGCTCTAGTTCTACTCTATTTGGCCTAGCTTTATCCTACTTGCCCTAGTTCTATTCTACTTTCCATAGCTATATCATACTTGCCCTAGTTCTATCCTACTTGTGCTAGCTCTATCATACTTGCCCTAGCTCTATCGTACTTGTCCTAGCTGTATCCTACTTGCTCTAGTTCTACTCTATTTGGCCTAGCTTTATCCTACTTGCCCTAGTTCTATTCTACTTTCCCTAGCTATATCGTACTTGCCCTAGTTCTATCCTACTTTCCATAGCTATATCATACTTGCCCTAGTTCTATCCTACTTGTCTTAGCACTATCCTACTTGTGCTAGCTCTATCGTACTTGTCCTAGCTCTACCCTACTTGCCCTAGCTCTATCCTACTTGCCCTAGTTCTATCCTACTTGCCCTAGCTCTATCCTACTTGCCCTAGCTCTATCCTACTTGCCCTAGTTCTATCCTACTCGTCCTAGTTCTATCCTATTTGACTTAGATCTATCCCATTTGCCCTAGCTCTATCCTACTTTCCCTAGCTATATCATACTTGCCCTAGCAATATCCTACTTGTGGTAGCTCTATCCTACTTGCCTTAACTCTAGCCTACTTGCCCTAGCTCTATCCTACTATCCACAGCGCTATCCTACTTACCATATCTCTATCCTACTTGCCCTAGCTCTATCCCAATTGCCCTAGCTCTATCCTATTTACCCTAGAACTACTACATATATTGGGTTATCTGCATGTTACATCAAACATCACTCTACGTCCCATTCCACGCATGATTTTGATTCTACCAACTGAAAGGACATCAGATGGAGGAGATTATTTGCCAGAAAACAGGCACACAATAACACAAACCATTCCTAGTTTGTTGAGCTATATTTGGCTGCATCTCGGATCACACCATGATAACAAGATAATACAATGCAAACATGAAAGATACCACAGAATTAATTATGGTGATTTTCTTTTGTTTAGTATATCAGTTTGGATAGAAGGAAAATATTAGAACTATTACTGTAATTACAGAAGTCTGATAAAAAGTTAAGATAGCCACCAAGAAAATATATAATGAACTTTTAACATGTATGGATCCATGGCTTTATAATACAAAACTAGCATCTGCAGATTTTCTAGAACTAAATATTACACACGGCTATCAACTTACATCATTTACTTGCAAGACGTTGTAGATAAAATAAAATGAAACATCAAGGATCACTGCATCTGTTTTACAATATCAAAAGAGAACAATAATCATCACAAAACTATTAATAAACCAATATACAGGTATCATTATGACGACAATGTGACTTACCAAGAAGCTGCATGTTGCCTTCCTTTGTCCTGGTCACCAGGATGACATACCCTGACAACTCTATCACACTACACAGGTCTTCCATTCTCATTCAACAATCCTACAATATTCCTCTCATGTTATCGTATCAGTTCCACAAGAACTTATTTAGAGCTGTCCGTTTGATCTTCTCTCGCCTCAAGTAGTTGCTATGCTACTCTAACAGAAGTCAATTGTCCAGAACAAATGTCACAAGAACGTGACTGATGCACCACAATGCTTCAGACTAGACGATCAGCAAGCATCAATGTGTTGTTGCTAAATTCTTGTATGGAACGACCAAACATGCTGCAGTTTTCTGTGTGCTGTCTGGTTCATGCCAGGATAAATGACATATTCCCGCATCAGCTGCTACAACAAGACACCGTGAGAGGGAAACTGTTTCTGCCCGACTGAGCAGAAACTGGAAAATGTCTATATTGGTGAACAGTCACTGAGGGAGAGTAACTGAAAGGACACGAGAAATAATGTCATCAAGAACCACTGTGTAACTAATGTCTAACAATCTATTTCAACAGATGCCCTGAAAACAGTGATGAAAACTCACATAGACACCCAGTTATGTGGTTGTATCTTCAAGCAAAGTCAGTAGGAATCGACCAGCCTTAGTATGCAGCGGCATGTAATAGCAACACTGACCAACGTCCATCCACACAGGGCAAGATGGCTTCACAGAAATATTTCCAGTTCATATGCAACAAGCCTGGTAGAACTGCGTTCTCCCAAGAATCCATTCCAATGGAGAAGTCTTGTAAACAACATGAGACCCATCTTCATGAAATGAATCTGTTCTTCAAGACATATTGACACACTACTATCACCAGTGACAGCACTCTAGTTTCTGAAGCTATCCAGAAACCTGATTTAGTAATCACAGAGAGACAAACGAGAAGAAGGGACTGCAGGTAGCAGAAGTAACCATGAAATGCCACCCAAGGCAATATGCAGATCCACTCACACCCTAGTCAAGGCAGATGTCGTCATGATGCAGAAGTACCACAAACCACTCCAGAAAAACTTCTGGAAACTGACACCAGTTTAGAGACAGCACTCTAACTCGTAAACTGTACAACTGGTACTTGGCATGATGTATGCTCCAGCAGAAATGACATCCGTAAGAATCACTGCCAGGCCGATGAATCCATGACACATTTGTACGTCCTCTCGACGAGATGGTTCTTGCTGTAACGCCCAGCCAAAGTAAAAGAAATGGACCACAGGCAGTGTGACAACCAGAGACACAGATCAATACACAAGGTCATTGATTAGCCACAACATAACTAAAAGCGCGTGCCGTGATACAACTGCACTACCGTGATACAACTGCACTACCGTGATACAACTGCACTACGGTGATACAACTGCACTACGGTGATACAACTGCACTACCGTGATACAACTGCACTACGGTGATACAACTGCACTACGGTGATACAACTGCACTACCGTGATACAACTGCACTACCGTGATACAACTGCACTACGGTGATACAACTGCACTACGGTGATACAACTGCACTACCGTGATACAACTGCACTACCGTGATACAACTGCACTACCGTGATACAACTGCACTACCGTGATACAACTGCACTACGGTGATACAACTGCACTACCGTGATACAACTGCACTACGGTGATACAACTGCACTACGGTGATACAACTGCACTACCGTGATACAACTGCACTACGGTGATACAACTGCACTACCGTGATACAACTGCACTACCGTGATACAACTGCACTACCGTGATACAACTGCATTACGGTGATACAACTGCACTACGGTGATACAACTGCACTACCACCAGTGTCTCTGTTAAATCAACGTCTATTGACACACATGCTCATTGTGTGCACACAAGCATTGTATACACCGTGGCAATGTTACAAACATGCATGCATGTTAACAAGCACACACATACAAGCTTAGGAAAGCAAGTTCTAATTCTCCGAAGATGTTTTTGATTAATTTGCAGTAAAAGTAATTGACATTCAGCTGATTCTGACAAGGGAGCTTTACAAATTCTTCAAATTATATCATAATTATAACTGGAAGACACCATAAGCAATTAAAATAAAAAAGCCAATATGATATTCTGAGTTTATGACCCACAATATTTTTAGTTTCTGTTATAGTTACTGTTTCCTTTCAGTCAATTCTTAGATTTATTTTATTTATATTTAACATTTCTGTGGGTGTCTTGTCTGGATACATGGTGAATAACAAAAGTTTAATAATAATATAATACTAACTGATCATATGTATAATTTTATATTCATGTAATGTCATAATTCAATAAGATCTGAGGATAAAGGACTACAGTTTGGAAGAGCAAGATCCCATCAGAAGGCTGACTTCCCTGGATCAGTCTCTCCCTTGAAGCTGTAATATCAGCATGCTCCTTTCAGGATGAAGGACTACAGTTTGGAAGAGCAAGATCCCATCAGAAGGCTGACTTCCCTGGATCAGTCTCTCCCTTGAAGCTGTAATATCAGCATGCTCCTTTCAGGATGAAGGACTACAGTTTGGAAGAGCAAGATCCCATCACAAGGCTGACTTCCCCGGATCAGTCTCTCCCTTGAAGCTGTAATATCAGCATGCTCCTTTCAGGATGAAGGACTACAGTTTGGAAGAGCAAGATCCCATCACAAGGCTGACTTCCCTGGATCAGTCTCTCCCTTGAAGCTGTAATATCAGCATGCTCGTTTCAGGATGAAGGACTACAGTTTGGAAGAGCGAGATCCCATCACAAGGCTGACTTCCACCAAGATCAGTCTCTCCCTTGAAGCTGTAATATCAGCATGCTCTTTTCAGGATGATGGACAACAGTTTGGAAGAGCGAGATCCCATCAGAAGGCTGACTTCCCTGGATCAGTCTCTCCCTTGAAGCTGTAATATCAGCTTGCTCCTTTCAGGATTCGCTAACTCAAAAAGAGTATGGAAGAATTATAAAATTTTTGCTCGTGCCATTTAATGCCCGAGAAATGATTGACTGTTCTTGTTCAATTGATGTTTGTAGATTCAAGTGCACTACAGGAGAGTAAGCATTCTTCTATTAAAATTACCATTTTTGGCAGTATTTCCAAATAAGGAGTTTCTTTGAAAACACACTTGAGACCATATTAAATTTATTGAAATTGCACTGACATTTAATCGAAGATTGTGCTTTATGATGTATTTATTGTGGTTATGATGTTGTGATGTTATGGTCTTGTGGGGTCTCTTTCAACTGGTCAGCCTTTACAGAATGTTATCACGGAAGAGACCTTCCTATGCTGGCGTTGAGGGTGGTCACTGCTAGGGTGCTTGTAATCCTTAGTTGCTCTGTTACGTCACAAATTAAGGTGGAACTTAATAATAATAATTTAGTTCTTTGCAATTGTGAGATTCAATAAAATACAAGAAACATGATGAAAAACTTCATTTGCTAAAACTAGTACATTCTTTCAGAAAATAAACTTAAAAACACAAAAAGATATATTTATACATACATGATTTATATATAAATACACAAACACATATTTAACAAGATTGCCACCCAGAGAATTAACTCTAGGTGGCAGGTGGACAAGGAAGCCATTTGGCTTATCGAGAGTCCGACCTTTTTATCTATGTGTATTCCGCCCGTCTGAGGTATGTGTCGATTTTATTTTTAAACATATTCATGCTACTAGCACCCACACAATCAGCAGGTAATCTGTTCCATTCATTTAGTCCTTTGTGAAAATGAAAACTTTCTTATATCCAATCTACTCTGCTCCTTTGCTAATGCAAGATCATGTCCTCTAGTCCTTCTATCTTTCTTAACTGAGAAAAACATATTTTTATCAATATTTTCATAACCCTTCAATATTTTAAACACTTCTATCTGATCTCCTCTCAATCTCCTGGTCTCTAGTGTTGTTAAACCACATTTTTTTAGGCGTATTTCATAACTAAGATCCCTCAGATTTGGTATCATTTTAGTTGCTCTCCTCTGCACTCTTTCTAGCATATCTATGTCCTTCCTGCGATATGGCCTCCACGCTTGAATACAATATTCTAAATGAGGCCTAACTATTGTTTTGTACAGCGGTATTATTAGCTCTTTTTCCTTATACGTTATGTTTCGCCTAATTAATCCAAGGATTTGATTTCCCTTTGAAGCTGCAATTCCACACTGCTCTGAAATCTTCATATCAGCACTAACGGTTAACCCTAAGTCCTTTTCTTTTACAGTAGTACTTAGTACAGTACCCCCCATTGTATATTCTACCTCTTCGTTCCCATGTCCTATGTGGAGGCATTTACATTTCCCAAAATTGAACATCATTTGCCACTTTTCAGACCATTTGATCAACCTGTCAAGATCATCTTGTAAATGCTGTCTCTCTCCATCACTTTTAATCCTTCTAAACACTTTTGTATCATCCGCAAATTTCAACACCTTGCTTGTTATTTCATCATCCAAATCGTTGATGTATATTAAGAATAATATAGGACCTAATACTGATCCCTGTGGTACCCCACTCAATACCGATTTCCAGTTTGAAGCCTCCCCATCAACTACTACACGTTGTCTTCTGTCAATCAGCCATTGTTCTATCCAGTTTATTATACCATTTCCTATGCCATGGGCCTTTAGATTAAGCAGTAATCTTTGATGTGGTACTTTGTCAAAAGCTTTTTGAAAATCTAAGTAGACGATATCTACTGGTGATCCCTCATCTACCCACTTAGTGATGTCTTCCAAAAAACATAACATATTTGTTAAGCATGAACTCGCTTAAAAAAAACCATGTTGAGATGGGTTTATCAAGTTTTGTTTAACAAGAAAATCCACCATGTGATCTTTAATTAGTCTTTCTAATAATTTACAAATCACTGATGTTAAACTCGCTGGTCTATAGTTCTCTGACTTGTTTCTCGAACCTTTTTTGAATAACGGTATAATGTTTGCTTCTTTCCATTCTAAAGGAACCACTCCCTCTTCTAATGACAAGTTGAAAACTGTTGCAAGTGGTATGCTAATTTGTTCTACAATTTCCAATAGTAGTTTGGGTGGAATACCATCCACTCCAGGTGATTTATTATCCTTCATAGCCCTTATTTTCTTAGCTACCATTTCCGGGGTTACAATTAATTGTCCTAAATAGTCTGAATCTGCCCCCTTGAACTTAGCCTCTGGTACTGGCAGTGAACTAATATCTTCCCTGGTAAACACTGAACTAAAGTACTCATTCAGGTCTTCTGCCATTATGAATCCCTCTGATATTATATTTCCAGCACTATCTTCTAGAGGACCGACCTTATCTTGAACTTTCTGTTTGCTTCGAACATACGCATAAAAACTCTTGCTGTCATGTTTTATATTACTAGCTAATTGTTGTTCATAGCTTCTCTTTGAATTTCTAATTTCAGCTGTAGGTTGGTTAAGTGCTTCTTTATAACTGTTGTAGTCTTCATCATTTCCAGTACATCTATATGACTTCCACATCATTTGTTTATACTTAATTTTTCTAATGGCTTCTTTCGATAAGTGTTTCTTTTTGGACCGTTTTCCTTGTGAAGGGTACAAATTTATCAATTATGCACTTAATTTCACTCTTTAATATATTCCAGCATTCTGTTGCCGTCTTATTTTTCAGTGTCTTATTCCAGTCTATCTTTGCTAAATATTTCCTCATGTCCTTATACCTTCCTTTGTGGAAATTTCTCCTATACTGCTTTTTGCTATTCCTTTCTGATTTTACTTTGATGGTAAAATGTATCTGGTTGTGATCGCTACTCCCCAGTGGCTCACATATCTTGACATTGTCAACTAATTCATTCTGTGAGGACAAAACTATGTCTAACACATTCTGACCCCTGGTTGGTTCTAGCACATGTTGAGAAAGGAATGTATCTTGAACTAAAACTAAAAACTTGTGGTCCTCTCTCCCCATACTCTGTAGAGATTTCCATTGTATATGCCCATGGTTAAAATCCCCCATAATAATACAATCCCGTTTGCTTACTTCCCTTATAGCGTTTTGTATTTTTTCATTCTCTTCTATGCTTATGTTTGGACTTCGATAAACTAACCCAACTGTTATCGTTGAGTTTCCTGTAACTATGTTACACCAAACAGCTTCTTCGCAATCTGCTTCTCTTTCTAATTTTATTTCATAAGCCTGAATAGATTCTTTAATATATAAAATAACTCCATCTCCCTTTCTTCCTATTCTATCTTTTCTAAACATTACATATCCTGTCAGTCCCAATTCAGCATCTGATATATCGGTGGTGGTCCAGGATTTGCTTATACCTATTATATGAGGGTCAATATCTTCTACCATAATGTTTAGTTCATTTCTTTTGTTTACTATACTCCTTGCATTTAAACAAACACATTTATATCCAGCTTCAGAAGAGTTTTCCAGACTGTTATTTGTTGATTTATTTGTGCTGTCTTTATCTATGCCTCCATTTTCAGGCTTTTCTGTGAGTCCCCCCTGCGAATCTAGTTTAAATAGATGCAACCTGTCCCACTGTCAACAGATTGCAGCAGATTCTCTGAGAAAACTGCTGCCCCCTTTCCACTAAGATGGAGGCCATCTCTCATGTACATATCTTCCCTCCCAACAAAGTATCCCCATAAATCTGTGAATCCCACCCCTCTTCTTCACACATCTGCTCAGCTAGTGCATTGATCGCCATCCTCTTGCAATTTCTATACGTTGCCCCCCTTCCTCCCATTACTGGCAAAATTCCTGACAAAATAACCTGTTCGACTCTCGTCTTCTTTAGCTTCCTCACTAACTGTCTATACTTCTGTACTATCGCAGTTGTTCCCTCCGTGTCTGCATTATTTGTTCCTACATGTACCAGTATAGACCCCCCCTTGCCATGTCCCAATACCTTCTCTACCCTGTCAGTTACATGTTCAATCCTAGCCCCCGGTAAACAAACAACGATGTCCTTCCCCTCGCTCAGTGTCTTGTCCGTCTTTCTCATAATGGAGTCACCCATAAACACCCTCTCTTTCCTCATTGCCCCCTCAATCACTGCCTTAGAATAGCTCCTTCTTCGGTTTGCATCTGTCTGGTTGTTGTCTTTCCCCCCTGCCGTCTTCTCTCCTGTCACATTCTCTTCCGGTCCATTCTTTCCTGTCGCTTTTTCTCTTGTCACCTTTCCTCGTGTCAGCGTCCCTTTTATCGACTTCTCTTCTATCACATTTGCTCTCACTTCCCTTCGTCCCTTCTTCTTTCGTCCCGTCTCATTTTCCTCTCTCCTCTCCCATTCCATCTTCCCTCCCTCCTTCTCTACAGTCACTTTCTTCCCTGTCACCTTCACGCTTGTCACGTTTTCTGTTGTCGATTTTCCAATTTCTTCCCCTCCAATCACCTTCTCTCCTCTCAATCTCCTTTCCTCAGTTTTCTTGCCACTGCTATTCTCCTTCAGTCTTGCAGTATCCTCACCTCTCTCCCTGTCGTCTCTCTCCATTCGACCTGCCTCCTTGCTAATTCCCATCTCCATTCCCTTCACAATATCTGTCAACCTAACTATCTCCTTCTGCAAACACTCCACCTTCCAACATCCAATGCACTGAAAGGTGAATCCTTCCTCCATGGTTTCTGCCCATGACTTTCCACACCCGGACGATGCAAAATCTACCCAGCTGTGGCAGTGATAGCACACCAAGTGTCGCTTTGCCTTGACTTGCCGCTTGCAAGGCGCCATATCCCGATCAGAATTTATCTGATCGGAATATAGATATATTTGTTTTTACTTTGTACAACATTATGTATTAACGTGTCACAACCCTTGCTGCTGGAAGGAGTTTGTGCAGTTTGTGCTGTGGTTGTTCGATTTGTGTGAAGAAATGTTCACCTAACTGTGTACGCCTCTCTTTCAGTGTAAACAGCTGTGCATTTGTTAATGCCTCGATACAGGGCATGCCAGTGTATGTAATGTTTATAGTACATCTTTGCACTCTTCCATGTCACTTTGCAGACCCAGGATGAGTGTGGTCTACCATGCAGACCCAGGGTGAGTGCGGTCGACCATGCAGACCCAAGGTGAGTGCGGTTGACCATGCAGTCCCAGGGTGAGTGCGGTGGACCATGCAGTCCCAGGGTGAGTGCGGTGGACCATGCAGACCCAGGATGAGTGCGGTGGACCATGCAGACCCAGGGTGAGTGCGGTCGACCATGCAGACCCAGGGTGAGTGCGGTGGACCATGCAGTCCCAGGGTGAGTGCGGTGGACCATGTAGACCCATGATGAGTGCGGTGGACCATGCAGACCCAGGATGAGTGCTGTGGACCATGCATTCCCAGGGTGAGTGCGGTGGACCATGCAGACCCAGGATGAGTGCGGTGGACCATGCAGTCCCAGGGTGAGTGCGGTGGACCATGCAGTCCCAGGGTGAGTGCGGTGGACCATGCAGACCCAGGATGAGTGCAGTGGACCATGCAGACCCATGATGAGTGCGGTCGACCATGCAGACCCATGATGAGTGCGGTGGACCATGCAGACCCAGGGTGAGTGCGGTGGACCATGCAGTCCCAGGGTGAGTGCAGTGGACCATGTAGACCCATGATGAGTGCGGTGGACCATGCAGACCCAGGGTGAGTGCGGTCGACCATGCAGACCCAGGATGAGTGCGGTGGACCATGCAGACCCAGGGTGAGTGCGGTGGACCATGCAGACCCATGATGAGTGCGGTGGACCATGTAGACCCATGATGAGTGCGGTGGACCATGCAGACCCATGATGAGTGCGGTGGACCATGTAGACCAATGGTGAGTGCGGTGGACCATGCAGACCCATGGTGAGTGCGGTGGACCATGTAGACCCATGATGAGTGCGGTGGACCATGTAGACCCATGGTGAGTGCGGTGGACCATGTAGACCCATGATGAGTGCGGTGGACCATGCAGACCCAGGGTGAGTGCGGTCGACCATGCAGACCCATGATGAGTGCGGTGGACCATGTAGACCCATGATGAGTGCGGTGGACCATGTAGACCCATGGTGAGTGCGGTGGACCATGTAGACCCATGATGAGTGCGGTGGACCATGCAGACCCAGGGTGAGTGCGGTGGACCATGCAGACCCATGATGAGTGCGGTGGACCATGCAGACCCATGATGAGTGCGGTGGACCATGTAGACCCATGGTGAGTGCAGTGGACCATGCAGACCCATGGTGAGTGCGGTGGACCATGTAGACCCATGATGAGTGCGGTGGACCATGTAGACCCATGGTGAGTGCGGTGGACCATGCAGACCCATGGTGAGTGCGGTGGACCATGTAGACCCATGATGAGTGCGGTGGACCATGCAGACCCAGGGTGAGTGCGGTGGACCATGCAGACCCATGATGAGTGCGGTGGACCATGTAGACCCAGGGTGAGTGCGGTGGACCATGCAGACCCATGATGAGTGCGGTCGACCATGCAGACCCATGATGAGTGCGGTGGACCATGCAGACCCATGATGAGTGCGGTGGACCATGCAGACCCAGGGTGAGTGCGGTGGACCATGCAGACCCAGGATGAGTGCGGTGGACCATGCAGACCCAGGGTGAGTGCGGTGGACCATGCAGACCCAGGATGAGTGCGGTGGACCATGTAGACCCATGATGAGTGTGGTGGACCATGCAGACCCATGATGAGTGCGGTGGACCATGTAGACCCATGGTGAGTGTGGTGGACCATGCAGACCCATGGTGAGTGCGGTGGACCATGTAGACCCATGAGTGCGGTGGACCATGTAGACCCATGATGAGTGCGGTGGACCATGCAGACCCAGGGTGAGTGCGGTCGACCATGCAGACCCATGATGAGTGCGGTGGACCATGCAGACCCATGATGAGTGCGGTGGACCATGTAGACCCATGGTGAGTGCGGTGGACCATGCAGACCCATGGTGAGTGCGGTGGACCATGTAGACCCATGATGAGTGCGGTGGACCATGTAGACCCATGGTGAGTGCGGTGGACCATGCAGACCCATGGTGAGTGCGGTGGACCATGTAGACCCATTATGAGTGCGGTGGACCATGCAGACCCAGGGTGAGTGCGGTGGACCATGCAGACCCATGATGAGTGCGGTGGACCATGTAGACCCAGGGTGAGTGCGGTGGACCATGCAGACCCATGATGAGTGCGGTCGACCATGCAGACCCATGATGAGTGCGGTGGACCATGCAGACCCATGATGAGTGCGGTGGACCATGCAGACCCAGGGTGAGTGCGGTCGACCATGCAGACCCAGGATGAGTGCGGTGGACCATGCAGACCCAGGATGAGTGCGGTGGACCATGCAGACCCAGGGTGAGTGCGGTGGACCATTCAGACCCAGGATGAGTGCGGTCGACCATGCAGACCCAGGATGAGTGCGGTGGACCATGCAGACCCAGGATGAGTGCGGTGGACCATGCAGACCCAGGGTGAGTGCGGTGGACCATGCAGACCCAGGGTGAGTGCGGTCGACCATGCAGACCCAGGATGAGTACAGTCTGAGTACAGTCTGTCTTGTGTACCATTAGAAGGTCTTCTACATGAATTGACATTAATGTGATCTCTGAGTCACGAGGGATAGAAAGTCCTCAAAGTTGAGAGCCATGTTTTTACACCAAAAGATTCCATGCCTGCCCGGTGCAGGTTTTGAGCTCAGAGTGCTGGCATGTCAGACGGACATGCTTACGATACCTTGCTCTCTAACTTACCAGTAGGCATTGTACAATCCATGATAATGCTACAATTAGACTTCCAACTTTGATAGATCATGTGTACAAACTTTGTACAAGAAGCCCACAGTTAGACCATGTTACATACATGATCTGACAGAGGATCATTTTTAATCTCACCTACTTGCTTTGCTTTGCATGGATCATTTTTATGTTCAGATCTCATGTGACCTAATGGAGAACACAACACAATCAAACTCCTCATCTGACCCAACTCTAACTGAATAAAAGTTGTCACAGATATAAGATAACTTATGCTGTGGTGCTGCATGTATAAATTAAACAATTTAAACATACAAATTGTGAAGCAGTGGCTGTGATACAATCTTCCAAAACATCCTATTCCTAATAAACAGTTTGTTTTTCCAGATGTAAAAAAATTAAAAATTAAAAGATAGCTGGAAGCCTGGGAGATTGACGGAATGGTGAGTATTTCCATAATGTCTCTGCTTCAAAATGTGCCAAATGTCAATGGTCATATGCACTTGTTTGGAAAAGATTAGTGTGAAGAACTGTAACCTACGTGTAGCGCCGTGGTGCAGTGGCTAGAGCTTTGGACTTTCAACCGAGAGAACCCGGGTTCGAATCCTGTGCGGCGGTGTCGAACCTTGGGCAAGTTCGTTCACTATACGTTGCTCCAGTTCACTCAGCTGTATGAATGAGTACCTGGCTATAGACAGTGGTGGATATTTGTTACGAATAGTCTTCGCGCATTAATAGCAGTGTGGCTGGATGCTTCCCAGAGAAGTCGAGATGGTGTTCGACTGAATAGGTCTGCCAGGGAGTAAAGTGTAAAGCGCTTTGAGCAGTCCTGAGGACTGGATATTGCGCTATACAAGAACTTACCTTTACTTTTTTTACCTACGTGGCCAACATGGCTGCAGTCAACAAAGCTTCTAACTTTCAATGATTATCATGGTCACAAAATAATCGGAGGCATAACTGATAAACCATAAATATGTATCACATTTATTATTACCATATCCAAATTGATTTACTTATTTGCCCTTTTATACATGTTTTTGGATATATAACAACAAATCCATTAAATACAATTAACTATCGTAAAGAATGCTCAGTAATATGTACAACAAATTGTCTGTAATATAAAACACTAACTAAATGTTTTATACTATAAGTTAAGCTCCATAACACAGATAACAGAGGAAAACCAATAGCTGCACACTCTTTATAAGCTGCATTTATGGCCGTAATAGACATGTTGCAGAATTATTCCCTTACGTCCACGAATTGATTGCTAATAGAATTCATGATTACAGGATTTTTGCCAAATTGTTTTTGCTTGTTTATGAATATCAACACAAAGGTGACCGTTTGCTGTGTGTATGAAAAGCTTTGACATGTTATAAGTGCCATATCACTGAAGGTATTCTCCATCCTGGAGAGCAGATGGCAGGAGTGAATAGGGACATTGTATGTACTTAGCACGATGAAGGTGATAGTGAGGAGATAATAAGTCATTCAACTTAATATCTCCTCTCTAAGATCACCTTTCCTGCATGCATTAGGCAGCAGACAATTCACACCTGAAGAAACATAGGTGGACAGTTGCTGCGGATAATGAGCAAAAATATAAAAGAACTTCTAAAAATGTACCAGACATCCAAACATTGTTATCTCAAAAAGCATAATGAAAGCAAAACGCTGTTCATGCATGTATGATTATTTCCAACTTGACAAGAACATAACAACTTTTCCATTAAAATGTGGTTTTACTCACTCACTGCCAAAATTTCTGCATATCAGGGTTGTACAAACCTATTAAATCTGAATCCCAAATTCACCTGCTGATTCACATTACCCAAATGTAATAAGACAGAATCTCAAAGGCACAATTCTTACAGTGCCACGGTCAATGTCTCCCAGGATAGGAAATACAGTACTAAATGCTAAAACCACACATCAGAGTCAAGTGTGTTTCCACCAAAACCCTGGAGACCTTTGCTCTAATGCAGTGAAGATTACGCACCCATAAAAATGTCACCCACTTAAAAAGTAACTTTATACAAATGCTCAGTAAAGATGCCACGATTCCTGAATGAACCTGTGGCATTTGCAACAGACATCACAGGACATAGAATTAATCACATGCCAAATAATAATAGAACAGACAGCATCAATCTTATGCTGCACAGCACTGCACGGTCAATGAGAAAGAGTATAAGGTCATATAATGTCTACAGTGATTCAAGAGAAGTCAAGATTGTACTCTACTGAACAGGTCTGTCAGTAAAATGTAAAGTGCTTTGAGCAGTAGGGACCTGATATGGTGCTGCATTAGCACAAACCTTTTCAATGCATGTACCAGTACCTGTTTATAACACCTTGAAGGACACACTAGCTGAAAGTAGTGGTATAGCATGGACCAAACAGGAACTGGCAAACAGCACCAGACAGACAGTGGACAAATGTATTATTTCACCATGACAGCTAGGGGTATTTAAATACACGATAGTTTCCGACAACATATTTTAATATGAATGTGCTTTCTGCATGCATCATAGATTCAACAGGATATTGTATTGTGGTAGGAAATATTGTGATGTACATAATTTTTGTCTGTAATAAAAAGATATTGATCTGATCATCGTAACAAATCCAATGCCATGAATTTGTTGATCTGATTTTTGTCAGCACTAGACCTGCAGCGGCAAAGTGCTGACAACCAGGCACTTTTATTAGACGTCAAATGATGAATGAGATGAAATATCAGCCAATGAATCACAGTGCAATAATGGACCAGTGACAGGCTCCAATGTATTTACTGCAGAATGTATGCCAAATGGAAAATCTGCAAAGTGAATTTGAATAATGGCTTCATTGGTGTTTTAAATTATACAGGGCACTCACAAATTTAACAACTAAAGGATTTAGAAACAATACGTGTTTAACTAAATAATAGCTTGGACATGTGTGCCAGATTTCCTTAAATTAAGCCCCTCACCTATGCCATTTCGTTACAAATGGATTAGCTTAAGCCCCAGTCTAAAACTGTGTTGATATTATGTATGCATATATGCATAACCTCACATGTGAATGTGGGTGAGTGACCTCAGAGGATTAATAGGATGCAGATGATCAATGCGACAATATACATTACAAACATCACAAGTCATGAGACTGTCAAAGTGATCAATCTAAAGACACACTGCTAGGGCAAATGAAACCTTGCATTAACATATTAGTTATCACATCTTCTGATGATAAAAAAGACTCCCGTTAGTCTTAATCCTTTTTAAAATGATGTTTCGCATGTAATAAATCTAAAGGTACAGTTTTATATAACATGGTCAAGTCCATTTCATACTTCAACTCTTGGCAGGCCTGTCCATTCTTATGTCAATTTAATTTGTGTGGGAAGAATTCAGCCATACCGCAATTAGTGTACAAAGCATGTAAATGTTCACACAGTGACCATTGCCCACCATCAAATACTTGCAAATGTTACTGCAGGGTAAACTGAAACACAAACAATAAAACCCACAAGTAGAAAGAACTACTACTGGGACGTCAACCTCAGATTAGTATAACTTTTAACTACACCTCCCTATCAAGGTAAACAAATCTGCTTGAGGGAAGAGTTCTAATGAGCATTCAATGGGAAGCAGTCGTAGGTCTCAGAGAGGTAGTTGGATGTTTAGGGAGCCTCAAGCAGGGTGCGGTTAGAGATTTCAAGGGGGTGCTGTTGGACGTTTTTGAGCCTACAGTCACGGGTCTAAAAACGCATCCTGACCACCCCAACCCCCGTCCTCCCAAAAATCGACCATACTATTTAAAGGGCTTGAACACTCATTGTGAAATGACCATGAGCTGGTGGCCATGAGCTAGTACCCCAATTAAACAACCATCAGGGTCTGACAGACACACCCTGCGGTTATTCTTCAAGGGAGCACTAGGACAGATCTTCAGATGCTTTTGTTAGAGTGCCAGTTGTCACATGTTGTGGACATCACTTTGTCATGTGTGATGCCAATAGTCCAGCGTAGATGACTAAGTCATGTATGATGCCAAAGGGCCAATGTACATGACTTAGTCATTTGTGATGCCAGTGATCCAGTGTACACAACTAAATCATGTATGATGCCAATGATCCAGTGTACACAACTACGTCATGTATGATGCCAATGATCCAGTGTACACGACTAAGTCACGTGTGATGCCAATGATCAATTGTACATGATTAAGTCATGTGTAGTACCAATGGTCCAGTGTACACGACTAAGTCATGTGTGATACCAATGATCCAGTGTACACGACTAAGTCATGTATGATGACAATGATCCAGTGTACACGACTAAGTCATGTGTGATGCCAATGATCCAGTGTACATGATTAAGTTATGTATGATGCCAATGATCCAGTGTACATGACTAAGTCATGTATGATGCCAATGATCCAGTGTATATGACTAAGTCACGTGTGATGCCAATGATCCAGTGTACATGATTAAGTCATGTGTAATACCAATGGTCCAGTGTACACGACTAAGTCATGTGTGATACCAATGATCCAGTGTACGCGACTAAGTCACGTATGATGCCAATGATCCAGTGTACACAACTAAGTCATATGTGATGCCAATGATCCAGTGTACACGATTAAGTCACGTATGATGCCAATGATCCAGTGTACATGACTAAGTCATGTGTGATGCCAATGGTCCAGTTTACTAAGTCATGTCTGATGCCAATGGTCCAGTGTAGATGACTAAGTCATGTGTAATACCAATGGCTAAGTCATATGTGTGGTTCCAATGGTCCAGTGGACATGACTAAGTCATATGTGTGGTTCCAATGGTCCAGTGTACATGACTAAGTCATATGTGTGGTTCCAATGGTCCAGTGGACATGACTAAGTCCTGTGATGCCAATTGTCCAGACTTGCTTCAGCCATCAGTGGTTGATTGCACCAGTCTCTCAGGGGAAATGATTAATGATTAGCTATGTGACAGACACACACACTGCCTGCTAGGACAAATGAAACCTTGCATTAACATATCGGTTATCACATCTTCTGATGATCAAAAAAGGCTCCCGGTAGTCTTAATCCTTTTTTAAAAAGATGTTTCCCATGTCTAAATAAAACAGTGTTTAAATAAGACTGATTTAATACCAAAATTGTAACAAAGTTCCCTCCTAAGTCATATACGTCAACCCAATTTTCATTGTGTAAACCGGGTTTGACTAAAATGGGCATGACCACGCACGACCACGAAGTTAACGAACGACCACGCATGACCATGTAATATAATATGTTGGTAGATAATTTGGCCGTTGATGGTATATATATATGGTTTGTGTGTGCATTATTAAAAAACTTTGAGTCTGTATTTCACCCAGGAGTTTAATAATTTAGGCATTACACAGTTCGACCGATCGTTTCTGATACAGCCATGGCTCCGAAACATATTGATGCGGACATTGCTGAAATCAAGCAATCCCTGAACCACCTGTGTACAAACTTCGATGAGATGAAGGAAACAAATAGGAAACATGAAACGCAGCTCGACAACCTGCTAAAGCTCCTGAAAGCTAAAGACAACGTGATCAACAAACTGAACACACGATGGAAACTCTCGAATCCAGTGTCGCGAACCTTGAGCAACACTCAAAGAAAAAGAACGTGATTGTGACTGGATTAAGTCTTCACTCGTTTGCGAAAAGTGTCGCCGCCCGACCAACAACACGCACCTCTGGCTCCGGGTCAACGTCGACCTCACCATCTGAACCGACAACCAGTGAGGTAACCGTTATGAAACGTAACTTCATCGCCTTTTCTCGGGAAAAGTTGCATGTCAATATACCTGAGCATGAGATCACGGCAATCCATGACCTACCACAACGACGAGATGGAACAACCCCAGTCATCATGCAATTCCATAGCAACGACAAACGAGCAGAGGTGATAAAAAACCGCAAGTCACTGAAAGGCACGAACATATTTCTCAACGATCACCTCTCACGCCTCAACAACGAACTATTTCACCAAGCCCGCACACACAAGACAAAAACATCCACAGCACCTAGACAACAAACTGTGTTGTCTACGTCAAGAAAAATGAACAATCCACACCTATCCAAATCAAAATGCATGCCGACTTCAACAAACTAGGCTAAAATGGCTAGTGACAACACAACAACGGACATGACGTCATCACATGACAATGTAGATGACTGTGATCTTAAAGTAGAACAATTTCACTACAAATATCATGATGTATGTGTGCCTGGTTTACAACTGACTCAGATAATAATGTTTTTAATGATGACTTACCTTCTTCCAAATACTATTTACACCCGCCCACCCTCAAAGATATATCTGAATGTCTTAAAATAATACACTTCAATGCAAGAAGTCTAAATGCAAATTTTAAGCAAATTAAAACATATCTAGATAACTTAAACATGGTGTTTGATGTAATTGCCATCTCAGAACCGTGGAATGAGCCTGCGGCATCCCAACAGTACAATCTACCAATGTATAGTTCTGTCCAAGTCGACAGAGACAATGTAGGAGGAGGTGGAGTTGTCTCTGTCCAAGTCGACAGAGACAATGTAAGAGGAGGTGGAGTTGTCTCTGTCCAAGTCGACAGAGACAATGTAAGAGGAGGTGGAGTTGTCTCTGTCCAAGTCGACAGAGACAATGTAAGAGGAGGTGGAGTTGTCTCTGTCCAAGTCGACAGAGACAATGTAAGAGGAGGTGGAGTTGTCTCTGTCCAAGTCGACAGAGACAATGTAAGAGGAGGTGGAGTTGTCTCTGTCCAAGTCGACAGAGACAATGTAAGAGGAGGTGGAGTTGTCTCTGTCCAAGTCGACAGAGACAATGTAAGAGGAGGTGGAGTTGTCTCTGTCCAAGTCGACAGAGACAATGTAAGAGGAGGTGGAGTTGTCTCTGTCCAAGTCGACAGAGACAATGTAAGAGGAGGTGGAGTTGTCTCTGTCCAAGTCGACAGAGACAATGTAAGAGGAGGTGGAGTTGTCTCTGTCCAAGTCGACAGAGACAATGTAAGGGGAGGTGGAGTTGTCTCTGTCCAAGTCGACAGAGACAATGTAAGAGGAGGTGGAGTTGTCTCTGTCCAAGTCGACAGAGACAATGTAAGGGGAGGTCGAGTTGTCTCTGTCCAAGTCGACAGAGACAATGTAAGGGGAGGTGGAGTTGTCTCTGTCCAAGTCGACAGAGACAATGTAAGAGGAGGTGGAGTTGTCTCTGTCCAAGTCGACAGAGACAATGTAAGAGGAGGTGGAGTTGTCTCTGTCCAAGTCGACAGAGACAATGTAAGAGGAGGTGGAGTTGTCTCTGTCCAAGTCGACAGAGACAATGTAAGAGGAGGTGGAGTTGTCTCTGTCCAAGTCGACAGAGACAATGTAAGAGGAGGTGGAGTTGTCTCTGTCCAAGTCGACAGAGACAATGTAAGAGGAGGTGGAGTTGTCTCTGTCCAAGTCGACAGAGACAATGTAAGGGGAGGTGGAGTTGTCTCTGTCCAAGTCGACAGAGACAATGTAAGAGGAGGTGGAGTTGTCTCTGTCCAAGTCGACAGAGACAATGTAAGAGGAGGTCGAGTTGTCTCTGTCCAAGTCGACAGAGACAATGTAAGAGGAGGTGGAGTTGTCTCTGTCCAAGTCGACAGAGACAATGTAAGAGGAGGTCGAGTTGTCTCTGTCCAAGTCGACAGAGACAATGTAAGGGGAGGTGGAGTTGTCTCTGTCCAAGTCGACAGAGACAATGTAAGAGGAGGTCGAGTTGTCTCTGTCCAAGTCGACAGAGACAATGTAAGAGGAGGTCGAGTTGTCTCTGTCCAAGTCGACAGAGACAATGTAAGAGGAGGTGGAGTTGTCTCTGTCCAAGTCGACAGAGACAATGTAAGAGGAGGTCGAGTTGTCTCTGTCCAAGTCGACAGAGACAATGTAAGAGGAGGTGGAGTTGTCTCTGTCCAAGTCGACAGAGACAATGTAAGAGGAGGTGGAGTTGTCTCTGTCCAAGTCGACAGAGACAATGTAAGAGGAGGTGGAGTTGTCTCTGTCCAAGTCGACAGAGACAATGTAAGAGGAGGTGGAGTTGTCTCTGTCCAAGTCGACAGAGACAATGTAAGAGGAGGTGGAGTTGTCTCTGTCCAAGTCGACAGAGACAATGTAAGAGGAGGTCGAGTTGTCTCTGTCCAAGTCGACAGAGACAATGTAAGAGGAGGTGGAGTTGTCTCTGTCCAAGTCGACAGAGACAATGTAAGAGGAGGTCGAGTTGTCTCTGTCCAAGTCGACAGAGACAATGTAAGAGGAGGTGGAGTTGCTGTCTGTGCAGAAAGACATTAGTTGTTCAAAAGTACAAAACTAATCCTTGGCTGTAAACGATATCTTTGAATGTGTTACAGTTGAACTGACAATAGAACACCAACAAAATGCAATCGTAAGCTGTATCTATCGCAAACCTGCATCTAACGTTGATACTTTTTGTGAAAATATGGAGCAAATTTTTGGCAATATACAAACAAATAAGACAGTATTCTGAAGGAAACGTGGAAGATTTTAAATACTATTATTAATAAATGTCAAAATGAATCTTCTTATCCTGACTACTTTGTAAATGATGACACAAGAATTACAGATAAGAGTGACATAGCAGGCGGTTCTAACACTTTCTTTGCAAACATTGGCCAGCAGCTGGCTGCTAAGATAGATCCACCTGAAAATGATGCATCAGTTCATGACTATCTTAAAAACAGAACTAAAAACAGTCTGTTTCTAAACCCTATCAGTGAAGTAGAGGTCATAAACACTGTTAACGCATACAAAAACAAAGCGTCCATGGATAGTAACGATATAAAAATGGTTATCATCAAAAAAGTTATACAACCCATCGCTAGATCATTGACCACTATATTTAACAAATCAATTGAAACTGGAATTTTTCCTTCCAGCATGAAAGTAGCCAAAATTATTCCAATATTAAAAAATGACTCAAGAGCAGAAGTTGTGCCAGTTCTCAAAAATACTTGAACAATTGTATAGTAACAGACTTGACCGATTTATAGAAAATAACAATGTCCTATCAAAGAGTCAATATGGCTTTCGACCATCAATGTCCACTTCACATGCATTGCTTGATTTGGTGGAAGAAATTTGTACATCAATAGATAAAAAGAAACATACTCTGGGTGTCTTCATTGATTTAAAAAAGCATTTGACACAGTAAATCATTCTATACTAATAGAAAAACTGAAATTCTATGGTGTCCGTGGTAAAGCAGAAAAATGGATTGAAAGTTATTTACATGACAGAAAACAGTTTGTAAAGATAGGCGACCATTGTTCTAGCCTCTTAGGCACTTCATGTGGTGTACCACAGGGGTCTGTATTAGGGCCTAAACACTTTATCTTGTATATAAATGATATATGCAATGTGTCTCAATTACTGAAATTTGTGTTGTTTGCTGATGACACTAACATATTGTACTCTGATGAAAATATACTCAATCTTACAAGGGTTGTAAATAGTGAACTGGATAAACTGTATACATGGTTCACTGTAAATAAACTGTCACTCAATGTATCAAAAACAAATTATATAATCTTTGGTAATTGTAAATTAAATTGTGACCTAGATATTAGAATTCACAATAATCAAATTGCAAGGGTTAATAAGAAAAAATTCCTTGGAGTTTTGATTGACGAAAAGCTGGATTGGGAAAAACATAATTTGTGTCAAGACTAACCTTTCTAGAATAATTGGAGTTATGTACAGGGCAAGTCAAGTCCTGGAAACCAAAAGCCTATTTACACTATATTATTCACAGTTTTTACCAATACTTACTTATTGCTGTGAAATTTGGGGAACCACATATAGTACCACTGTATACTGTATTACTATACTTCAAAAAAGGGTGGTTAGATTAATGTGTGGTGTCACAGATTGTGTCACACTAGTATGTTATTTCACCGATATCGAATATTGAAATTTAAAGACGGTAGATTTGAAGATCCAGTCAATTCTGTTCAAGAGCTTTAACAATATGCCAATACCTGCCAAAGTGCAAAGCCTGTTTACCAAAAACACCACATTACATTCCTCTTGATTAGAATGTCAATATGTACGTCAATGTGTAAGAACTAATGTCAAATCTCGGTGTCTATCAATTTACGGTGTAAAAATTTGGAATTCATTACCTATCAACAAGGCAAAAGTGCCAAATTTCCGCTCATTTGTTAATCAGTTAAAGACTAATATGATTAACAAATATGATATTACTGAATGATTTTCTGGTGTAACAGTTTACATACACAGTATCATTATGATACAATTATGTATGCGAAACTCTCCATTATTAGTATTACACTTACTATTACTGTATTGCTTAGTAGTATAGCTAAAATGACTTATGTTACAGTTGACTGACATAAACACTAACAGCTGTATATACGTTATCACAATGATTCAACTACGAAACAATGTAATAGGGATATACGAATATATAAGATAATTCTTCAGTATACCCCTTTTTCTAACACTAAACTGTCTCTGTTACGATAATCTGTATTATATGTGTTGGAAAATAAACATATTGATATTGATAAATATACCTTGGAATCAACCAACATCTGTTGTACATCTTTGTCACTGAGAAGGACCAGCTGTAGTGTGCTGCCATCTGGTGAATGAAGGATAAACAAAACCACCTGGTCCTCTCTGAGAGAACTACATTCCAAGTTGTGAGCACTTAATTGTCCGTTTAAAACATTGCATTTCACAACATGTAATTGGCAGTAATAAATTAGTTAAAACAAACATCACACACTATTTAAATCTGGTGCTGATGGAAAGAGATTTCAAGTTGGCAAGGAACTAAAATAAATTATACATTAGTATTTACGTGAACACTTATAATGAAAAAAAATCATTGGTAAAAACAATTCTAGGGGCAGGCAATAAATTACCGACAGTTCAAAGGCATAATTTTCTTATATCTGCTAATTTAAGTACATAACTTACCAATGCTTATTTCATCAACTCGTGGAAGAAATCCCTCTTCTACACCCCCCATAACGGAGAACCCAAAACGTTCGTCATCAGACGTCATGTCCATAATCACATCTAGCCAATAGACATCTTCTTCCTGAAAGAAGCAAACACAATCACTCACAAATTGGCACTAAGACCTTCTTCTTCTTGTGGATAATGTGCAGCCTCGACGTCTGGGTAATGTCCCACAGTTGTAACAGATAAAAATACAAACATACTATGCAATGTAATATATTAATAATATTCTACATCAAGGGAAAGCATGTCATGAAAAATAGTGAAATTAAATTACAAAATTCCCTATAAAATTGTATGTAGCAATATGCAGCCATAACAAGTATGTGTAAGATGAATCCCTGAGGCTGGGATTTGGGCATTGAAGGCTGAGATGGTAGCCAAAACCACTATTGCAAACAAAGCTACGGGTGAGAGAATGGACGACAACCACGAACGAAGCATTGTGAGCGAGCAACGGCAAACGGGTGATAGCAAGTGGGTGATGGCGAGCGTTGACTGTGAGTGGGGTGCTGCGAGCGGACGACTGCGGTGCTGTGAGCACGAGACCAATAGCGGGCGGTTGTGAGCGACGATTGTGAACGGAGTGTTGCGAGCAGGCGATAAAGCGCATGCGACTGCAAGCAATGGCGACACGTAGATTTACATGCGCCATGGTGAAGTGAGAAATCGCAACTCGGGCTCACAAGGTGGACGGACATATTCGGTCTACGACACGCTTCGGGCACAGATTAATACTTGTTGATTATGTCATCAGCGACTTACACGTGTTTAGAGATAATTCTTTGTGAATTATTGAGAGTGCTAGGCACCTCTGTTTGTGAAATAGAACTATGCGTTCTACAATCTGGGTTCAGTACTTACCCGAAGATTGTTATTAATTTCCGTAGGGACTTATATGTGAGCAGGGTCGATTCTTTGTGACTTGTTGAGAGCGCCAGGCACCTCGGATTGTGAGATATAACCGTGCAATGTATAATGTAGGGGACTTGTAGTAGAGGAATACATGTTCAAGTGCTGTTAGTTTATTTTGGGGTTAGCATAGTTCAGGGTTAGTTTAGTTTAGGGTTAATTTAGGTTAGGGTCATAGGCTAATAGTTGTTCTTTTATTTTCGTTAAACATTTATTATTTTGTTGTTGATTACTCATGTAATAAATTTGATTGTATTATCAATCTTCTTTGTTGTCTTGGTCGCGGTTGTAATCCTATTCATTTGAGTTGACCTAATTATAAAGAACCTAACTAGACCGAGCCAACTAGTTATAGCAACCTCACTGATCTGTGACAATATGGTGTGTGGGGGGCATGCCTATATGCATGTGTATATGGGGTGTGGGATACATGCATGCATATGTGCATGTGTATATGGTGTGTGGGAGACATGCATGCATATGTGCATGTGTATATGGGGTGTGGGAGACATGCATGCATATGTGCATGTGTATATGGTGTTTAGGGCATGCATGCACATGTGCATGTGTATATGGGGTGTGGGAGACATGCATGCATATGTGCATGCGTATATGGTGTTTGGGACATGCATGCATATGTGCCTGTGTATATGGTGTTTAGGGCATGCATGCATATGTGCATGTGTATATGGAGTGTGGGAGACATGCATGCATATGTGCCTGTGTATATGGTGTTTAGGGCATGCATGCATATGTGCATGTGTATATGGTATATGGGGGCATGCATGGATATGTGCATGTGTATATGGGGTGTGGGGCATGCATGCATATGTGCATGTGTATATGGGGTGTGTATATGGGGTGTGGAGACATGCATGCATATGTGCATGTGTATATGGGGTGTGGGGGCATGCATGCATAAGTGCATGTGTATATGAGGTGTGGGGGCATGCATGCATATGTGCATGTGTATATGGTGTGTGGGAGACATGCATGCATATGTGCATGTGTATATGGGGTGTGGGGGCATGCATGCATATATGCATGTGTATATTGGGTGTGGGGGCATGCATGCATATGTGCATGTGTATATGGTGTGTGGGAGACATGCATGCATAAGTGCATGTGTATATGGGGTGTGGGGGCATGCATGCATATGTGCATGTGTATATGGGGTGTGGGGCATGCATGCATATGTGCATGTGTATATGGTGTGTGGGAGACATGCATGCATATATGCATGTGTATATGGGGTGTGGGGGCATACATGCATATGTGCATGTGTATATGGGGTGTGGGGACATGCATGCAGATGTGCATGTGTATATGGGGTGTGGGGGCATGCATGCATGTGTATATGGGGTGTGGGGGCATGCATGCATATGTGCATGTGTATATGGTATATGGGAGACATGCATGCATATATGCATGTGTATATGGGGTGTGGGAGACATGCATGCATATGTGCATGTGTATATGGGGTGTGTGGGGCATGCATGCATATATGCATCTGTATATGGGGTGTGGGGGCATGCATGCATATGTGCATGTGTATATGGGGTGTGGGGGCATGCATGCATATGTGCATGTGTATATGGCGTGTGGGGACATGCATGCATATGTGTATATGGGGTGTGGGGGCATGCATGCATATATGCATGTGTGTATGGGGTGTGGGAGACATGCATGCATATGTGCATGTGTATATGGGGTGTGGGGACATGCATGCATATGTGCATGTGTATATGGTGTGTGGGGAGACATGCATGCATATATGCATGTGTATATGGGATGTGGGGGCATGCATGCATATGTGCATGTGTATATGGTGTGTGGGGAGACATGCATGCATATATGCATGTGTATATGGGACGTGGGGGCATGCATGCATATGTGCATGTGCATGTGTATATGGGGTGTGGGGGCATGCATGCATATGTGCATCTGTATATGGGATGTGGGGACATGCATGAATATGTGCATGTGTATATGGTGTGTGGGCATGCATGCATGTGTGCATGTGTATATGGGGTGTGGGAGACATGCATGCATGTGTGCATGTGTATATGGGGTGTGGGAGACATGCATGCATATATGCATGTGTATATGGGGTGTGGGAGACATGCATGCATATATGCATGTGTATATGGGGTGTGGGAGACATGCATGCATATGTGCATGTGTATATGGTGTGTGGGAGACATGCATGCATATATGCATGTGTATATGGGGTGTGGGAGACATGCATGCATATGTGCATGTGTATATGGTGTGTGGGAGACATGCATGCATATATGCATGTGTATATGGGGTGTGGGAGACATGCATGCATATGTGCATGTGTATATGGTGTGTGGGAGACATGCATGCATATATGCATGTGTATATGGGGTGTGGGAGACATGCATGCATATATGCATGTGTATATGGGGTGTGGGAGACATGCATGCATATATGCATGTGTATATGGGGTGTGGGAGACATGCATGCATATGTGCATGTGTATATGGTGTGTGGGAGACATGCATGCATATATGCATGTGTATATGGGGTGTGGGAGACATGCATGCATATATGCATGTGTATATGGGGTGTGGGAGACATGCATGCATATGTGCATGTGTATATGGTGTGTCGGAGACATGCATGCATATGTGCATGTGTATATGGTGTGTGTGGGGGCATGCATGCCTAGGTCTTATAAAATAATTCCTGGTTTCTCATCAGAACTTTGACAAAATAAGGAGTTTGTTTTTTATTTTTATTATCAAAAGGTCTATTCTCAACAACCAGCAAACTAACAAATTTGGTTGGCCTGACACTTATTGCACCAGATGTATCACAATGAAATTAACAAAATGAGAAAAATCAAATTTTGTGGCACGTATTTTTAAATGCGTATGATGATGAGAAACTAGGCTTATTTTTTATGTGGCTAAAATACATTCGAACGGTCAGCATTTTATAATTGATAATACTGTAACATGAGTCTAGGATAAAAACGAACGGACCACCTCCTCTAAGTGCAGTAAGTGAAGTCTGCCCAATTTACCTCATCATAGTAGACACCCCCTTCCTCCTCCCCATCACCCTCTGCGGAGTCATCAAGGGGCACGCCCTCCATCTCAGTAAGGTCAAGCCCTGACACCTCTCTGTCCACTGTGTCGTCAAGTGGACTGTCCAAGACTTGCTGACCAGAGTCCATCCTGTCTAGCCGAGTTTCCACACACAGGTCACTCTGGCATGGCAACGTCACATCACTCGTCTGAAATGTGCAAACAGAAACATTCTAGTTGACCTATCCATCAGGTGACCTGTTGCCTAGCAACACAGTCCGTCAAGCCATAAAAAATGGATGCCAAACACATGGAGCGTTCCGACACACTGTCATATATTTTCTTGAAATTCAGGCCCCAAATGTTCCTCTTTATGACATAATTCTGACCCCAAATTTTTCTCTTTATGACATAATTCTGACCCCAAATGTTTCTCTTTATGGCATAATTCTGACCCCAAATGTTTCTCTTTATGACATAATTCTGACCCCAAATGTTTCTCTTTATGACATAATTCTGACCCCAAATGTTTCTCTTTATGACATAATTCTGACCCCAAATGTTCCTTTTTATGACATAATTCTGACCCCAAATGTTTCTCTTTATGACATAATTCTGACCCCAAATGTTTCTCTTTATGACATAATTCTGACCCCAATTGTTTCTCTTTATGCCATAATTCTGACCCCAAATGTTTCTCTTTATGACATACTTCTGACCCCAAATGTTTCTCTTTATGACATAATTCTGACCCCAAATGTTTCTCTTTATGACATAATTCTGACCCCAATTGTTTCTCTTTATGACATAATTCTGACCCCAAATGTTTCTATTTATGACATAATTCTGACCCCAAATGTTTCTCTTTATGACATAATTCTGACCCCAAATGTTTCTCTTTATGACATAATTCTGACCCCAAATGTTTCTCTTTATGACATAAACATAATATATGGCAACGTTGTTCACGTGAGAACTGCACACTCTTAGGTTGATTTAGCAATGTGATGCTGCACCAGAAATGTAATGTACAACTGTTACTGAGGTAGACACCATGGGCAAGGCAAAGCCTGATGGAGGTCTGACTGACGTAGGCATACAGCAACCTGCTCACTGAGCAAATCTTTGTCCTTGTTTAATCATTGTGTGAAGAAACAATGAAGTAGACGAGGCAGAAACTGTCCATGTGTAAGACTGCCTTGTGTATACCTGATGTAATCACAGCCTCATCTCTCACCATCACTGGTTCAATACCCCACTTAGTTAATTAATACATGTATCAAATCAAATTGTTCACTCCTGAAAACCATGCTGTACAAGACATCCCCCTTTTGTTAGTCTTCTCTGTGTTTCAAGTGTACCCAAACACAGCTCAGGTCATCTACCTGTTTCAAGTAAGCCCAGACACAGCTCAGGTCATCTACCTGTTTCAAGTAAGCCCAGACACAGCTCAGGTCATCTACCTGTTTCAAGTAAGCCCAGACACAGCTCAGATCATCTACCTGTTTCAAGTAAAGCCAGAGGCAGCTCAGATCATCTACCTGTTTCAAGTAAGACCAGACACAGCTCAGATCATCTACCTGTTTCAAATAAAGCCAGAAGCAGCTCAGATCATCTCCCTGTTTCAAGTAGGTCCAGACACAGCTCAGATCATCTACTACCTGCTTCAAGTAAGCCCAGAAGCTACTCAGGTCATTTACCTGTTTCAAGTAACTCCAGAAACAGCTCAGATCATCTGCCTCTAAGCACTTTACAACATTTCCCACTATAAAATCTAAAACAAACCTCCCATCACTTAAACATAATCTGAAAATATGGCTGCCTTCTGCAAAAACAACCGTAAAGCCCATTTATTGGAAATTGCATTTCCATCGTAAATCCTTCAAAATGTGTTCTACAGTATGTAGTATGATAGGTTTTGTATCATATTTTATTGTCGTTCACTTCCAGGCTGCCAGTGCCACTCCAAGGAAAAGATTTAATGTTTTTATTTTACTATAACATAGCAATGAAATATTTGGTAAAGAAGCACCATATTAAATTTTTAAAATAAATAATATTGTTTACATGTTTGACATTTGTTTAGCCAAATCAACACTTATCTTGTACATTGATGGGACTGCCAAGAAATAATAACTAATAACATCTGTAAACTGTAAAAAGGTTAATTCTTATATGTATATATATATATATAATATATATATAATATATATAGTGCCTGGTATCCAGTGGCCTTAGGTTTGGCCAAAGTACTCTACATTTCTCCCTCTTCAAACAAACACCATCTTGTTGAGACGATTACAACACTCAAGAGTCATTGTTAACATTTTTGTAAGCATCCTTTGACTGCTTTTTGTAGCGTGCAAGTTTGTGTTTGTGTCGGAGGTATGTCTGCAGACAAGGACAGACTTGAGCCAACCAGTGGGAGTTTGGAGGAGAATGGAAACAAGAGCACACTACCACCTAATCCCGGGAGTCAGGTGGACATGTGGGACACGTGTTGTACACTCTACACACTCTACCCACTCTACACACTCCACAATTTCTATTGTGATGTTCAAGGCTAAAAATAAGATGTTGCCGTACAACCTTCAAGAATTCTTTGCTACTAACCATGATTCAATGCATTTGACACGTCAAAGTAAAAAAAATGAAACACGTGTATGCTCGCACAACTTTATGTATTGTATACTGGGTGTAGTTCTCTTTGTATGCATTTTCCACTTGGAAATAAACAATCAATCAATAAAAAAAACAAAGAAAACATTCTACACACTCTACATGCTCTACACATGCTCTACACGTGCACTACACACACTGTATATGCTCTACACACTCTACACGCTCCGTCTAATCTACAGATCTACACATTTGCACAACTCAATTCTTTCTCTTTAACTGTCGCTGCACACACACATCAACTAAATTGATGTCAAACATTTAAATGTTAAAATTGTTTGAATTTACTCTCAAACATAGAGTAATTAACGGGCAACCTAAATACTGTCGGATGATGATCATGTAATAAGTTGCACATCTGAATAAATTTGGTGGCATTCTGAGTGGGTTGATTATCTTGAAAACATTACTTGTGTCCCCCCTATCTTTATGGCACAGCAACATCTGATCTTGAATAAAAAGGTAAGCTCTTGTAGCACAGTATTCATTAGTGTCGTAAGGTCTGCTCAAAGCACTTTACACTTTACTCCCTGGCAGACATGTTCAACAGAACACCATCTCAACTTCTCTGGGAAGCATCCAGCCATGTTGCAATTACTGCGTAAAGACTTTTTTTACACAAACATCCACCCATGTTTTGTTTAAAAAAAAGCATGCATACAATGCCTCCAAGCTTGATAAGGAATGCTACACTAATTGTATGTATACATGTACATAACAGCCCAAATCGAGGTATTGAATTTAAGCACTTACCATCAAACTCATAATTACACTGGAAATGATGATTAATGTTTTCTCTTTAAAATGCAGTAAGCTTTACATATTGATGCACATAATAACTACTTTCATATAACTGGTCTGTCAGGTATGATTGTATCAACACAATTACACTGAATTGTGTATAAAGTACAGAGAAAACAGCCCCACAAGGCCATGTAAGCACACAGCTGCACTAATTGTTTTCTTTGTGTTCACACAGTTACATTAACCGAGTTACTATGCTGCCTCGCCCAAAATATGCCGAAATTGCCGCCTCGTAGCTATGTTATATGCCCTTTTTTTTTTTCTTTCGCGATATATTCAGCGTCTGCGAGTGGCGCAAAATTACATCACAAAGTCACTTATATTCCTGCAAAATCACAGATTTGCAGCAACATCGTTTAGTCGTTTTAACGTCGCTCGGAACAGTTAAGATTTAACTCCACTGGACAACGTGAAAGATATCACTTGTCAGTTGTCCAATTACGGAATATTCCTGCGGGATCCCCGGTGTCTCCAATGGTGACACCTTGCGGAGTTTCGACATACTAGAAATCTAGACATTCATATAAAATGGCACCCAAACGGTAACTTGCGTTTTGGTTTATGACGGTGGTGGGAGTGAAAACCTTTCAGGCGGATGGCACTACGTCATTTGTCGGCACTTGTGTCGAATCCGGACTCTTTTGAAGCCCAAATAAAAACCGTGCATCCTATTCACTAATCGGCACTTGTATCGAATCCGGACCCTGTTGAAGCTCAAATAGCGACCTGGTTTGCGCTAGTCTGTGCCACTGTGGCCATGCGTTATCGCACAGCGCGCGTAAAATGAGAGATACAGTATACAACAGCGTATGTTGATACAAACCGGGGCGCTATTTACGCCTCAAATGGACGTAAGACGCAATATACTTAAAGGTAAATATGCCTAGGATAATGTTGAATGAGGGAACTACAGTGTATCTGACTTCACATCTCATAAAAGAGAACTTACTATAAGAACTTACCTTTTACTTTTTTACTGACTCTGTCAGTGAGGTAACAAGGCCTAGGGTTAGTGCAAGAAAAACATAACCATAACCAAGTACCAGTGGTCAAGTGGAAACCACACCTCAACACGATGAAACAGTCATGATTACTGACTTTTATCAATCATGATTACTACATTTACAAGTACTGTCTTGTTGTTTTGTATCTTCCCCTCTATATTCAATAGTAAAGGTTAAAACGTACCTCAGAATGCACCATTTTAAAGCTAGTAAAAAAAATCTCGGATGCCCCCGGACCCCCCTAGCAACGCTTCGCGCCTTCAGCGCTCGCGTACCCCACCCCTACCACCTCCCCCATCATTTTACCCAGGGGAAACACTGCTGATTAGAAAATGTGTTTCTAACAATACAATGTTGGGCGCAGTGGCGCAGTGGTTAGAGTACTGTGCTCTTCATCATATGACACTGGGTTCAAGTCCTCTTGTTGCTCTTCAAATCTTGATCAAATGACACTGAGTTCAAGTCCTCTTGTTGCTGTTCAAGTCTTGATCAAATGACACTGGGTTCAAGTCCTCTTGTTGCTGTTCAAGTCTTTATCAAATGACACTGGGTTCAAGTCCTCTTGTTGCTGTTCAACTCTTGATCAAATGACACCAGGTTCAAGTCCTCTTGTTGCTGTTCAAGTCTTGATCAAATGACACCAGGTTCAAGTCCTCTTGTTGCTGTTCAACTCTTGATCAAATGACACCGGGTTCACGTCCTCTTGTTGCTCTTCAAGTCTTGATCAAATGACACCGGGTTCACGTCCTCTTGTTGCTCTTCAAGTCTTGATCAAATGACACCAGGTTCAAGTCCTCTTGTTGCTCTTCAAGTCTTGATCAAATGACACCGGGTTCACGTCCTCTTGTTGCTCTTCAAGTCTTGATCAAATGACACCGGGTTCACGTCCTCTTGTTGCTCTTCAAGTCTTGATCAAATGGCACCAGGTTCAAGTACTCTTGTTGCTCTTCAAGTCTTAATCAAATTACACCAGGTTCAAGTCCTCTTGTTGCTGTTCAAGTCTTGATCAAATGACACCGGGTTCAAATCCTCTTGTTGCTGTTCAAGTCTTGATCAAATGACACCAGGATCAAGTCCTCTTGTTGCTGTTCAAGTCTTGATCAAATGACACCAGGTTCAAGTCCTCTTGTTGCTGTTCAAGTCTTGATCAAATGACACCGGGTTCAAGTCCTCTTGTTGCTGTTCACCGGGTTCAAGTCCTCTTGTTGCTATTCAAATCTTGATAAAATGACACCTGGTTCAAGTCCTCTTGTTGCTGTTCTAATCTTGATAAAATGACACCGGGTTCAAGTCCTCTTGTTGCTGTTCACCGGGTTCAAGTCCTCTTGTTGCTGTACACCGGGTTCAAGTCCTCTTGTTGCTCTTTAAATACTGATCAAATGACACTGGGTTCAAGTCCTCAAATCTTGAGCAAGTTTGTTCATTCCACGTTGTTCCAGTTCACTCAGCTGTTTGAATGAGTACAAGGCTGTAGACAAAGGTGGATATTTGTTAGAATATTCTTCGTGCAGTAATTGCAGTATGGCTGTTCTGCAATACACAGGGGTATCATAATACACTTACACCAAATTGTGACATGACTAAATTAGCTGACATTTGTCCATGGAACAACAAACCATATATCACCATTACACACTTGTTATCTGACACACCTTTCTGCTGACCATTTACGTTCTACAGATCAAGTGTAAATATGGCATTTTGTGAACGCAAAACTTCCATGGTGTCAACTCATCATTCAATTTGTATACTGTTTGTAGCTCACACAAGCCAATGTTCTAAAGAAGAGAACATGCACCTCGGGAGGAGATACTGCCACACTGACCCCAAAGTTAGCACCTGGGTGGAGATACTGCCACACTGACCCCAAAGTTAGCACCTGGGTGGAGGTACTGCCACACTGACCACAAAGTCAGCACCTGGGTGGAGATACTGCCACACTGACCACAAAGTCAGCACCTGGGAGGAGATACTGCCACTGACCACAGGGTCAGCACCTGGGTGGAGGTACTGCCACTGACCACAAAGTTAGTGTATTATTTATTATATATGTGGATATGCACACCTGTGTTTGTCCTAAGTTAACCCTACATGTATTATTTATTATATATGTGGATATGCACACCTGTGTTTGTCCTAAGTTAACCCTACATGTATTATTTATTACATATGTGGATATGCACACCTGTGTTTGTCCTAAGTTAACCCTACATGTATTATTTATTACATATGTGGATATGCACACCTGTGTTTGTCCTAAGTTAACCCTACATGTATTATTTATTACATATGTGGATATGCACACCTGTGTTTGTCCTAAGTTAACCCTACATGTATTATTTATTACATATGTGGATATGCACACCTGTGTTTGTCCTAAGTTAACCCTACATGTATTATTTATTACATATGTGGATATGCACACCTGTGTTTGTCCTAAGTTAACCCTACATGTATTATTTATTACATATGTGGATATGCACACCTGTGTTTGTCCTAAGTTAACCCTACATGTATTATTTATTACATATGTGGATATGCACACCTGTGTTTGTCCTAAGTTAACCCTACATGTATTATTTATTATATATGTGGATATGCACACCTGTGTTTGTCCTAAGTTAACCCTACATGTATTATTTATTATATATGTGGATATGCACACCTGTGTTTGTCCTAAGTTAACCCTACATGTATTATTTATTATATATGTGGATATGCACACCTGTGTTTGTCCTAAGTTAACCCTACATGTATTATTTATTATATATGTGGATATGCACACCTGTGTTTGTCCTAAGTTAACCCTACATGTATTATTTATTATATATGTGGATATGCACACCTGTGTTTGTCCTAAGTTAACCCTACATGTATTATTTATTATATATGTGGATATGCACACCTGTGTTTGTCCTAAGTTAACCCTACATGGCAACTATGCAGTTACGCAACAATTACAACTTTACACACTTTGTGACTAAGAATTATATTATGTACATTCTAAAGATACATTGATGCAAAGCTATCTAAGCAGTACATCAGACACACCTGAACGGTCATCAGCAAAGGTAAGCCACATGACAGGTGAAGCAGACAGTACAGGTGTCATACTAGTACTAGTAGTGGTCTCACTCAGCAGCAACAAGGTCCAGCACATACATAAAACATATCCTGGTATGTCCAGACGTAGTGAACAACTGGAAAACACCTAAAACCTCCGAGTCCTACTTGCAAACACCAAGTCCCTTTGATGTGGGTAGTCATTTTCATTTAAATCTGTCTTCTGTCTTGAACTAGGCAAGGTGTGGTTCTGGTGATGCCAACATTATCAAACAACCTCATCCAAGTGTCAGAACTATTCTGAGTTGATCAACTCCAACTTTACAGAAACTGTTACATGTACAGAGGACTGTACAGAAACTGTAGTACATGTACAGAGGACAGTACAGAAACTGTAGTACATATACACAGGACAGTACAGAAACTGTAGTACATGTACACAGGACAGTACAGAAACTGTAGTATATGTACACAGGACAGTACAGAAACTGTAGTACATGTACACAGGACAGTACAGAAACTGTAGTACATGTACACAGGACAGTACAGAAACTGTAGTACATGTACACAGGACAGTACAGAAACTGTAGTACATGTACACAGGACTGTACAGAAACTGTAGTACATGTACAGAGGACAGTACAGAAACTGTAGTACATATACACAGGACAGTACATAAACTTTAGTACATGTACACAGGACAGTACAGAAACTTTAGTACATGTACAGAGGACAGTACAGAAACTGTAGTACATATACACAGGACAGTACAGAAACTTTAGTACATGTACAGAGGACAGTACAGAAAGTGTAGTACATATACACAGGACAGTACAGAAACTGTAGTATATGTACACAGGACAGTACATAAACTGTAGTACATGTACACAGGACAGTACAGAAACTGTAGTACATGTACACAGGACAGTACAGAAACTGTAGTACATGTACACAGGACAGTACAGAAACTGTAGTACATGTACACAGGACTGTACAGAAACTGTAGTACATGTACAGAGGACAGTACAGAAACTGTAGTACATATACACAGGACAGTACATAAACTTTAGTACATGTACACAGGACAGTACAGAAACTTTAGTACATGTACAGAGGACAGTACAGAAACTGTAGTACATATACACAGGACAGTACAGAAACTTTAGTACATGTACAGAGGACAGTACAGAAAGTGTAGTACATATACACAGGACAGTACAGAAACTGTAGTATATGTACACAGGACAGTACATAAACTGTAGTACATGTACACAGGACAGTACAGAAACTGTAGTACATGTACACAGGACAGTACAGAAACTGTAGTACATGTACACAGGACAGTACAGAAACTGTAGTACATGTACACAGGACTGTACAGAAACTGTAGTACATGTACAGAGGACAGTACAGAAACTGTAGTACATATACACAGGACAGTACATAAACTTTAGTACATGTACACAGGACAGTACAGAAACTTTAGTACATGTACAGAGGACAGTACAGAAACTGTAGTACATATACACAGGACAGTACAGAAACTTTAGTACATGTACAGAGGACAGTACAGAAAGTGTAGTACATATACACAGGACAGTACAGAAACTGTAGTATATGTACACAGGACAGTAGAGAAACTGTAGTACATATACACAGGACAGTACAGAAACTTTAGTACATATACACAGGACAGTACAGAAACTGTAGTACATATACACAGGACAGTACAGAAACTTTAGTACATGTACAGAGGACAGTACAGAAAGTGTAGTACATATACACAGGACAGTACAGAAACTGTAGTATATGTACACAGGACAGTACATAAACTGTAGTACATATACACAGGACAGTATAGAAACTTTAGTACATGTACAGAGGACAGTACAGAAAGTGTAGTACATATACACAGGACAGTACAGAAACTGTAGTACATGTACACAGGACAGTACAGAAACTTTAGTACATGTACACAGGACAGTACAGAAACTGTAGTACTTGTATACATGACAGTACCGAAAGTGTAGAATATGTACATAGGGCAGTACAGAAAGTGTAGTACACGTACAGAGGACAGTACATAAACTGTAGTATATGTACAGAGGACAGTACAATAAGTGTAGTACACGTACAGAGGACAGTACATAAACTGTAGTATATGTACAGAGGACAGTACAAAAAGTGTAGTACATGTACAGAGGACAGTACAGAAAATGTAGTACATGTACAGAAGACAGTACATAAATTGTAGTACTTGTACACAAGACAGTACCGAAAGTGTAGAATATGTACAGAGGACAGTACAGAAAGTGTAGTACATGTACAGAGGACAGTACAGAAAGTGTAGTACATGTACAGAGGACAGTACAGAAACTGTAGTACATGTAGACAGGACAGTACAGAAACTGTAGTACAAAAAAACATTGTGACCAAAGTGTCTGGATTAACGAGGTGCCACAGTATTTATAAATATCTACATTAATAATTTATAAATTTAGTAGCTTACAACACAGATGTTTTTAATTTCATAAGCAAAATCGTTAACAACATAGCTGCTGGTAGGTATTAACTATGTTACTTGGTTAGCTCATGGCTGCTAGTGACCTACATGAGTCTGGCGCCAACTACACAGGAGCCAGCTGAGGCATTGGCACACCCGACTAACTTCAGACAATACTAAGTACGCGGACAGAAAATGAACCATAATTATTGTATTTTACAGTACTAGAAATTCATATAACGTTCTTTAAAATATGTTTTCATTAAAGGTGATAAAAGTGAGACATATTCCTGTAACATAAGAACGGGCTAAATACAATGACCATTAAAAGAGAACAGGTGGCTAGAACAAGCAACCAAAGATATGTCTCCTGTGATCAGTTGCAGGCATTTCCTAATGAAGCACTGTAATGGTGTCACTTTCCTTGACAAAATGCAGGATATTAGCCATGCCATAGGTGAGAATTTGATATATGACTTGGCACTAACTTACCCCATCCTTGGAGCAACAAACCACTGGGTTAGAGTATTAGTTACACTGGAGCTCCCAGGAGGAGAGTGTCTACCACTCAATTCCTATGGCTAGGAAAAAGACACTCTGGAAAACATTGTATACCAAACACACATTTAAGTAGATAATTCTTTAGAAATAAATATCAAGTGTTTTCTGAAATAATCTCCAGTTGATAGATCAGAGGTGAATGGTGCCAGGAAAGGAACTGGCAGAGACAGCCAAGTGAACTTTGGCTGCTCAGACGACGGAATAGTACAAGTCAACATGCTAATTTAATGTATAAATGAACAAACAGCCTACATTGTATAATGACACTGTCTCTCTGGGTTAGGCAGCCAGGCAGTGTAGTCCTCATGTACTCTTGTTCTATCTCTGACAATGCCTGTCAAATGCTCACACACTGACGTGAGTCAATGACCAAAATCGTCCCAGTACTGACAGACAATGACCAGACACCAGTGTTGCTTACAAAACATTAGTCAGCCTGAACACACCAAGTCAGCCGGAAGACAGTCAACTGTGGAGTTGTTGGTAACAGCAGTGTGGCGGGTCAGGCGCAGTGTGTTGAGCACAGCTCAGCATTGCAACTTACATTTGATTTCCAATGATTTAGGTGCAAAAGATGTTACCTTGTTATTATTATTATTACAGTAGTAATTGTGTTACACTGATTTTAAATTGTAATAATGAGATTGAAAGCTAGCACTTGATAGCTGATTCAATCAACATATTTTTAATAGCTTACAACATTTTTTGAACGATTGATACTAGTTTCTTTACTTTAGAAACACACCATTCCTAGTTCGGAGAGTTAACACCAAGGCATTTTTTTCAGTTCAATAAATGGACTGTAAGACAACAACATCCCAAACACAATCCCAACAACTCCTCTTCTTTACACACTCATTCTTTGTTGTTTTATCATTGTGTTGTGGAGCGCACTATTACACAAGAATTGCACTCCAAGGAAGTGTTCCAGAGGTGAGCCGTTCAAACTAAAGGTGCTGTCAGTACAAGTTTACTACGAGAACACCTCCACATTACAATAGAAGACAACCGTGAAGTATATGTAACATGATGTAGCCAGTTTACTACGAGAACACCTCCACATTACAATAGAAGACAACCGTGAAGTATATGTAACATGGTGTAGCCAGTTTACTACAAGAACACCTCCACATTACAATAGAAGACAACCGTAAAGTATATGTAACATGATGTAGCCAGTTTACTATGAGAACACCTCCACATTACAATAGAAGACAACCGTGAAGTATATGTAACATGATGTAGACAGTTTATTACAAGAACACCTCCACATTACAATAGAAGACAACTGTGAAGTATATGTAACATGATGTAGACAGTTTACTACAAGAACACCTCCACATTACAACAGAAGACAACCGTGAAGTATATGTAACATGATGTAGACAGTTTACTACGAGAACACCTCCACATTACAATAGAAGACAACCGTGAAGTATATGTAACATGATGTAGCCAGTTTACTACGAGAACACCTCCACATTACAATAGAAGACAACCGTGAAGTATATGTAACATGATGTAGACAGTTTATTACAAGAACACCTCCACATTACAATAGAAGACAACTGTGAAGTATATGTAACATGATGTAGACAATTTACTACAAGAACACCTCCACATTACAATAGAAGACAACTTTGAAGTATATGTAACATGTTGTAGACAGCTGAGGCTGGGAAAGGGTGAGCCGTTGTCCGTGAACAGTTCCAAGCTGGACTAGCTGACTCACACAGACCTGGTCAGATACTCACTGATGCCCTAGCTGATACCCTAGCTGATGCCCTAGCTGATGCCCTAGTTGATATCCTAGCTGATAACCTAGGTGATGCCCTAGGTGATGTCCTAGCTGATGCCCTAGCTGATGTCTTAGCTGATTCCCTAACTGATGACCTATGTGATGCCCTAGCTAATGCCTTGGCTGATGTCTTAGCTGACGCCCTAACTGGTGACCTACGTGATGCCCTAGCTGATGTCTTAGCTGACGTCCTAACTGATGACCTATCTGATGCCCTAGCTGATGTCCTAGCTGTTGTCTTAGCTGACGCCCTAACTGATGTCCTAGGTGATGCCCTATGTGATGCCCTAGCCAATGCTGTAATTGATGCCTTTGCTGATACCCTAGCTGATACTAAATAATTAATAATTGTGTAAATATTAACAATAATGATTATAAAATTTTACTAAATCATATTATTGTCTTATCTTGTGAACGGATTTTATTCTAGATGTCCTATTTATTACAACATATATATATATATCTAGTGCTCAGGTTTTTGCCTGTCAGATGTATTTTGTCGAGGGGATTCAGTCTTGGCACCCAGTGAAATCATGCTGGTTTAAATATGACAAGTAGCAGTGCCCAGCCAGCCATGACTATCTCATGTGTCAGTAGAGGAGTTTAGACCTGTCAATACGGATATGTTGAGACTGGGGATAAACTTTGCCCCACATGTGCATAAGCCATGGATTTAATGACATCTACATGACAAAACATCGTTATAATTATAATATGTGTACCAGTATACATGTATATTTGTTACTCTGTAGTACTTAACTAGATTCACATCGTGAGATGTCTGACATTCATCTTTAGAAGTACTACAGGTATACCTGTGAAAAGTGTACTGTCTCTTGAGAGACATGTAGTAAGTCTTCCAAGTGTGTGTGTGTGTGTGTGTGTGTGTGTGTGTGTGTGTGTGTGTGTGTGTGTGTGTGTGTGTGTGTGTGTGTGTGTGCGTGCATGCGTGTGTGTGACCTCTGACTTTAATGTTGTAACGCCACAAGTCTGAGACTCGGTTGACCAGCAATATGTCTGCTCACCACCACTAATTTACAAAGTGATGTTAAGTTAACAATTTATGACAAAGAACACTTTAGTATTGAACAAGTTGTGACTTTACTGCCTTAAGTACCTTTAGTGGTATAATAACTGGTATCTTTGGTATAATCAGTATCAAGAAAGTGTGTTGGAATGAGAATAAAGTATTTACATGGATTCAACCCCAAATCTGATTTCTCTTTTTTAATTTAAAAACCCTGACTGATTTCAAATATATCTACCCCCTTGAGAATGAACCAGACATAATCAAGTGTTTGCACAGCGTATTCATGTCACGTAACATTTACAGTATGCTAAAAGGTGTGGGACACACATCAAATGTAACTTGTAAGGTCTGAATGTTGTGTTAATTTGTAGAACAATTCCAAATTTCCACTTATTCAAAATGAACTCAGCCTGTCCAAAAGTTGTCGAGATAAAGGTATGAATATATAGGGTGTATGTGATTTCAAGTGCTTCCTTCTAATCCTTCTAATCCTTCTGGTTCTGGGTCTATTTTTACTTTCTAAGAGCCTGGCCTTTATCTAAGTGTTTCCCCAAGCCTCAGAGCCAGACCAGTGACTGCAGACTTCCCACAGGGCAACACAGGGTATATGCCTGGGGGATGGGCAAGTGGGGGGCATGGCACTAAAACACCATTGAAGCCTATGCTATCTAGCAAACACTGCAGCTACATTGGTTGAAAATACTTATTTTCTTTCTACCTGTTCTGGTTTACGCTTCCAATAAATTATACCATGGTTGCGTAATAGTGCCACAAGCCCAAATGTCATATTACCTGTAAACGTCATCTGTACTTGGCTTTACTTAATAATATGACTGAAACACTGTACATACATGTTGTACACTGTGGAGCATACAGGCTGTACACTATGGTACATACAGATTGTGCTCTGTGGTACATACAGGTTGTACACTGTGACCAGTACATACATGTTGTGCACTGTGGTAAATACAGGATGTACACTGTGGTACATGCATATTGTACACTGTGGTACCTACAGGTTGTACACTGTGGTACATACAGGATGTACACTGTAGTACCTACAGGTTGTACACTGTAGTACATACAGGATGTACACTGTGGTACATACATATTGTACACTGTGGTACCTACAGGTTGTACACTGTGGTACATACAGGATGTACACTGTAGTACCTACAGGTTGTACACTGTAGTACATACAGGTTGTACATTGTGGTACATACAGGTTGTACACTGTGGTACATACAGGATGTACACTGTAGTACCTACAGGTTGTACACTGTAGTACATACAGGTTGTACATTGTGGTACCTACAGGTTGTACACTGTGGTACATACAGGATGTACACTGTAGTACCTACAGGTTGTACACTGTAGTACATACAGGTTGTACATTGTGGTACATACAGGTTGCACGCTGTTTACATTAGACAGCACTTTTCTCGCACATACTCCCAACACTGTGGGTGAAGGTGGACACCTATTTATTGGTCAGGGTCACATACTTTCACAAGTTCACCCCACACATTTTGGACTGGGAACTCATCATTATTCATCAATTTAAATAACAAATTACACCTATTCACAACTTCAAAATTAATATAGATCTATAAAGTAAAACTGTTAAAAATGTTCTGACACATCATATCTAACAACTAGTAACTAATTCCTAATATCAAGTCCTGCATAATTAAACACTTTATGCAAATAGTTTAGTTATACACTTTTGGAAGACTAATTGGTTGAATACTGTGTAAATTTTTAGAACTATATAATAATAATTAATATATAAAATAATAATAGTTTTGTACACTATTTGGATTAATGTATAGTGCCACACGGTAGTTGGCTGTAAATTGTGTGTGCATATCATTTAGCTAGACATACACTTCCATGACTTCATGCAGTGATATGTACATCATTTTATTGCACACACATATTTTATCAGGCAGTGATATATATATATATATATATATATATATATATATCAGTTAGTCATATGTATTGTTATCTGTATTGTATATACTATTTTGTTACCCCCTCCCCTTTTTACTTGTTATAACATTTGGGTTGAACTTGATACACTTTTCTCATGCACATTATTGTGTTGTATGTTTATTATGTGTACACATTATATATATGTATATATACAGGTTCAACTTGATTGTCCATGTTGAACTGGAGGCCTGCGTGTGAAGTGACTGTGGCAAGTGTGAGACCTGTCCCAGTAATCAGCTTTGACAGTCGGCCAACAAGAGCTAAAATAGCCACAGACACAGTCTGCCATGCGCACTAGCTGCACACCTGGCTGTTTGAATGGGTAGAAAGTACCTTAGTGAAAATGAACTTATTTAAATATGTACATTTCATGCAGAGGGGGGTAGGCAGAGAGACCTTGAGACAACAACCCATGCACCCTTTCTTAGTTTGGCATCTCCTGTTTTCTTAGGCACCACTTTTTCATTGTTTTATTGTATCAAATATTATGTATTTCAGAGTTATCTTTGAAAGACCCTGGGCAGACCCATTTCAAAGATACAACCCCTGCCCATTTTTTAAATAACCAATAAATAATTAATAATGATATGCACAGAATGAACACACAACATTATACCTACTATAATAATGTATATCTACATATACATACATATATATATATATATATACACATATATATACAGCCCTGTATATATATGGGTAACAGTTAATTAATATTATTCATACATTCAATATAATAAAATGTTACTACTATTATAGTTGAATTGCCAGCACAGCCTTACATTTATAGCTCAATTGTATTAGATATTAAAATGATATATAGATTATAGTACAGATTCACGACAATTATAGCCAACTCCAGTATACCTACCATGCTTTCTGTTTATGTCTCACTCTTGTGGAGGAGTAGCCAAGCATGGCTCTTCATTGTTCCTTTGATGCCACCCTGGAAAAGACAACATGGCACCTATAAAATTAAAATACAAGACAGGTCTGCAAATATCCTGTGTAGTATATAAAATTATACACTTGAACCTGAAGATTGTTGACAATATAAGTGAAAGAATACATAATCTGTCAATGCAAGAAGACAGCATTTACATAATTGGTCAGTCAGCCTCTGACCTGAGAACTGTCTGTGATTGGCCAACATTGTATGGCTTCAAATCTCACATACTTTAAACCAGAAGAACTAGAAGAAAACTGCCATTCAAAGTAATAAACAAGGCGCACAGGCATTTGCAAATGGGAAAGGAAGCCAAAGAATGTGTTCATTTTGAGTCCGTCTATGGTTATTTTTGTTTGTAACCAACCAAGATGAAATAGAGATAGATCACAAGGTCTACTTTGCTTAATGATACCAATCTGCTTTTTGAAAATCAGTACGGTTTTAGACCTAAACATTCAACTGAATGTGCTGCATTAGAATTAGTAGATAGAATTATAACGGAAATGGATAAAAATGATTCCGATTAACATATTTCTTTAAGTAATAGTATACAATATAACACAATCAAATCTTTAATAAACAGTGAACTCTCCAAAGTTGTTGAGTGGCTAAGTATAAATAAACTATCACTAAATAAAACTAAATCTAAATATCTTTTTTTCATGTCCCCAATAAAGGTACACAACCCTTTACACTTAAAATAGATAATACATATATTGAAAAAGTGGATGAATTAAATTCCCTAGGGTTAACCCTGGATTCAAATTTAAATTGGAAAAGACATACAGAAAAAATTTCTAATAAATGTGCAAAAATTATTGGCATATTAAATATGCTAAAACATGTATTACCTTTAGAAAAAAACAAGTTATATGAATCATTAATATTATCACATTATTATGGGGATACAAAGGAAACAGACTGATGAAAATTCAGAAGAAAGCTGTTCGTATAATAACGTCAAATGGATAGAATTATCACACACAGCTTTTTAAACGACTAAATTTGTTAAAAATAGAAGATCAATTAAACTTACAAGAATAAAAATTTTACTTTAAATACGCTCACAAAAATCTACCTGCTTACTTATTAAACTGGCAGATTACATCAAACGTTAATATTCACCATCATGACACTCGGAAATCTAACAATATACATACTGCCAGAACTAAACATGAATTTGCAAAACAATGTCTGAGATATAACTTGCCATACATTAAACGACACTCCTGAAATAGTGAAAGAAAAGATATATACTCATAGCCTATGAGGCTTTGCAATTTACTCTAAAAACATGCATGGGGCAACTAACAGAGATATGCCTAGGCTGTCTAGCAGCTGCAGGGTGTAACAGGCACCCCAGCCCAGACAGGTGCATAAATCACATCTCCTGTAGGAGTCTGTAGTCAGTGTACCACATGTATACATGCACCCTGAACCCAGGGACTCACTTTGCCATTGATCTGCATCTTACTTACTCAGATTTATAATCTGACCATAGACGGGGCCTCGGGTCAGATCTCCAGCTTTTTTGTTTGTACACCAGTTCCATCTGATCTGGTACACAAACAAGATGATCTATGTGATAAAACAATTCGTTCTCTGTTTGTTTGTGCACCCACATCTCCGTTAGTTTTGCATGTATCGGGCTGAAATTTCAACCCAGCATCCGCTGTTGCTGGTTCCATCAGTTAGACGGGTGAGCGATTGAGATTTCTGGCAAAAGGTTGTCCTAACAACTAGGCCAGTGACCAGTTACCATTTATTAATGCGGGTTGGCTGGAAACATTTCGGATGGGTTTGGGGTGTCTGGCACATATGACTGCCTTTTTCCCCCTGGGCAATGCCAGTATACTAGCTAGTATACACATATGTGACCCATCTTAACAAAATGAGTCGGATGTCGGTAAATCTGATTTTCAGTAAATGCCATTTATGTGAACAAATCGCGAATCCACCGATTTTGAGATTTCCCCTGAAAATTATTCTTTGGTATTCGTTTTATCAATTGCTACTCTAGCTACCCACTAATTAACTCTGTTTTGTGTATTTTAAAGCGATTTTTGTAGAGCTGTGCGAAGTGTTCCGCTCGATTTCCTTAAAATAACGCCGAAATTGCCAGTAACTGCACGCGTTCGCAGCCGCTAATTTTGGGACGCTCCTAACATATGGGATATCACCACGAAGCTTGACGCGTCATCTTCCCATATATGGGGATACATATGCTAATAACTACATTCTGTGACCTCCTGAGAGCTTGGAAGACGGTAACTAAGGTACATTTCATGAAACATAACGAATAATTTCCATCAACTTTGACGGCCGTTTTCTGGGTTTGAAGGTTTCTACACCACATGTGTTTGTTAAGCCATAACTTCAGTTAGAATTAAGATATCTTCTTACATGATACACCATGTGAGATTCTGCTCTTTCCAACGCTACTAATAACTCAATATTTTGTTAAGATGGGTCACATATATCAAACTAAGCATCTAAAATCAGGCATTTTAAGTAGGGGTCTGACTCAGACATTTTTTTATCAAGTTTAATCTGATTTATTTAGGACATGAACTAGCAAAACTTGTTTGACAGCTTAAATTCTAAGTTAGAAGATAGCAGCGTGTTATCAAAGTTTGTAGACAGGAATTATGTAATCTGAGCAGACTGTCTCCACCACTCAAACACAATGAAGCGAGGAATCTGGAACAACCATGCAGAGGCACAGGCCTTTGTATTGATGATAACGTAAATAAAAATATGAATCTAGACTACGTCGTATGATAACACTTCTTTCTGAACTGGTAGTACGTATTGCCTTTGGCATAGGCCCTATCTACATGGCCTAGGCTATGGCTACGTCATTGACATAGTAATCATAGAAACTTTATAATATGACAGTATTATGAGTATAGCATTTGGTCGCTAAATGTGTAATTATATATATATATATCATATGTATTCACGGTCAAGGCCTATTACAAATTTATATCTGCACGATCGCACCTAGTCCTAGACAGTAGTAGTTGGTAATTGTATGACACTGACAGACAGCCAGACGGACAATGTATTCGTCTTTCCAAACTTAAAACCCTCAAAACTTGTCATCAAACTAAAAAGATTTCACATGAACTTGATGAAAACAGACAGTCTAATGGACACGTGTACGCAAACAAGTGTACTGTATACACTTTGATTGGTCCGGCATATGTCACTAGCTAGTAGCTTCCGTCAGGTACAGAACGTTTAGCCTTAGGCTTAGGTAGGAGGTTTAAGCTGCACTTAAACGGAGACTTGATCGACATGATTTAGCGAGTCCTTCGAGCCTGACCGAGGTGGCATTGGCCACCGACGGGTGACATTGTTGACAAGTGCCAGTTCTGCGGTTGTTGAACTTCTGCTGTGAATTATCCGCACAAAATGAACCACATACCTCGAAATTCCGAAAGATTTATCCCGCGGTTAATCCGTGCGCGTCAGCCACATGCAGCAAGGCAGATCTTTGAGTAGAGCACTGACAACCTGCAGGATTTCGAGCGCTAATAAAACCACGTGATCGGTGTCAACAAATCGATCCGACGATTGGTTGGCCCGCCAGGGATATTTCAGTCTTCCATTTGTTCGAGCACATATGACCCATTACCAGTGGTTATAATGTGTGCATTTAAAATTAAACTTGTCTCACAAGTGTGCATATCTAGTGAGAATATACAATAATATAAATATTGTGTTCAGTGTTTAATTCAACGTGTATTCACGAAGCATGGCACAGTTACTGCTCCCTACTGGCGTATTCACAGTAATACTAAATTCTGTTAGCATACTTAGTGGTTTAAATAACTAAGTTTACAGTTAGAGTGCTGTCGTGTGTAACGTTAGCATTGTAACTGTACCCTTGAATATCCATATAACGAACAGCATTTGAATTACAAGAAGTTTCAGCCGTGTTATATCAAGTGACGTCACGACTGTTTTCAAAACAAAAGCACGTGGAGATACAGGTGAGAAACAAAAACATTTTCGGTGTTCCTGTAATTAGAGACGATGTCATCTCTGGCATTGAGGAAACAATGCAAACATCTTGAGTGTACACGACGCCTCGAGTCCCAAGATGGATAGCCTTTGTTCAAATGTCTGAATTAGTTAATAGTCCGCGGCGTGATTTAATTAAAATAAGAAACTGTGTGCATAATTGTTTTGTTTTCCGTGAGCTTGGCAGGTAGCACCGCGCAGTGGTTGACGTTTAATAAAGTGTAAATTAAAGGGTGTTTAGTTCCGTTCTAATATTTGTGTATACTATATATCTGATGAAAGTTGATTCAAATTAACAAATAGACTAATCACTAGTTACTAGCTGTGGATAAATGGGTTGCAATTATAGCTGTCCCTTAGCCAAAAAAATATATAAATCTACATATTTCTGTTGTGGCCACTTACTTTTTCTATATAATTATGTTAAACATATATAATTATATATAATACTGTATATAATTATATAGAAATATAATATTGTTATAGTATTATGGCCACTTAAATTTCTACACAATTCTATACAATTTTATAGTACAAAATATTCTATGGAAAACCATCCACAAAAAATCCTATGATAATCTTCTACAATCTACTCTATAAAGCATGAAATGTTTTGCTAAGGCCCAACTAAGGGATGTTTGCCAAGATTTATTTGAAATTTGGTTTAACGATTTTTTTCGCTGAACTGGTTTAAAATAAAAACAACAATTACCTGTCAACTTGTCCATTTTACTATATTAACTATCTATCTTAATTATACAGTCTTAGAACGTTTCAACTTGTGGTGACGTTGTACACATTTCATGAAGGACACTGGTAACGTCCTTATTTTATATTATATAGCATTTATTTGTAACCACTCTTATTACGTTATTCATCTTGGTGGTTAAGGTTATTGTTGGTAAGGAGCAATTTGATAACTCTGTTCAGGAAAACATTTATTAGCTAGCCAAGAATATTGTAGAATACACGTGGTAGCTCTCCAGCCTCTCCTTGCATGACATTTGGCTTGGATTTCGTCCTCTAACCTTCTTCTTCACCACCTTCTCATCCCGTCTTTCATTGTATTGTCGTCCTTTCTCCTCCTCGTCTTCTCACCCGTCATTCATGGTATTGTCGTCCTTTCTCCTCCTCGTCTTCTCACCCGTCATTCATTGTGTCATACTCTAGATTTATTTGAAATTTGGTTTAACGATTTTTTTCGCTGAACTGGTTTGAAATAAAAACAACAATTACCTGTCAACTTGTCCATTTTACTATATTAACTATCTATCTTAATTATACAGTCTTAGAACGTTTCAACTTGTTTCAACTCAACGTTGTACACATTTCATGAAGGACACTGGTAACGTCTTTATTTTATATTATATAGCATTTATTTGTCACCACTCTTATTACGTTATTCATCTTGGTGGTTAAGGATATTGTTGGTACTGGAGCAATTTGATAACTCTGTTCAGGAAAACATTTATTAGCTAGCCAAGACTATTGTAGAATACACGTGGTAGCTCTCCAGCCTCTCCTTGCATGGCATTTGGCTTGGAAACATATGACACATTCACAGTATCCGCGGTCCTGCGGGGTGCACCCGACTGTAACACGGGCGACGACGTACACGTGACCGTATGTTGCTGTGTGTACAAAGCTCATGCTAATAATAATAATTATAATATTGCCATGACAATATCTACGTTTGTATTACAACTACAGGGCCTAATAATTTGTGTAGGTTGCGCATCTGAACTCAGATTCCTGAGGACGTAGGCCCTATAGAAGTTTATTATTATTATTCTATCTTACATGTCTCGTAGGTTCATGTGCGAGTCTGAGTTTGTGCACGAATTAAACGTATACTTTATTATAATGTGTGTTTATGCCTTGCAGTGTACGATGCTGTATTCTTCGTAGGTATTGTTCCAGTGACACTGAAGAAAATGAATAGAAATCTAAATATTCCAGGTATGTAAAAATGTGCCCAAAACATATTTCACCGTTCACGAGGATTTAAAACTGAACTGGTGTTGCATTTGATTAGTTGCAAGTAGCTTTACTGATTTAGTTTACAGACGTTGAATGGATGCTGTATCAACGAAAGTGCGTCTTACTTTTGTGCAGATGTTGAAACGATCGAGTTGCCCCCTGATCGTCCACACAAAGTAAGATTATCAATAGTACTTGTAGTTTGCGACCATCCACACATTTAAAACAAACACTTTAAGACATTGCTGGACCTAACTCTCTAAAATCGATGCCATAAACCTTTCTTGTTCGTTTTGTTCTTCTTGTCAATGCTTCTGATACTTCTCCATGTCTTCGTAGTATTATTCGTATCAAACAGTCTTCTTCACGTTCTAATTACTCTTATTCTTCTACTCCTTTCACTTGTTCATAATTTTTCGTCCTCTAACCTTCTTCTTCACCACCTTTTCATCCCGTCATTCATTGTATTGTCGTCCTTTCTTATCCTCGTCTTCTCACCCGTCATTCATTGTATTGTCGTCCTTTCTCATCCTCGTCTTCTCACCCGTCATTCATTGTATTGTCGTCGTTTCTTATCCTCGTCTTCTCACCCGTCATTCATTGTATTGTCATCCTTTCTCATCCTCGTCTTCTCACCCGTCATTCATTGTATTGTCGTCCTTTCTCCTCCTCGTCTTCTCACCCGTCATTCACTGTATTGTCGTCCTTTCTTATCCTCGTCTTCTCACTCCACCATTCATTGTATCATTGTCATTTCTCCTCCTCATCTTCTCACCCGTCATTCATTGTATTTTCGTTCTTTCTCCTCCTCGTCTTCTCACCCGTCATTCATTGTATTGTCGTTGTTTCTCATCCTCGTCTTCTCATCCGTCATTCATTGTATTTTCGTCCTTTCTCCTCCTCGTCTTCTCATCCGTCATTCATTGTATTTTCGTCCTTTCTCCTCCTCGTCTTCTCACCCGTCATTCATTGTATTGTCGTCCTTTCTCATCCTCGTCTTCTCATCCGTCATTCATTGTATTGTCGTCGTTTCTCATCCTCGTCTTCTCACCCGTCAATCATTGTATTGTCGTCCTTTCTCCTCCTCGTCTTCTCACCCGTCATTCATTGTATTGTCGTCCTTTCTCCTCCTCGTCTTCTCACCCGTCATTCATTGTATTGTCATCCTTTCTTATCCTCGTCTTCTCATCCATCTTTCATTGTATTGTCGTCGTTTCTCATCCTCGTCTTCTCACCCGCCATCCATTGTATTGTCGTCGTTTCTCATCCTCGTCTTCTCACCCGTCATTCACTGTATTGTCGTCCTTTCTCCTCCTCGTCTTCTCATCCGTCATTCATTGTATTGTCGTCCTTTCTCCTCCTCGTCTTCTCACCCGTCATTCATTGTATTGTCGTCCTTTCTCCTCCTCGTCTTCTCACCCGTCATTCATTGTATTGTCATCCTTTCTTATCCTCGTCTTCTCACCCGTCGTTCATTGTATTGTCGTCTTTTCTCCTCCTCGTCTTCTCACCCGTCAATCATTGTATTGTCGTCGTTTCTCATCCTCGTCTTCTCACCCGTCATTCATTGTATTGTCGTCCTTTCTCCTCCTCGTCTTCTCACCCGTCATTCGTTGTATCATTGTCATTTCTCCTCCTCGTCTTCTCACCCGTCATTCATTGTATTGTCGTCCTTTCTCATCCTCATCTTCTCACTCCATCATTCATTGTATCGTCGTCTTTTCTCCTCTTCGTCTTCTCACTCCATCATTCATAGTATCATCGTCCTTTCTCCTCCTCGTCTTCTCACTCCATCATTCATTGTATCATCGTCCTTTCTCCTCCTCGTCTTCTCACTCCATCATTCATTGTATCATCGTCCTTTCTCCTCCTCGTCTTCTCACTCCATCATTCATTGTATCATCGTCCTTTCTCCTCCTCGTCTTCTCACTCCATCATTCATTGTATCATCGTCCTTTCTCCTCCTTGTCTTCTCACTCCATCATTCATTGTATCATCGTCCTTTCTCCTCCTCGTCTTCTCACTCCATCATTCATTGTATCATTGTCATTGTTCTTTCTCTTCCTTGTCTTGTCACTCCATCATTCATTGTATCATCGCCCTTTCTCCTACTCGTCTTCTCACTCCATCATTCATTGTATCATCGCCCTTTCTCCTCCTCGTCTTCTCACTCCATCATTCATTGTATCATCGTCCTTTCTCCTCCTCGTCTTCTCACTCCATCATTCATTGTATCATTGTCATTGTTCTTTCTCTTCCTTGTCTTGTCACTCCATCATTCATTGTATCATCGTCATTGTTCTTTCTCTTCCTTGTCTTGTCACTCCATCATTCATTGTATCATCGCCCTTTCTCCTCCTCGTCTTCTCACTCCATCATTCATTGTATCATCGTCCTTTCTCCTCCTCGTCTTCTCACTCCATCATTCATTGTATCGTCGTCCTTTCTCCTCCTTGTCTTCTCACTCCATCATTCATTGTATCATCGTCCTTTCTCCTCCTCGTCTTCTCACTCCACCATTCATTGTATCATCGTCCTTTCTCCTCCTCGTCTTCTCACTCCATCATTCATTGTATCATTGTCAGTGTTCTTTCTCTTCCTTGTCTTGTCACTCCATCATTCATTGTATCATCGCCCTTTCTCCTCCTCGTCTTCTCACCCCATCATTGATTGTATCATTGTCCTTTCTCCTCCTCGTCTTCTTACTCCATCATTCATTGTATCATCTTCCTTTCTGCTCATCGTCTTCCTTGCATCTTCGATGGCCACACGAATATCAATGGCGCCACCTGTCCTGTCTCGAATGTACAACTTTTTAAAATGGGCATTTCCCATTAGTTGTCATGTTAGCGTTTTATATAAGTAACCATACGAACATATTACCCACTGGCAATATGCTGTTAATGTGTTGAATAAGCTTTTTTAACACAATTACAAACACCAAGCTCTATCAATGACAGTGCAAACGCACTAACCTTCAACATTGGCGAAAATTCCTCCCATTGAACCCTCTTGAGGCTCCCCAAAACTTCCAATTACACCTCCCCCGAGGCTCTAAAATAATCTCCAATGCCACACGCCCTTGAAACTACAACTGCACTTACCTACTCACCTCACACTCGCCAAAATATCAAAATGCATCCCTTTCCTATATATTTGGAATTCTATCTTCATTCCTCCCACCAAAATATTGGAAGCTCAGCCTCCCCCCAAACACGCTCTCCCATTATTGATTCTACAAATGGTGGAAGGTAGGAATTTTGCAAAAAAACACAGGTCGGAGCTATGAAGTTGACCCCTAAAGTAGATGGGCGATGTGAGGTTGACACCCCATACAACACCCTTTTCTAACCAAGACAAGGGTGCCTGGAGAAATCTACCACACGAACACTGAGACGGTAGTAACGAAGCCTCTACAGTTGCAGAATACGTGGCTCTCGCACCACCGAGTGAAGGAGGCGCAATGCTCGCACCCAAAGGATGAGAAGAAGCCGAAGTGTGCTGGCCTATACCGCAGCCACGCGCAGGGAGACAAGGCCTTCGAACTGATCAGTCTCGAAGACCTCAATTCGGTGCTCGACACGGGGTGGTGAGACGACGTCACACTGCAGAACATACACATGCACGCATACACGCACGCACTTCTTATTATACAGGTTGAACGTCGTTTGAACCACCAGCTGAAACGAACTGCGATATAGATATCCGCTACTCCTGGTGTGATAAGTGAACACTCTTTCATATTGCTGGATCTGCTTGAACCAGACATTCTTTCTTTGACGTTCTTGAATTTTATACCCCAATATCGTTTCACTGTCTTCCTTCTTGCCGAGGGGTCGTCTCACTTCCCTCCTTTTTGCCAAGGGATCATCTCACTTCCCTCCTTTTTGCCTAGGGGTCATCTCACTTCCCTCCTTCTTGCCTAGGGGTCACCTCACTTCCATCCTTCTTACCTAGGGGTCATCTCACTTCCATCCTTTTTGACAAGGGGTCATCTCACTTCCCTCCTTCTTGCCAAGGGGTCATCTCACTTCCCACCCTGTTGCCTAGGGGTCATCTCACTTCCATCCTTGTTGCCTAGGGGTTATCTCACATCCCTCCTTTTTGCTAAGGGGGTCATCTCACTTCCATCCTTTTTGCCAATTGGTCATCTCACTTCCCTCCTTCTTGCCTAGGGGTCATCTCACTTCCCTCCTTCTTGCCAAGGGGGTCATATCACTTCCCTCCTTCTTGCCAAGGAGTCATCTCACTTCCCTCCTTCTTGCCTAGGGGTCATCTCACTTCCATCGTTGTTACCTAGGGGTCATCTCACATCTCTCCTTTTTGCCAAGGGGTCATCTCACATCCCTCCTTTTTGCCAAGGGGTCATCTCACTTCCATCCTTTTTGCCAAGGGGTCATCTCACTTCCCTCCTTCTTGCCTAAGGGTCATCTCACTTCCCTCCTTCTTGCCTAGAGGTAATCTCACTTCCCTCCTTCTTGCCAAGGGGTCATCTCACTTCCCTCCTTCTTGCCTAGGGGTCATCTCACTTCCATCCTTGTTGCCTATGGGTCATCTCACATCCCTCCTTTTTGCCAAGGGATCATCTCACTTCCCTCCTTTTTGTCAATGGGTCATCTCACTTCCCTCCTTTTTGCCAAGGGTTCATCTCACTTCCCTCCTTTTTGCCTAGGGGTCATCTCACTTCCATCCTTCTTGCCTAGGGGTCATCCCACTTCCCTCCTTCTCGCCGGAGGTCGTCTCACTTCCCTCCTTCTCGCCGGTGGGGGGTGGTCGTCTCAGTTCCCTCCTTCTCACCGTGGGGTCGTTCCACTTCTCTCCTTCTCGTCGGAGAAGTGTCGTTTTGATCAGTTATAACCAAGGAGTATCTGAGAACACGTGCAGGTCTACGTGCTCCGTCAGCTGCGTGGCTATTACCAAATAATGGTTTATTAGAACTTATTGTAGAAGAACATAATCTTACGCTCCACACTTTGCAAGTCATCCCGTTATCATGTCTTCTGTTTGTGTGAGTGTATTAGGGGTCTATGTGTCTGTAAGGGTGTGTGTTTTGTGTGAACGTATTCCAGATGTGCATCATAACATTACCTTGTTTTATCTTTGCATACATTTGGATTTCCGAACTTTTCAAACAGAAGGTGCAAAGATATACGAACGTAGATAAGAGTGTCGTCTGCGTTGTTATTTGTTCTCTATATGTTGTTAAGTTATATTTCTGCCAACTAGATCCCCACCCGAACCAGCACACGTGTTGCTCTATCACCGTTTGTTAATTGTCGTCTGCTGTAGCGTCGACGACAAACTCTCGTCATCGTACATAGGCCGACGGAACTCGGTTGTTCGACGACTGAGCATTGATTCCCGGGCGAGCACCGCGTGGCTCATCATGAACAACCCCGGACTCGTTGACGTGAGTAGCGTGCGGGCGAGCGGCCAAACAATGCAACCAACTGTCGATGTATCGAAGTAGTCCATGTGACGACAGAGATTTAACAAGTTTTAACAAGATTGCCGTCTAGAGCTACAAGCTCCAGACGGCATGCGGACAAGGAAGCCTTTGGCTTATCGATAGTCCAAAAATGTTCCACCTACGTAAAGCCCGCCCTCTCCTGATAGCTGTCAATTTTATTTTTGAACATAGTCACACTGCTAGCATTAATACAATCATCAGCTAATTTGTTCCAGTCATTGATGTCCTCTGAGAGAATGAGCATTTTCTCATATCTAACCTACACTGTTCTTTGACTAATGCCGCATTGTGCCATCTGGTTCTACAGCCTTCTTTAAATTTGAAGAAAATATTTATATTAATATCTTCATAACCATTCAATATTTAAAAAAACTTCTATTTGGTCTCCTCGTAGTCTCCTGGTCTCTAATGTTGTCAGCCCGCATTCTAATAGGTGTCTTTCACAGAGTTGCCATGGTTTTCCCACCCTGGTAAATACCGGGTGGTAAATACCGGTAAAACCCGTCCTGGGAAAAACCTCAAATAGTGGTAAAAACCTGGTTAACGGGGAAAAACTCTTAAAAGGATTATATTTGAAGCTCTATTGTAATAAAAACTACTGTACCATCACCAGAATGAATAATATATATATATATATATATATATATCAATACTGGTCATTACTGGACGATCATAATTTTCTAGTTTGACTGAAAACAACAACAAACATTACATTCTAAAATATATTCAATTGGCTGTCAAGTTCAAATCAAACATTAAGTTGGAGCTGATTTTGGGCTCATAGAGACAATGGCTATATCTGTGTGTAGGTGCTTAGCCAGTTAGCCTGCGATTGTCCCTTGGTCTAAATGTTAAGGCATGGTGTGGCTGGCAATGTTACAACTAATGTTTGAGAGGGTGCAGTAGAACCTGCCAGAGTTCAACATTTCCTTTGTTCCTTAAACAGATTGCAAATTGGCACCTGACAATAGTGGTCAGGCTGTCTGACTACAGTCACAACCGGTATACTTCTTCAGCAGTTCTTGGCACTGTCCCTTGACAATGACATTTATTTACTAACTGATTAATAACGCTTTCGTCTCGTTGACTTCATGCTTTAAACAAATACAAGGATATGCCTGAACTAGTAACTAGGGAGTATAGTCAACCTGTTTTCTTTAGATGGACATTAATCATATTTCTAAATGGACTAGGTTTAATTACAGGAACTAGCCAATGGTTATCTCAGTTATGGACTTCTTCCCGGATATTACCGGTAAATACCAGATTTACCGGTAAATACCGGATTTTCCCACTGCCCTGTCTAAAACCGGTTTTTCTCGGAAATTCAAAATATATAAACTAAATTGTTTCGAGTAAATAGCCTACATGAATAAATTATTGGTAATGGAAATAGCAACCGTGCGTAATCACAGCCGACAGACATTGCCAGTTAACACATCCGCTTAATCGTGTGCATAAAAAATGAGGACGGCTGCAAATGTCCATGTTGAATGTATATGTCGGTTAAAAAATACTGCAAGAGGAATGGAGGGCTTGCGAAAATACTTAAACATGCCCGGCACGATAAGTTCGGTCCATCAGGGCAGTTATGATTTATAATCGGACGTGTGCAGTTGGTCCGATTACAACGTAACTAATTGGTTACGCCATGTGGCACAGTCAAGAACACATTTTGTTCGGGCTTATTAATCGCAGTTTGGCTGGCATTAGGCCTTCAACATATTTAGTCGAGGTTTATGAACATAATAGTAATTAATAAACAAAAAGTAGGAACATACAACCTTCCTTTTAAATTAAGGTTTTTTGTTCCGTCACTCGGAATCAGCTAGGGCTGGTCATTATTAGCAGGAAGTATGCTGAATCGGTTCTATTTCGACCGACTTATGGTTTGGTGTGTTGTAGCCAAGAAATTCAAAGATATTCACGAGTAGGTATGCGCACCTCTGCAATAAGTGCAAATTACATGCAATAGCCGCTGTTTAGCATTCGAATTTTTTGTAAAAATTTATTTGAACATTTCGTGGGAAAACGTTCAAGTTGCGAGTTCTGTTTCGGGCTAATTATATGCGCAGTTTGGCGAGCAGTATACATTCAACATAGTTATCTTACTATTAAGAATGATACATAAATAAATGACAATAAGCGAGGAACGGACATTGTGCCTTTAATGTGGGATACACGGTGTGTGCTTGACGCAGCTGGCACACGACCATGATGGCGCCATCGACGAGGAGGAGTTGTCAGAGGCCGGGTCGATCGACGAGCTGCACTGCAAGACGAAGACGTCGGTGGCGCTGTCAACGAACGGCGGGCTCCTCGGTCGCCATCGCGCCACCACCGACACGATGGAACATCACCAGTTTAACGGTCACTTCGGTACCCTCACCTCTTCTTCGTTATCCTCCTCCCGCGTCCCGGGGAGTCCACGTCATTTGTTCACTTTCTGCTTTCTTTATAAATGATATCCGTCTTACCCGATCGTCTGCAAAGTTCTTCCATCGTGTGCCAGTATTTAGTGGGTGCACTCTGTGCCTGACCACTTAAGATCTCGCTTTACACGATATATCAACCTCAGTTTTGGTCCTCCCCATATATATATATATATATATATATATATATAATTATACATATATATATATACCCCTTACAATCTCGAATTTGGTGCTCAGTGTAGCTTTCGGGACAATCCCGGTCCCTTTGGCAGCGCCACTATAAACTGCTGCTGCGTGTTGATGATTTCGGCGGACATCTAGAATCTGAAATATATCTTTGATGGTCGTTCAATGTGAACGCAAAGGAGGCAGATTTGTTGTTTCAGACAAACAACTATACGTACCTGTACTATTATATGCAATATTGTTTCTGCCTTAGTTAGTAACAATGCACTGTCATTGCGTGTGTGGACTACCCGCGACGATCGCATCAATATCACGTGTTTTATTATAGCACTTGAAATAAGCACCGATTTACACAACATTTCTTCGCGCTGTTTAAGTTTAACCTGTACGACGCGTAAACAGTTGATACTTCGTATAATGGTCGGTTGAAAGAGGCAGCGTGACATGATGTCGATCTCTGGGAATGTCCTCTCTCTGTCGTGTAGTGCATGACAAGACGTCAGTAACAATACGGAAATGGAGGCAACACAAACAAATCAACGACAGTCCGATGAGAATGTTCGCACAGGTCGGTTCTTCAGAGTAACATCTCGAGCATCGCTCCTCACACACGAACGCACGCACGCACGCACGCACGCACGCACGCACGCACGCACGCACGCACACACACACACACACACACACACACGTGCACGTGCACGTGCACGTGCACGTGCACGTGCACGTGCACGCACACATCCACGCACATTCATTTATAATATAATTAAAATAGAGTTTCATTGAACAACGTACCCCGTGAAGTGGTTTGTTGCAGAGTAATGTATTCATGGCAATTACGTTGGAAGCTGAAATATTTGAATACATCCAATGTGTTTTGTACGCAAAACCAATAAATAACATTCATGAAGATTAACAATAATGCATTAACAGGTGCATACATTTACAACAATACTATAATAATAATAATAATTTATAATAATAATTCTTATTTATCATACTCCTTTGCAGGACGAAATGCACTTCCAATTCCTTGAGAGATTATCAGAAAAAATCGCAGTTTCGGTACGGAACACTGAATAATACAGTATGATGTTTCATTATTTGACTAAGAACATTCACGGCGTCAACCATGTATTCCACTCATAGTGCAGTCTCCACTTACCGGGGTTATTTTGTGACTATTTCTTTATTTATGTGTGTATTTTCTTTTATAGTTGCCTCCGCTTTCTAAGATATGACAGGTTACGTGACTTCTCAAATCTTGATTGACTGACATAGAGCTATAACACCCACCCCACCCACCCACACACCCTCACCCTTACACACACCCACACACAAACACCGACACCCACTCACACACACCCACACACACACACACATACACACACACACACACACACACACACACACACACACACACACACACACACACACACACACACACACACACACACACACACATACACACACACACAAACACCCACACCCACTCACACACCCACCCACATACACACACACACACACACACACACACACACACACACACACACACACACACACACACACACACACACACACACACACACACACCCTCACCCCCACAAACACCCACACCCACTCACACACACCACCCCCCCCCCACACACACTATTGAACAATATTAGTATTAATTGTGCAATAAAAACGAAACGTGATGATGACAACCCCTACCCCCACCCCACCCACCCCGCCCACCTGACCAGTACGTCATGCTAAACGTCCCTGGAGATTTGGTGAACTGATGCGACGACTCCTAATAATAATCGAACACCAAGCATTGTGACGACTCGGCGCCTTCTTGCTGCAGGTGCCAATGCCGCTGATGGTGGAGATATGTAATGAGGCCATGCCCATCATAGCAGCAACTGTCGTCGGTAAGTACACAGACCACCGACACACAACACCGCAACTCTCCATTTGTTTCAAGTCTCAGTACTCCCATCTGGTGCGCTGTAGCGTAGTTGATAGAACATCGGACACTCAGTGGAGAGACTTCCTGTTCGAATCTTCTAGTTACAGTTTCAAGGCTTTGCCAGTTTCGTTCTCCCCACGTGGCTTCAGTCCACTCAGCAGCATATACGAGTCCTTTGCTGTAGACAGTGGTGGATATTTGCGTCCAGTTCAATAGGCAATGCCAGATAATGCCACTGATGTAGTTTCCTCATAAACGTGGGTGCATTAACCAACCCAGTGGGTCAACTAATACTGTTTTCCACTATCCCGTTCACACCGGTTTCGAAGTAGCCTATTCACTGCATATTAATTGGGTTCGTGTGAAACCCCCTTTCTCCAAAATGCGAACCCCCCTCAAATTTCATCTTTAAAAGGTGAACACCTAGTTGTATTCTGTTTCTCAAAAAAGCGTGACCCTACTCCTAAAGGCTGCTGGATGTTGTTCAAACATTACTAGGGATGACAAGGAAGCCCGATTTGTACCGATGTTAAACGGAGATCCCTAATATGTGATCGTCAGTGAATGAACGGGAGCCTGGCTGCGGGTTCTGTCCTCAGTGCCATGTATGCAAGGGACAGTCACAGGAGGAATGCGTGTCAAAGGACCTTTAGATCCAATTAGTCAAGCGGCAGGACTCCACACTATATCCCTGCTATGTAAAAACGCAAGAAGCCAATTTTATACCAAAGGTAAATGACTGATCTAACTATAGTCACTCAGAGGTGACAGATGCAGACCAAATACTAGAGTGTGAAAGGAGTGACGATGATTTAACAGTTATGAGCACAGGAACAATGAATTAAGCCTTATATAAAATAATTCCTGGTTTCTCTGTTAAAAAGTAAATGAAGGATGCTGCTTGGTTTTTTATTTTTAATGTCCTGATTGAGGTATATATATACCGACTGTCAAAGGGGCTAATTGAGGTATATATATACCGACTGTCAAAGGGGCTAATTGAGGTATATATATACCGACTGTCAAAGGGGCTAATTGAGGTATATATATACCGACTGTCAAAGGGGCTAATTGAGGTATATATATACCGACTGTCAATGGGGCTAATTGAGGTATATATATACCGACTGTCAAAGGGGCTAATTGAGGTATATATATACCGACTGTCAATGGGGCTAATTGAGGTATATATATACCGACTGTCAAAGGGGCTAATTGAGGTATATATATACCGACTGTCAAAGGGGCTAATTGAGGTATATATATACCGACTGTCAAAGGGGCTAATTGAGGTATATATATACCGACTGTCAATGGGGCTAATTGAGGTATATATATACCGACTGTCAAAGGGGCTAATTGAGGTATATATATACCGACTGTCAAAGGGGCTAATTGAGGTATATATATACCGACTGTCAATGGGGCTAATTGAGGTATATATATACCGACTGTCAAAGGGGCTAATTGAGGTATATATATATACCGACTGTCAATGGGGCTAATTGAGGTATATATATACCGACTGTCAAAGGGGCTAATTGAGGTATATATATACCGACTGTCAAAGGGGCTAATTGAGGTATATATATACCGACTGTCAAAGGGGCTAATCTCAACAATCAACAATTTAAGAAGTGTGTCGAGTGTATTTCTTAGAAGCTGCAAACCAGTGGTATAGACATATTCATCTGGCTTGACACAAATCATAGTTTTCAATTGTTGCGCTGGGACACGTATTTCGAGTAATAATGGTATTTAAACAATACAAAATAAAGTTTAGCACCACCTATTGTTAAATGCACTGCTGTTGAGAAACAGGTCATTGTGTGGTTGTATGGTTGCCACAACCCGGTGGTTGTTAGTTGCATGTTTATTGATCTTAGAAAGGGGAGCCCTATCTCGGATGAGGAGGCAAGAATGTGTGAAGGGCTTATATTCTCAATTATTATGTCCATGTTGTGTTCCGTATAGTTGCCAAATACAGATAACATTTCCTGGAGTCACCGTGCTGCAGTGGTAACACGGTGTGTGCTTCACGCACACCGTGCGTGACTGTTTGACACTTAGAATTTAATTCAAATTCCACAAGACGACAATAATTTTGTCTAACCTTCTATTTACGGTACTTGTTTGATAAAGGTTTGTTAAATTACTAACTTAATTATGTTTTTGATAAATGATGGAATTTTGCACTGCAGATCGGATAATTATAATTTATTAATCGACTGAAAACCAGATTGTAAATGTCACAAAATTGTAACACGTTAAGTGTTTATTCTAAAAAAATTGGACACACCCACACTCCTATGTGCATCGTTTATTATGTTAATAAGAGTATATATTGAAAACAATTGCAAACATTTTAATACTCCGGCTGAAGCTATCTGTCACAGTTGTGAGTGTCAGTGGACGTGACACGTTCCTGTGTTACAGCCTACGAGAAGACGCTGGGGAAAAGTAACTCGATGACGAAGGAAGCGACCGCGCGCTGCAAGGAACTACAGGAGAAGCACAACATGTACGCCGACATCTAACAGACACATACATCATGTACGCCGACATCTAACAGACACATACATCGTGTACGCCGACATCTAACAGACACATACATCATGTACGCCGACATCTAACAGACACATACATCATGTACGCCGACATCTAACAGACACATACATCATGTACGCCGACATCTAACAGACACATACATCGTGTACGCCGACATCTAACAGACACATACATCATGTACGCCGACATCTAACAGACACATACATCATGTACGCCGACATCTAACAGACACATACATCATGTACGCCGACATCTAACAGACACATACATCATGTACGCCGACATCTAACAGACACATACATCATGTACGCCGACATCTAACAGACACATACATCATGTACGCCGACATCTAACAGACACGTACATCATGTACGCCGACATCTAACAGACACGTACATCATGTACGCCGACATCTAACAGACACATACATCATGTACGCCGACATCTAACAGACACATACATCATGTACGCCGACATCTAACAGACACATATATCATGTACGCCGACATCTAACAGACACATACATCATGTACGCCGACATCTAACAGACACATGCAATATGTACGCCGACATCTAACAGACACATACAACATGTACGTCGACATCTAACAGACACATACATCATGTACGCCGGCATCTAACAGACACATGCAATATGTACGCCGACATCTAACAGACACATACAACATGTACGTCGACATCTAACAGACACATACATCATGTACGCCGGCATCTAACAGACACATACATCATGTACGCCGACATCCTACAGACACATGCACTATGTACGCCGACATCATACAGACACATGCAATATGTACGCCGACATCTAACAGACACATGCAACATGTACGCTGACATCTAACAGACACATGCAACACGTACGTCAACATCTAACAGACACATATATCATGTACGCCGACATCTAACAGACACATGCAACATGTACGCCGACATCTAACAGACACGTTCAACATATACGCCGACATCAAACAGATACATGCAACATGTACGCCGACATCTAACAGACACATACAACATGTGCGCCGACATCTAATAGACACATACAACATGTACGCCGACATCTAACAGACGTACACAACATGTACGCCGACATCTAACAGACAAATACAACACGTACACCGACATCTAACAGACATATATATCATGTACGCCGACATCTAACAGACGTACACAACATGTACGCCGACATCTAACAAACAAATACAACATGTACGCCGACATCTAACAGAGAGATACTACATGTACGCCGACATCTAACAGAGATATACAATATGTGCGCCGACATCTAACAGACACAGACAACTTTACGCCGACATGTAAAGACTTTGTCAACAGGTACGTCAACATCTACCAGAGAGATACTACATGTACACCAACATCTAACTGAATATATAACATGTACGCCAAACTCTACCGGAGAGATACTACATGTACGGCGACATCTAACAGAGATATAACATATGTACGCCGACATCTAACAGACACATCAACTTTACGCCGACATTTAAAAGAGTTTGTCAACATGTACGTCAACATCTACCAGAGAGATAGTATATGTACGCCAACATCTAACTGAATATACAACATGTACGCCAAACTCTATCGGAGAGATACTTTATGTACGCCGACATCTAACGGAGAGATACAACATGTACGCCGACCTCTACCGGAGAGATAGTACATGTACGCCGACATCTAATACTGCACGCAACTTTTATAGCTGATAACTACGAGAACACAGGCGGTAGAGCCTACACATAAAATATACCCATCCTCAGCTTGTACGCACATGTCATTGACAGCTGCACATAATAAAGACGTTATCTTAGGATACACTACCGATACAAGGGATGAAAATTACGTGAACTTTCGAGAAACAAAATATTTGAATGGTATTGTCATACAATTCGTACAGACAGTATAAAGCATTACGCACACATGTCGATATACACATAGAAAGATCCATTAGGATAAATCCACATGTTACACCCATTTAGGTCGTGCTATTAAAACCAATGCTCGGGAATGCTCAGGAACGTCTTCAGGATTCGTTTTCTTTTACAATTTACCCGGGAAGATAGCCCGAAGCTCCTTTCTCTCCCGGCACACGACTCGCACAGACAGTCTCGTGTCCCAACACGGCAACACACGACTCACACAGACAATCCCGTGTCCCACCACTGCCACACACACGACTCGCACAGACAATCCCGTGTCCCACCACGGCCACACACACGACTCACGCAGACAGTCCCTTGTCCTACCACAGCCACACACACACACACACACACACACACACACACACACACACACACACACACACACACACACACACACACACACACACACACACACACACACACACACACACACACACACACCCACACACACACACACACACATACACATACACATACACACACACACACACACACACACACACACACACACACACACACGATTTACGCAGACAGTCCGTGTCCCCCCGCGGCCACACAAACGATTCACGCAGATATAGTTCCGTGTCCCTCCACGGCCATACACACGCCAGTAGTAGTCGTGTGGCGGTGGCCCCCGTGCAAAACGATTAATCATAAACATCAAAGGAACCGCTACTTATAAAAAATCCTCTTATGACCCCGACTCAAATTTGCATCATTACTAATAAAAAATTTACCCTACTAATAAAAAGTATCTTATCAGATCTTGCATCATTACTAATAAAAAATACATCAAAGGTTAATTACCCTTAATTACCCTTTGATTGACAGCTGTCAACTACCTCTGGAGCTGCCCTCTAGCGGTTATGTGTGTGTGCTATCTGCCCTCTAGTGATGTTGTTAGGACTTACTTTCTGTTAGGCCACCAGTGCCGCCATCTGTTCTAAGTACTTACGCGTCTTGTAGCAGTGGTATATATAGCCCGGAAGAGAGGCGGTGTGGCCAGTAGCGGTGTGGTGACAGAGGTAAGGAGTCTCCTATACATTTTGGCGGTTCGGCATCGTTCCTGTCGAATATGTATCCGTGTCGAGTCGCGGTGTACGGTCGGGAATTCCGGTCCGTAGAGCACGCTTATCAGTATAGAAAAGCGATGTTTAACGAAGACGTCAAAGGGGCCGAGTCCATCAAACAGTCGTGGTCGGCCTATATCGCAAAACGACGAAGTTGGAAAATCGAAAAAAAGAGAACGACGCGACGAATGGAACGCCGTTAGGGTCGAGTGCATGAAGAGCCTGCTGATGAGCAAGTTCGGGACGAAGAAGTTGAAAGACGCCCTATTGGCTACGGGAAAAGCCGAACTAGTGGAGTGGGTGCCGTCGTGCGAGAGCTTCTGGGGTAAGAAACTCGGAGGCGGAGAGGGGCAAAATATGCTCGGCAAATTATTGATGGAGGTGCGCGAAGCGTATAGAAGAAACGAATAAAAAGTCATCGTTCGTTTCCGTACGCGCCAGTCGTGAATATGTGCGCGCTGTTGAAGCATCCGTTTACGTGTATAGTGGCCGGCCCTACGGGGTGCGGTAAGACTACTTTCGTCGCTCGCCTAATAAAGCACACTGACACTATGATCGAGCAGCCGCCGGAGAAATTCCTGTGGTGCTACGGCCAGTGGCAATCCGCATATGCCTCTATGCCATCCTAAATAGAATTCGTAGACGGCCTACCGGATCCGAAACGTTTAGACGCCGAAACAAGGACGCTTCTAGTACTAGATGACCTCATGGAGGAAACCGATAGCAGGGTCACGACCCTGTTTACTAAAAAAAGCCATCACTGTAATACGTCCGTCGTACAACTGCTGCAGAATATTTTTTCCAAAAGGGAAAGAAAACCGCACAATTAGTCTGAACGCCCAATACATGGAGCTATTCAAGAGATCCCGGGGCGCCGGACAAGTAGGTCACCTAGCAAAACAGATGTATCCGGGCAAGGTCAACTACATGCTCGAGGCCTTCAAAGACGCCACGTCAGCGGCGTACGGTTATCTCCTCGTAGACCTGAAACAGGAAACGGAGGAAGACATGCGCCTGTGCACGTGCATTTTTCCCGACGATCGCCTCCAGTACGTCTACGTCAGGAAGTAACTATAAAAAGGGGGAGACGTCACTGCGCGCGTCATTCGGTTTAAGGATGACGGACCGCGTGAAGAGACACATCCTGGCCCTGCAGATGTTGAGTAGATATAAGAGGAACATCGAGCTGCGAAAAGCAGTACTCGCCCACGCGGACTCCGACCTCATCTGTAGCCTGTGCGATTGCGCGTACAACATTCTGAAAGAGAACGTGAAACTATCGAAGAAGCAGAAAAGAGTACTGCTAAAATACAGGAACCACTTGCATAAGCTAGCGGACAAAAGAGTAACCGTCAGACAGAGGCGGGCCATCCTGCAAACGGGAGCGGGAGGCCTTCTGACGGCGCTGCTAGCACCGTTAGCGAGCACCGTCTTGCTCCCCCTGCTCAGACAGGTTATCGGGGGGGGGGGGGGGTGAAGATGCAGCACGCGAAGAAGATGGCGTTGGTCGACCCGCGGTTGGTGGAGAGCCTCCTGCCGCTCATCGACCAGCCGCCGAGCACGACCCGATCACGTGCAATGAGTAGCCTGGACAGCGACATGAAGAACGTTCTAGACCGGTCGGATTTATCCGAACACGATAAGGTGGCGTCGTACAATCAACTGCTGAGCCGTTACAACGCGATAGAGGCGGCTCGAGCCGCGCAACCGATACGCGTGTCGGTGGTGAGTAACGAGACGGCGGCACCGGTGGTTGAGGCGGAGGCGGAGGCGGAGGCGGAGGCGGCGGCGGCGGCGGCGGCGGCGGCGCCCTTGAACGCGAGATCGTGGACAGCGTGCTGAAAACTCTGAAAGGAAAAGCCAGCCTCCTTATCGCAAAAATGAAAACCGATCCGTTGTGTCGATGGAACGCCCGCGGCGAGTTCGTGTACGACGGTCAAACGCTCGTGGGCAGCAACATGGTCGATCTCGTGAACGATCTCATGCGACCGAGAAAGAAGATGGCGCCCCCTGTAGGGTGGAAAGCGTTCGGGGAGCGTATGAGGGGTCTGAATATTCCTATGGAATTCGTCGATAACCCCCGGTATCGAGCGTATATGCAGCAGCAGCAGCGGCGGCCGAAGCAGCTAGAAGAGGAGGCGACGACGATGGGGTAAACGTCTTGGAGCGACGTGGAAGCGGCAACAGCGGCGGCTAGCCGAAAAAGAGGAGGGAGGTAGAAAACGGCGTAGCAGAGTCTTGGAGGCGGCGGCGTGGGAGACGTATTAAAGTGGATGAAACATCGCCGTCCGAGTCACTCGCCACAATGACCCCGCAAAGAAGAAGGTCGGTAACCGTCATCCTCGTCATCGCCGTAGTGGCTGTCGCTCTCTATATGTGTATATTAGTCTTCGTCGATCGCGATCGTTTATTGTCGTCGTCATGGTGTTCGGGCGGCCTCGTCGTCGCGCAAAACAAAAGCGTCGAACTCAACGAGACAACGACGATGATCGCCTGAAGCGCATCTATTACGATCCGAAACAGGCGGGCAGTTACGGCGGCGGCGACCCGTTGCACAGGGGGGCCGCCGCCGTACGCAAACCGATCGTCAAGCGGTGGCTAGCGGCGCAGGATACGTACACCCTGCACAAGCCGGTTAAACGACATTTCAAACGACACTGCTTTATCGTAGGCGGTCGAAACCAGCAGTGGCAAGCGGATTTGGTCGACATAGCTACACTGAAAAAACACAATGACGGCATAACGTTCCTATTGACGGTTATCGACGTCTTCTCGAAGCGGGCGTGGTGCGTCCCGTTGAAGAGTAAATCCGGCCCGGCGCTCGTCGCGGCCTACGAGAACCTGCTGCAGGAGGAACAACCGCCGAACGCGCTGCAGACCGATAAGGGGACGGAGTTTCTCAACAGACCCCTACAGAAACTCTTGAAGGACTACGGCGTCCACCATTTCGTGACGCATAACGAGGAGACTAAAGCGAGTGTCGTGGAACGGTTCAAGACGCGCATGTGGCGGTATTTTACGAAACATCAGACGCTGCGATACGTAGAGCCGTTGCCGCATCTCGTACGGTCGTACAACAACGCCTACCATCGAAGCATCGGTAGGACACCGGCGAGCGTTAACGCCGCGAATCAGGAGAGCGTATGGCAACGCCTGTACGGCGGCGGCGGCAAACCGAAACTGCGAGAGGGAGACCGCGTACGCATCAGCAAAGCGAAGGGTCGGTTCAAAAAAGGGTACATGGCTAACTGGAGCGAAGAGCTCTTCACCGTCGCGGAGGCGCACCCGTCCGATCCGCCCGACTGTATCGACTGGAGGACGACGCCGGGACGCCGCTAGACGGCACCTTCTGCGAATCGGAACTGCAACGCGTAGTCGTCCCGAAGGACAAACTGTATCGCGTGGAAGCCGTTCTACAGCGTCGTCGTCGTAAGGGGGGGCGCGGCGGAGGTGCTCGTGAAATGCAGCGGTTATCCAGCTTCTTTCAACAGCTGGATCGACGCCAAGGCGCTCATGGACAATAAAGGGTAGGATGACGTAGCGTCGGACGGCAGACATGTCGTGGAAGCGGCACTGGATGTGCTGTCGTCGACTACACGAAGCAGCAGCGTGCGACGACGACTATAAAGGAGGGTGCTCCATTATTAGACCGCAGTGGCGCTATGATGACCGACGAGACAGCCGTCGCCGCAGACTGCTTCAATGTCGACGTAACAACAACCGCAGACTTCGTCGACGCTACCGAGTCTACCACCCCCTCTGTCCGCGAACACGTTCCATGGCATTTCTGCGGGAACGAATACCCTAAAGCCGAAATCATCTTCCTGTGCCAGATCGTCGTCCTGTACACGGTTATCGTCGTGAGTATATACAATCTGACGAGAGGTCAGGGCGACTCCAACCTGTGGACGGCGCTGTTGAGTAGCTGTCTCGGTTACCTATTCCCGAGTCCGTCTATGAGTCAGCGCGATGGCGGCATCGTCTGACTTTTACCTGACCCTACCGAGCAACGCATCTATGAAGGCGCACCCCGAAAACACGTTGACTCACTACACCACGAAGCTGCCGCAACGCATCGACCTGTCGGGTCAATGGGAATGCGGAATAGTAACGCTACAGTACCCGCACTCGTGGTACAACGTGAAAGCCGCGGACGCGTACTTCTACCTGACTTGCGAGACGGCGGGAGACGGACCGTTTACCTATAACATGGACGGCGGTGCGATTTTCCGACAGGGCAACATTCCGCACGGTTTTTACAAGAGCGCTTACGAGTTGATGCATAAAATCAACTAGGCACTGATGAAACTGAGCACTGATAACGTCAAGGCCCGCCTGGAGTACAGCCCCATCACCAACCGGATGACGCTATATCTATCGCCGGGTGTCGAATTTCACTTCCCCCGTGGGAGCCGTCTGAAGAACGTACTAGGTTTCGAATTGGGCGTCATCGCGAGCCCCCTCTCGAAGGACGGTGAGGACATCAGCACCGACGACCTCTGCGCGTATACCTACGAGCACGAGGGCCGGTATACGGTGGACTTGAACGCGGGAGTCGACACCCTGTACGTGTACACCGACCTCGTGGAAGCGCGTCGTCGGTGACGTGTTCGCCCCGCTCCTTCGAACCGTCCCCGTCTTCGGGACGAACGGGCTCAATATCGCGGAGACCTTCGACCGCGTCCAATACGTACCGCTTCTGCGACGACAATTCGATTCGGTCGAGATCGATATAAGGGACGACATCGGTCAACCGATACCATTCGAGCGGGGAAAACTCGTGTCGACGCTTCACATCAGACGCTGCAAATCGAAACTGTTTTGACGATGAGCCGTAACGCGTACGAACACTACTACGTTCTACAGGTCGGCGGCGCTCTACCGGTCTTCGTCGGCGGTCGAGGGCAGCGAGGTCACGGTCTGTGCAATCTCTTCGGGAGCCTGTTTCGAAGCGCCATGCCGCTTATCAAGAGAGGCGCCGTGGCGTTGGGGAAGCGCGCCCTTAATACGGGAGTACGCGTGGCGCAGGACGTCGTCGCCGGCTAGAATTTGAAACAGTCGGTAAAACGACGCGCGAAAGAGGCCAGCGCCGACCTTCTCGACGGGCTGTTGAATAAGCACCAGCCTCCGCCGACGAAAAAAGGACGACGTATAAAGCCACCGGGTAAGGCGGCGACGGCCAGTAAGAAGAGGCGGCGACGTCCGGCCGAAACAGATGTTATCGAGCGATATATTCACCGCCACTGGCTAGAAGAATGGCGTTCGTGCATCGGCAGTCGTGCGAAGGTGTAAAGAGCGAACTGAACCTGTTAGCCTTGCCGTCGACGCAGACGAGCATCGAGAGCGGTCAGTGGATCGATCACCAGCCGCTGACGTCCCTCGGCGCCGGCGGGACTATCGAGTTCCTCATCCCGGGCTCGGGAGACGACTACATGGACCTGTCGAGTATTAGACTGTACGTCCGCTTCAAAGTGATCCAGGGGGATGGTACTGATCTCGCGAACGACGCCGTCGTGGCCCCCGTCAACAATTTTCTGCATTCGATGTTCAGTCAAGTCGACGTATCGCTGAACGGCACGCTCATGACGCCGTCGACCAATACGTATCCGTATCGGGCCTACCTCGAAACCTTGCTGAGCTACGGCGGCGACGCGAAAAGGACGCAGCTCCAGGGCGCTCTATGGTACAAAGACACCGCCGGCGCCATGGAGGAGACCACGGATCACAACGACGGGTACGAGCAGCGGCGCAGACTTACGCGGAACAGCCGCGAGGTGGAGATGATGGGACGTCTGCACGCCCATGTGTTCATGCAAGACCGGTACCTAATGAACGGCGTCGACGTGAAGGTACGACTGGTGCGCGCGAACGACGCCTTTGCGCTCATGGGCGCGCAAGTCGATCCGGGGTGGCAAATCTCGCTGCTGGAGACCTACCTGCAAGTGCGAAAGGCTAAGGTGAACCCGTCCGTCCAGCTCGGTCACATTAAGGCGTTGGCGCGAGGGACGGCCAAGTACCCGATACGTCGAGTCGACTGCAAGGTGTTCTCGATACCGCAGGGGACGATGTCTCACACGCACGAAAACGTCTACCTGGACGTCCTCCCGAAACGCGTGTTCTTGACCCTGATCGACAAAGAATCCTTTAATGGGACCTACACCAAAAACCGGTTCAACGCGAAGCACAACATCAACTTCATCGCGCTCTACGTCGACGGACGCCAGGTACCGAGCAAGCCACTGCAGCCGAACTTTGCGCAGCGACGTTACATCCGAAGCTACATGAACCTCTTCGGGGCAACGGGAAAGGCGTACGAGGACGAGGGAAACGACCTGACGTGTGACGACTTCGGCGCCGGCTACACCATCTTCGGTTTCGACCTGACGCCCGACTGTTGCGACGGCGACCATTTCAACCTCGTGCATAGGGGAAACCTGCGCGCCGAGCTACACTTTGCAGTCGCCCTAGTCCAAAACGGTGAACGTCGTCGTGCACGGGGAGTTCGAGTCGGTGCTGGAGATCGACAAGAACCGGAACGTCGTGCTCGAGCAGTAGCAGCAGCATGGACACGTTTCAACTGATGCGCCGCCTACGGGTCGATCCGTTCACTAAACTCGTCGTCGACGGTGTCAGGCCGAAAGACGGGTTACCGAAAAGTCGGCTCACCGCGCTCCCGGCGGCCTTCGTGTGCAACACCGACGACGGCGGCGAACCGGTGGAGCTCTGGATAGCCCTCTACGTGGACGTCGACGGACGAGGCGACTACTTCGATTCGTACGACCTGCAGCCCCTGCACGACGACTTTCGCGCCTTCCTTCGCCGTAATTGCGACGACGCGTGGGCGTACAACGACAAGAGATTGCAGAGCGGGGTGTCTAACGTATGCGGACAAAATTGCGTCGCCTATCTGCTCTTGCACTGCCGCGGTATGCCGCTAAATGGATTCCAGTCCCTATTCGGGCCCGATAGGGTGGCTAACGACTGTCTCGTATTCGACTGGCTAAAACCGCACTGAACTATATATTCTCGCTTACTGCAAAACGCATATGTTCTAGTGCACCAAACTGTCAAATGTCAACTGGACTAGCTTGGAATAAAATCCCTTTATTGAGGTTCGTTTGCCAAGTTTGGCGTTACATTTTCACTTCAATACGAACAAAGAGATGGCATCTGCCAACACAAACAATAATAATAATGTCTAGGTATGAAAATGGAATTAAAGCAACTTGTCACAATCCCAACTATTTCCCTACACACAAGTCACAAACATTTGTTTATGAGAAACACAACATCTATAGTGAAATCGAGTCACCACTCTTAATAATAACAACGCAACATTTAGGTCGAATAATATCAATAAATGACTAGTACGTGCACAACATCAGTTGTAATATTGTTGTTTAGGTAACCATCCCGGTCCACACCCGTTAAGTCATAAATCATCCCAACAAATAAAAATGTTCTCACGACACACAACCTCGTGGCAAAGACCTTTTCATTGCGCTGCAGAAAGTTGTCGCACCGTAATTAAGCGCCGCTAAAATAAACTGCATAGAACGGGGTCAAACTGAATTTGCACAACTGGTCCAAGAAAGAACGCCCTAGTACACATATATATATATTTCGCTTACTGCATGCAAATAAAAAACGATGAAAACGCATACGTTGTTTTGTACCGTGTTTTATTAGGAGGCGCCCTATAGGCGCCCTAGTCCCTACCCCTAGGGGTCGCTACCCCTAGGAGTCGCTACCCCTAGGGGTCCCTAGGGGGGCCGCTTAATTATACGAGTATGGGCGCCGTGGTGACGCCGTCGTCGAGCACGCGGCATTTAGCGTAGAAGTAGCTCAACGACGCGCGCTCTTGAACGTACGTCAGCACGCGCACGCGCAGTACTCGAACAGGGGACGCGGAATGTAGACGGCGATAAAGTCGTAATAGAACTCCAGCAACCTCAGTTTCGCGTACTGATAGACGAAGTAGCTGATCTGGATAGGCAGGGCGTAGCGGACGGTGCGCTTGTTCAGCGTAAGCACGCGATCGGTACGTACTCGACCACCTGGTAGTCGCGGTCGACGACGAGACCGTGCGCCAGATACCACCGTAGGAGGGGCGTCGCGAGTAGGATCTTGGCGCCAAAAAAATTACCCACGAGAGTTCGCTGAGGTCGGGTAGGAGGTCGTGCGCCTCCGCGTAGCGTCGCATGAACGGGCTGAGATCGTCGCGACCGATGTAGACGTTCTTAAAGACGGGCTGCATCTCGGCGAAAGTGTCCGTCCGGAACGGCGATATCACACTCCACTAGGCCGAACAGGGCGCCGTCGCGTACGGCCGCCAAGATCGTCGAGCGCCTGACGCGACCGCAGGCCCACCGCGACTCGTCGGGCGGCGACGGCGGCAATGGCGGTCGAAGCGCGCGCCACCGACATTTCCACATTTCGACAACGGTGACGAAACGGCGAAGGTAGGTCGTGACGTCGTTCGGTCATCGGCTTGCCGTTAACGGCGTTCGTCGGCCGACCCGTGCACGGGCAGCCGTGGAAGTAGCAGCCATCGACCCAGTACTTTCCGATGCGTTTCTCGCGCCCGTTAAGCTGGTGTCGTATGCGCACCCCCGTCCGTTCGGCCTCCCACGTCAGCCACTGCACGGCCATACGACCGTAGCGGTGCACGCTTTCCGGGCGAAAGGCGTTCTCCTCGCAGCGGTTGAAGAGGTACAGCAGAGTTAGGCCCGGTACGCTGATGGCGTCCTTGAACATGTCGATGCGACGCTGGCGGTAGAAAGCGAACTGTTTGTCGACGGCCTCGAGAAACGGCTCCACGTCCCTATTGTTATACCACACGAGGAAGTCGCGCATCGTCGTCAACCGTTCATTGCACCATGCCGACACACAAACCTCGTACGTCGCGGCGGAGAGGCCTTCCCGTTTCAGGTGGTTGTATAACGCCTCCCGCGTCGGCAGTTCGGTGTCGTCCAATTTTCGCAACGTGTCAAAATAGCATATACTGGCCACCAACAAGCAAAACAATTGGTCGGCGGTACTTGAAAAACGAACAAATTGCTATCCGATCGGACAGCAATAATGAATACGTTGCTGGCCAATCGGACACCAATAGCGAACACATTGCTGACCGGTGGGAATAAAATGACAAACACATTACTGGCCGGTGGGAATACAATAGCAAACACATTGCAGGCCAGTGGGACTACCATAATGAACTCATTGCTATCCGATCGGACAACAATAATGAACACGTTGCTGGCCGATCGGACAACAATAGCGAACACATTGCTGGCCGGTGGGAATACAATAGCGAACACATTGCTGGCCGGCGGGAATACAATAGCGAACACATTGCTGGCCGGTGGGAATACAATAGCGAACACATTGCTGGCCGGTGGGAATACAGTAGCGAACACATTGCTGGCCGACGGGAATACAATAGCGAACACATTGCTGGCCAGTGGGAATACAATAGCGAACACATTGCTGGCCAGTGGGAATACAATAGCGAACACATTGCTGGCCAGTGGGAATACAATAACGAACTATTACTGGCCGGTGGTATTGCAATAACGAAAACATTGCTGGCCAGTGGGAATACAATAGCGAACACATTGCTGGTCATTGGGAATACAACAGCGAACACATTGCTGGCCGGTGGGAATACAAAGGCGAACACATTTCTGGCCAGTGGGAATACAATAGCGAACACACTGCTGGCCGGTGGTATTGCAATAACGAGCACATTGCTGGCCAGTGGGAATACAATAGCGAACACATTGCTGGCCGGTGGTATTGCAATAACGAACACATTGCTGGCCGGTGGGAATACAATAGCGAACACATAGCTGGCCGGTGGTATTGCAATAACGAACACATTGCTGGCCGGTGGTATTGCAATAACGAACACATTGCTGGCCAGTGGGAATACAATAGCGAACACATTGCTAGCCAGTGGGAATACAATAGCGAACACATTGCTGGCCGGTGGTATTGCAATAACGAACCCATTGCTGGCCGGTGGTATTGCAATAACGAACACATTGCTGGCTAGTGGGAATACAATAGCGAACACATTGCTAGCCAGTGGGAATACAATAACGAACACATTGTTGGCTGGTGGTATTGCAATAGCGAACACATTGCTGGCCGGTGGTATTGCAATAACGAGCACATTGCTGGCTGGTGGTATTGCAATAACGAACACATTGCTGGCTGGTGGTATTACAACAACGAACACATTGCTGGCCGGTGGTATTGCAATAACGAACACATTGCTGGCTGATGGTATTGCAATAACGAACACATTGCTGGCTGGTGGTATTGCAATATCGAACACATTGCTGGCCGGTGGTATTGCAATAACGAACACATTGCTGGCCGGTGGTATTGCAATAACGAACACATTGCTGGCCGGTGGTATTACAATAACGAACACATTGTTGGCCGGTGGTATTGCAATAACGAACACATTGCTGACCGATGCTTTGTCACACAGTCTTAACGATTTCATAATGCTGTACGTAGTCCGTCCTCTACAAGTTACGGTTTGATTATGATAGAAGCAAAAGCAAATGACCTCATATCTAGGTCAGGGTCAAATGTCAAGTGGCGCCCCAGCGAAATTTTGATGAACTAAATAGCGCCCTGTGTCCAATAACGCCCCCTGTCGGACAGATGTAAAACTATAAAATACATAAAATAAAATGCTGTTCAGAATCTGTTTTATAAATTTTTCCAAGGCCTTCCAACATCACTTAGGTTAATGAGATAATGGCGTAGGTGCTGACGTGTTCTCTCCTGATTGGTCAATCATGCTGACGTGTTCTGTGCTGATTGGTCAATCGTATTAGTATCACGTGATTTGTTATATTCCTATATAAGACCGTGGAGACGATCTGCTTGTCATTCGTCATTCGACATGACAAACTTCACTCGTCTTGGATTCTCGTATTCAGAGGCGGTCTTCTGATTCTGGAAGCCGTGTAACGTCGACTTCGTGATGGCGGTGATATATTATCGAGGTTCCCCTACGATGGCTTTTTTTAACATATCGTGTAAATCTGAATCCTTTTGATTAAAAAGACGGAAATAATTGTCACGTGATAATTTCAAACATAAATTTTATGGTTAGACAGGGAACGCTAATACCACATTTAAACATGTCTACGTGGCGCAATTAGTAAAAAGAAAACTATTTTTGATAGCTTCTAGGAAAGGGGCGACATCTCTATTGTTGTACCAAATAAGAAATCCACGAAAGGTTTTCAAATTGTGATCGGGCCAAATTTGTTCGCAGTACGGGTAATTTTCGTCAGAAATATCTTCGTTTTTTCAAATCGCTGTGAAAATCATCCTTTGGAGGAAGGGATTCACAGTTGAGTTTACTTAACGAAGTCACTTACAAAAAATACCATTCAAATACCATTCATGTACTTGTTATATTCCACTCTGTTTTTGCCGTATATATTGTTATGTGTCGACATATGGAGAAATACGTATTCAACTAATTTGCACAGTATAATTATGTTAGCATATAAAAAGATGGTTGTAAATTCTGCTATAAGCTGAAAAGTGTCAAATATATTTAATAACGAATCGTAATAAATCGTTTGGCAAGTTTTAAGATGTCATTTGCACATGACGAACGCCTTGTAATGTCAAAACAATTTGTTTTCTCGCCATTACCTGGAGATGAGATGGCTGAGCGGTGTACGTGGCAGTGTTAACAAACATATTTTCTCCGCCTTTGATGATTGTTTTATAGTATATGCAAAAGATACCCACGGATGAGATGTGGGGTCGGCAATTGTAGTGGGGTGCTTTCCCTGCGTGCCACGCACGTTTGTCTTGGGCGCGTAAAGCAAATTAATATCGCCGCCGCTCGCGGGAAGGGTGCTGCGGTGACGCATGCGTAATTGGTTTGTCTCGGTATTTCTGGTAATGTAGCAAAAGTCCATAAAATCGTTATTAAATCTATATACGGAATGTTTTTGATTTGTCTGTGAATACTGGTATTACTTCGGGATTACAGAATCAGTTTCCTACTAGAAGTAAACACACGTATAAGGGTTGTATATACGAAATAAAAAAAACGTATATTGTATTTATAACTCTTGTATTGAACAAACATACATACATTAAATTACGTGCAAAACATGTATTGATGTTATTAGTTATTATGTCTTTCAATGTCCGTCAGATTAAAAACAGGTTTTCAAGTTTTGCAATCAGTTCTAAGTTCCGTTGACTAAGCGCCTTGTTCAACTTCTGTTTTCATAAGGAGAACACGTTTACACGTCGGGTCAACACATACTCTCTCATGGTGGGAACAGTTTCATTACCGCTTCCGGTCCGGAATACGTCGTCACTACTCAAGCACCGTGCTTATGCGGCGAAGACATGTCTCGCCTTCTGACACCCTTTTGCCGTGTCCACACTCATGCAACACGACCACACGGCCACGCCTGTGCCGTCGTTCAGCCGAGTCGCATCTGGTTTGTGGAACACGCATGCGCCGTCGAAGTTGGACGCTTCGGCGAACATCCGTCCGCACATGCCGCACTTGCCCCGCCTAAGGTCCTTCGTGTTCCGGTTCGTCGTCGACTGAGGTAGCTCCAGGTCGCCATTCCGCGTGTGCCGTTGCGCGTCGTGACCAGCTTGTCCTTTAATAGAGTTCAGCGGGTTGTCTTTGTCGTCTGAAGTCGAGCTGTCGTCTCCGTACTCCCCCGTCGGGAAGACGTTTTCTTGCGGCGTGACGCCACTGTTGGGCTGCGTGTTGCGTCGCCGCTTGAGGGCGTAGGCGACGTCGCGGGCGTAGTCTGCAGCGGACGCCATGTTGTCTATGCTGTGAGCAATATAACACATGTATGTATGACATGAATGTTTACATACCAGGGCCCAGTATTCATCATAATTATACCCCCTGTTTTTGTTGTTATTATTACTATTATTATATTGTTATATCTGAACCTTTGTAATAGAAAAGAGCCGATCTCATCTCATCGTCTTGCCTTCGCATTACATCACCAACCTCCTATCTGTAATTATGATAATTGTGCAGCTAAACTAGGTAAATTATACAAATATTGGACTACATAACCGCATCAAGCTATGGTAATGGCTCAGTGCGCATTAGCTATGTCCGCTTCTACAACAGTTTAGACCACGACTGTGGTGGGAGGCCTATGTGAAGAGAGATTTGGGGGATTGACGAGGAAACGGAGAACGAGAGCGAAATATAGGACTAGGGAGTGGAGACGGCAGTGAGTGGTCAACGACGGACGAAGAAGGACCTCGAGAACGTGCACCATGGTTAGCCTCACCTCGGACTACACGGATACGGAGGAGAACAACATTATACAGCTGAATGAATCGAGACAATGCAGATGGAACTGACAAGCTCCAGTGTTCCTACTAGAGACAACTCTACCTGCTAGAGAGATTCAGCTTGCGCAGCAGCTTCCTCGTGCGGTCATTCACTCGCTGCAGCTCCTGCTCAGCCGCCTCCCTCTCCCGAACCGCCTGGTCAGCCTGTAGCACCGCCAGCCTCATCCTCTCACCCTCACTCTCCACGCGCTCCTCCAGGTCCTGTGACGTTACCAGTTCTCGTAAAGTGACATTGCGTTATTAGGTAGCCATAGCGTGTTTGTCTAATGACCAGAAGTGATGGTGACATCAGAAGAATGAGTCACTAGTGACAGTGGTAGTGACACTAGAAATGATTTACTGACAGCAGTGTCAATTCACGAGGGTCTTTCTCTAACACACACACACGTATGCACGCACGCACGCACGCATGCACACACACGCACGCACGCACACGCACACACACACACACACACGCACACATACACACATTTGTACTATTCTTGTGCGTCTGAAGGAGTGAGTAAGCTATAGCATCAGTTTATCTGTAAATACCAAGCCGGAAATACCTGGATGATCTGTCGATATTCGATCTCTTTGGCTGTAGCTTCTGTCAGTTTTGTCTTAGCGTCGGCCAGTTTTATCGTTAGATTCTCGAGCTTTGCTTGTGACGTCTTTCGCTCTTGTTCAAGAATGTGCTCGAGAGAGGTAGTCGTAGACTTGAATGTGACGAGCTTGTCTGTGAGGATGTTCATTTTGCCCCGGAGGTCTTTGTTGGTGGCCGCGAGCTGGGCGTTCTCGTCCTGCAACAAAAGGCTAAATGGAGAGCAGCCGGGGCAGGTTGAGCGAAGTCGGGATACATGTAAAAAGTTAAGTTCTTATATAGCGCAATATCCAATACTCAAAGCGCTTTACATTTTGCTTACATGTCTCGACGGGAGATATCGACCAAATGGTAGGGCGTACCAAACGTGGCTTGGGTTTACTCACAGTGTGGGAACAACAACACTGACAACAAGAATGTGGGAACAACAACACTGACAACAAAAATAATTATATATTACCAACATGATTGCATGATTGCAAACGATGTGTTAGCATTATACCAGTATCAGAGCATATATATCAATTTAATTTTAATAAAGTGAGATATTTGGCATTTGTGAAATCATAATGGAGTTAAATGTCGAAAGAAACAGTCATTTGCAAAAGTTTAAGACCAGGCACGATTTTTTGAAGAAATTTTACAAAACTATGATTTTTTGGCCTTCACATAACATTATATCAGTTTATTTCGCCAAATAAAACGTAGTACAACATAATATAAAACTTTAGGTCGTCCAAAAGTGTCAGTGTCTCTACTTTTCAGTATTTAGTGTGGCCTCCTTTGCTGTCAATGACCGCCTGGATGCGATATGGCATGTTAGAAACCAGAGATTCGCAGTACTCCTGGGTGATTTCGGTGACCCAAACGTTTTCAAGTTTTGAGCGCTTGATGGTTGTTTGTCTGCCACCTTATCCTTCATTATAGTCCACAGGTTCTCAATGGGATTTAGATCTGGGCTGTTCCCAGGCCATTCCAGCACGGAGATTTTTTTCTTCTTGAGGAAATCAGTGGCTACCTTGGATCGGTGACAAGGAGCGCCATCTTGCATGGAAATCATACATTTGTGGATGTCCATATGCAGTCTCAGCTTCGCCTTCAGCAACTCCACGTACCTAGGTCCATTCGTAGTGGTATTAGGTGGAATAAAATACAGACCAGAAGGGCCAAACATGACATGGCACCCCAAATCATCTGACTTGGCGGGTGTTTCATTGTGGCTGCTGTATATTTCTCATCAAATCGCTTACCTATTGGCCGCCTAACGTGCCTCTTGCGAGGTATAAACTGTTGCATGGTCGATTCATCTGAGAACACTTGCGCGAGAGTCCAGTGGCGATGTCGTCTGGCAAAGTCCAGTCTCTTTTTTTCATCACAGGTGTCAGGCCTGGCTTCCGGGCCGGCTTGCGGGACTTGAGCCCAAATTCCTTGCTGAGACATCTCGAAACAGTACTGAGACTTATTTCCGTACCTTTTAAGGGTAAAGCAGCCCGAATTTTCTTGCATGAGCTCATTGGCGATCACATCACGATGCATCTCATTGCGTGGTAATCCCTGAGCGTAATTTTCCGTGGACGACCACTCCTTTTACTGTCACGAAAAGTGCCATCAGTATTGAATTTGACGATGGCGTTGTGCACGGCTGTCTTGGAATAACGTAATTTAGCACTAATGTCTCTTTCCGTATATCCTTCTCCACGTAGAGTCACTATTTGTGCCCTTAGAACCTCTATCAAAGACAATTTTTTGCCCATTTCAGGGATGAAGACAAAACTGAAAAACACCTAATCGATACTGACAGCAGCAAACAAATGACCTGGAAGTACTGACTAGGTGTATTGCTTCAAGGCCCAAATAGGATGATGCAATCCAGACATTATCTGATGCAATCTGATGCCATACCATAAAATGCTAAAAAAATCGTGCCTGGTCTTAAACTTTTGCAAATGACTGTAATTACACATTTTTATACACAACAATAGATGGAGAGACAGTGTCAAAACGGGTGCAGATGGGGAAAGCTGAAGAAGTGTCGTTGGGAGGATGGAACTGACAGAGAGATGTGATCACCAAGAACCCACGGGGGAGAACACCAACATATGTTTGAGTGGTTAGTTCACACATTCCAGTTCATTCAGCCACGCGAATATTATTGCAGTGTCAAGACATGAAGAGACATGCTACAATTTCTTGGTTTAAATCCATATTTTGACTTGAAATTATTTATATTAAAATAGAACCAAATCAGGCTTTTCTTTGGTTAAACGACCTCTTGCACTGTTATTCCGGTCGGATGTCGCCAGCTATCATGCTACTAAAATATACCTATATGAAAACATCCCGCATCGTTTTGTAGGATATGCTTTTAATAGCGTCATTACTGTTTAATATTCGACCGAAACAAATGTGTCAATGACATGTATAGTTGTAAATATTAACACCATATGTCTTTACAATGTATTTTGATATTTGACGCGAATCCGTATTAAAGCCCCAAATCCCCAAATTCCAAAACTCCGTAGGTTCCTATTGAATAAAGAAAATTCGACGATGTGGCTGTCGATCTTACTTTGAAGTCTTCTTTGAATATGGACAATACGACAATGTGTTCTATATGTGACGAGGTAGTCCTTACCTTGAGGTCTTTGATGGACTTGCGCTGCTTCATGAGCAAGTGTTGCAGGTCGGCAATGTTCTCGTCGACCGTGTCGCTCTGCATCTCGAGGTCCGTGGCAGCGAGGATATCGGCGAGCGCGCCCTCCACACGCCGCATGTCGTGCTTGAGGATCTCATTGTCGGCAGTCACTCGCTCGATCACCTCGTGCATCGCCACGTTCTCCGTGTGCAGCTGGTTGATCTGCTGGTCCTTGTGCTGCGTTGTCAACAACCCATGTGAAGTGTTAGTACGCCATGCGTTTAATATATAATTACAGAGAAACCTGACACCTGGCCATAACGAAACCATGTCTACATAAGACACTTTTTGAATGGCCCGAATGACTAGTTTGCACTGTTCACTACATGTCCATTGCGGTAACCTGGCCACGACGGACACATTGTGCTGTCCCGACAATGTCCAATAAGTATGTCATACTTTGATCAAATGCATGCATGAGCAATTGTTGAGAAAATAGTATTAATGAATACACACATATACACACTTAATTATATATACCCCCCCCCCACACACATACACACATACACACATACACACACACACACACACACACACACACACACACACACACACACACACACACACACACACACACACACACACACACACACACACACACACACACACACACCACACATACACACACACACACACACACACACACACACACACACACACACACACACACACACACACACACACACACACACACACACACACACCACACATACACACATACACACACACACACACACACACACACACACACACACACACACACACACACACACACACACACACACACACACACACACACACACACATCCACTCACATCCACACACACCACACACACACACACACCACACACACACACACCACACACACACACACACACACACACACACACACACATACATGTATATATATATATATGTATGTATATATATAGTGTACAATTGTGAAATTCAACCGTATTTAAGTATATAATCATTTAGCATTTAACATGTTAGCATTTAACATTCAATATTTTGTTATACATTTGTTTAACATATCTGTTTACATATCTACATGTTTACATATTTATTATTTAATGAAATTGCAAGTACCTGTTCTGAATCTGAAATAAAGCTATTCGTATGATAATGTATGGTCAATACACACCGTCGGCAGACGTGAATATTCGTCGATGTATACATCAATAAACAGTCAAACATTCACTGGCTTTGTTTTGAAGAAGTAGTAAGCCGTAACATTTCAAGCTTAAGCCACTCGATCTCGTATGAATGACATATAGACTACTGCGCATGGACACAAGCCAAACCCGTGCGTGCGTGCTGAGACAACTTTGTCAATGCGTGTATGAATGACGAACAAAGCCGATTGAGCGATAAAGATTGATAGTTTAACAGATTATTGATCTTCTTCGGTGTAAGTAATTCAAGTACATCTACTCAACAGTGCATTGGCTCTGCACAAAGCGCGTTCAGGTCTGGTCGATGTAACATTAATATTGCTAGTATTTGAAGGTTCTCCTGTGAGAAAACTACAGCTCAACAGAATGTGCCCACGCCGACCATGGTTGAGTTGGTGCGAGCTGCTCCCAATTTTGTTCTCGTGGCTCATTGTTTCCTTTGTTACTGAGACGACGTTACGAAAGCCATGTATATATAGGTAATTCATTCAAAGCAAACACGCCATAAAGTCTACCAAATTATCCTGAACCTTTGTCTCAAGGTATGGTAAGTATGGTGATTGGACTACAGTGCATTCCTATCAAGAATATAACCTGTGGTGTCAGTAATACTATCACATGTAGGTCGACGCCATATGTACATTTAGCGCCGTCAATACATTTGATTTGCCTATCAGAGCTGCAGTCTCACCATGATCTTAGATCGGATGACGTTCTTGACGTGTTCACTCGTGCCGACGCCCAGTTGGTCGTCTAGAGCATCTCTCGGGATCACTTGTTTCCTTCTCACGGGCGAGTGATCGTCCATCTGTCTTGAGTCGACACGGTCTGTTAGAACGTAAACAATTTGAATCATGTCTAACAGAGCGATACAATGAATGACAGAAGACGCAGAGAACCGGAAGTCGTTGTTTAAGGTCAACTTCAAATTTTAATAACGAAACACTGCCTGGAACTGAAATGCTGTAGAGGTCAGGACACTGTTAGACTTCTGTTTGGTTACAGAAAAAAGTGCAGTGTATTTTTGAGAAATTTACCTGCTCTGACATAAGTGCATTTGAGTAGTCAGATTTCCAGGTGTGATTATAGAAGCTATTAACAATAAAATTGTGTATTTTTAGCGGATTTTACTAAGCGGAAGGGTATTTTGCAACAATTTAGCCAGTTGCTCCTTTAGCTGGATTATTGCCTGCATCCATTCATAAATATTGACGGGTGTCACACATACACACATTTTACGAGAGCTAGAACTATCAGATTTTGACTAAACTCGACTAGCATGTCAATGTGATAATAATAACAGCAGGTGAGAAGTTTAAGACATTTTGTAAGTCACGTTTTCTTATAAACAGACGAAACGTTAACATGGTAGCCAATGAGAAAACTAACAGTGTGCTGAGCCCTGTAACGCATTCTTCCAAAACTTTCCAACATAATGTATCGCATTCTTTCATAGGTTTGAATACACCCCATGGGTGATACAGTAATTATGAGTCTTCGTATTCTCGGAGGACACTAACGCATATAAATACCCTAAATCAATTACAATTTATACATATTATTGCTCCGTACGAGTTATATGTTATCCAAGAAAGTGTCTCACACGCGATGGGTTGGAGCAAAGGCTCACTCCAACAAGAAAGTATAGACAACTTCGTTGTAGGTCTAACTTATTATTTGTGTAACCCGAGCTAAGCCAATCGTCGGACCTTGTGCTTTCTCGACTGCCGCACCACCTCATGAAACTCACCCCTCGGTGCTATACATTCGCTAATATCAGATTACTTATCTTTTTAAATATTGCTGATAATTCTTAGCTCCTTAGCGAATCTGTCCATCTGTGGACAGCTGCAACATTGTACCCTGAATTAGAGATATCCTAACCGTCTTGGCTTGATGCGCCTCTGGGCTCGGAATGCCAAAGATTTTGGGGCAATACTTGTTGAATGGTATTGTGAACGACTCACCGTTGAAGTACATGTCGAGCCAGGCGGGGAATGCGTCGGCGAACTGTTTGTCTTGTGTCTGCTGCATGACGTATACAAACTCGTCGAACATCGCCTTGGTCCAGCGCTTCCGGATGATGATCTGAAGGAATATGTTGCGGTTGTGTGGCCACTCCAGACTCTGCAACACACGTACACGTCACTCGAGTCTTCAGCAACACACAGACACGTCATTCTAGTCTTCAGCAACACACATACACGTCACTCGAGTCTTCAGCAACACACATACACGACATTCGAGTCTTCAGCAACACACAGACACGTCATTCGAGTCTTCAGCAACACACATACACGTCATTCGAGTCTTCAGCAACACAAATACACGTCACTCGAGTCTTCAGCAACACACATACACGTCACTCGAGTCTTCAGCAACACACAGACACGTCATTCGAGTCTTCAGCAACACACATACACGTCACTCGAGTCTTCAGCAACATACATACACGTCACTCGAGTCTTCAGCAACACACATACACGTCACTCGAGTCTTCAGCAACACACATACACGTCACTCGAGTCTTCAGCAACACACTGACAAGTCATTCGAGTCTTCAGCAACACACATACATGTCACTCGAGTCTTCAGAAACACACATACACGTCATTCGAGTCTTCAGCAACACACTGACAAGTCACTAGAGTCTTCAGCGACACACTGACAAGTCACTCGAGTCTTCAGCAATACACAGACACGCCACTCGAATCTTCACCAACACACAGACACGTCATTTGAGTTTTCAGCAACACACAGACACGTCATTCGAGTCTTCAGCAACACACATACACTTCACTCGAGTCTTCGGCAACACATTGACAAGTCACTCGAGTCTTCAGCAACACACATACACGTCACTCGAGTCTTCAGCAATACACAGACACGCCACTCGAGTCTTCAGCAACACACTGACAAGTCACTCGAGTCTCCAGCAATACACAGACACGCCACTCGAGTCTTCAGCAACACACAGACACGACTTTCGATTCTTCAGCAACACTCATACACGTCACTCGCGTCTTCAGCAACACACAGGCACGTCACTCGAGTCTTCGGCAGCACAATGTTTCTACCATACACGTGATTTCCGTCGAATTCAGTGTTATTTGTCTTTATCTACTGCTTAGACAATACCAGTATCTCTAATTAGCAGTCGCCTTGACTATTGCAACTCACTCCTAAACGATATTGCTAAAAAGGACTTAGCTAAACTCCAACGTGTACATAATTGTTTAGCACGTGTAGCATTAAAAGTACCTCGTTTATCACCATCTCTGCTCCTATTTAGACAATTGCATCGGCTTCCAGTTACATATCGAATACAATTAAAATTAGCCACTATCACATATCGTACCCTTTCTACGCAACACCCATCCTATTTATTTAGTCTCCTTCGTTTTCCCGATATCCCCAGGAATCTCAGATCATCTGTTTCACAACGACTTTCTGTTCCGAAAACCAAACTTAAAATAGGCAAACGTGCTTTTTCTGTAGCTGCACCCAAAATCTGCAATCAACTCCCCATCGCTTTAAAATCATCTGAGACTATAAATACCTTCAGTAAAAAACTAAAGACTTATTTATTTGAAATTGCATTCCCACCTTAACCTTCGGCGGTCCCTCGCTCTAACGACGATTCTTGCTTGTCACTGTTAACGATTTTGTTCAATGATTCTTGTATGGTGCGCCTCTGAGCTCAGATTCCTGGGGATTTAGGCGCTATAGAAGTTTGTTATTATTATTTATTAACATAACATTAACAGAGTAGTTCATAATATGGCTGGCTTTATTGCCTTACAGACACCACATCACCGAAGATGTTGCGTTTGGCTAATTGTGTTCTAGTTTTTTCAGAGATATGTACCTTAACCTTTGTGTATTCATCCCGGGAGAGAAGCCGAGACAACTTCATCTTAACCAGAAACTCCTCCGAAACGTCGAGTTGTAGTCGCATGATATCGAGCACCGCCTTCCGTTGGAAGAACTTCTTGTACGACTTCTTGTGTGTTTCCGTGTTGGTGGCCATCTTGAATTACTTATCCGACTCCCGTAGTAAAGCTGAAGTATACGTTTCCGCAGACGTCTAGAAAGATGGTGGGCTGTCAAACTGTATTTCTGAAGAGTAAAGATCGTATTTGTACTTACATCCTAATAAATACTGAAATTTAATTAGTCTGCCTTGTCGACGGAATTACGTTGCAGGATATTCTGGGTAGATCCACGTTCGACACGTTAAACGTTTACCAGTCGGCGTTTATCCAGAATACTCCAAACGAGTTGGTCGCCTTATTTGTTTCCACATTTATGGCCACATTCGCGACGAGTTTTACTTTATACGACAGTTGGTTACTGGACAACTCCGTCGCGCTTCACCCCTTGCCCACAGTGCATCACACAATGCCACAGCACATGCTGCGCGTTACGTTGACCGCTCCTTAAACGACTCAAGCTGGTCTACCTTCGTTCACGGTGCGCACCGAAGCAAAACTAAGCTATCAACCTATACGAGTTTCACGGAAGGCTTGTGTTAAACAGTAGTCGAACTACGTGACCTGCCGCAGCGAAATAGGCAACGGCCTACTGGTCGGGTTTCGCCTGGGACAATGGACGCGAGACGGAAACAATTAGGCGATTTTAATTAGTAGTTTAAAGCTTCGTCGTACTAGCTATTTGGTACGAGTTACGTCAACAAACGCGGCGACTTTTGGCATCGCCGTACAATGTCACGTGTTGATACATTGCTCGGCTTGCAGTAAAGGGATATGTGTTGCCTAAATTGACCCAGATAAACGAGCTGTTGTTTACAAAGCTTAATCTCGTTCAGAAGAACTGCACACGTGGTACGTTCTACAAACGGGATTTACGTCACGGAGAACAATATTATCTAACTTGTAATAACACTGACACATGTTAGTAGTTCACTGGAACAAATCCCATGTTAAGAGATAGGGATTTTCCTTCAGCGCGCTCCCGGGTTAAAGGATAGGGAGGGAGGAAAGTAGTTCCGGTCCCATGTTAAGAGATAGGGATTTTCATCCAGACCGCGCCCGGGTTAAAGGATAGGGAGGGAGGAAAGTAGTTCCGGCCCCATGTTAAGAGATAGGGATATTCCTCCAGACCGCGCCCGGGTTAAAGGATAGGGATTTTCACCATGTTAAAGGATAGGGAATTTTCTCCATGTTAAAGCATATGGAATTTTCCCCATGTTAAGAGATAGGGAATTTTCAACATGTTAAAGGATAGGGAATTTTCTCCATGTTAAAGCATAGGGAATTTTCACCATGTTAAAACATAGGAGCTATTATCGTAAAGGTATGCGACCACTTTTCGAATAAAATAAAATATACCGAACAGCATTTGAATATGTCACACACGAGATTGCTTGACCCGTTTGCACAACTAGTTGGTCTGAGTTCAATTCGTGCAGTGTGTTGATCAAAGCATAGTGTTTCGTTTGCACAACTAGTTGGTCTGAGTTCAATTCGTGCAGCGTGTTGGTCAAAGCATAGTGTTTCGTTTGCACAACTCGTGTCTATAGTTTGATTCGTACGGCGTGTTGGTAAAAATGACTGCACGTACCATGACGTCACTCACTGACAATGACGTCGCATGATGGAATTACATTCAAGTGCGCAAGTTCAAAACGATGGCTAACCAAAGCACTACCTGTTTAACCAACTCACCTCGCGCATAACATTACTGCGCGTATCATGACGTCACTCACACTGAACTACACATACATAACTGGCTAACGTCTCTACTGAACTATACACAGACATAACTGGCTAACGTCTCTGTACTGAACTACACACATACATAACTGGCTATCATCTCTGTACTGAACTACACACATACATAACCGACATTAGTAAGGTTCCCAACATATGCTTTGCATTACACTATGAAAAAGACACAAGATGAGGTTTGCACCTTTTATTCGTGTACAACACAAACGTATTTACATGTCACACTCCATAACTACAAGAACCAGAGACTAGACATTTATACAGAGTCTTGCAAAGTTTAATCGTGTACAAGACAATACCACACCTTACTACTTCAGTCTTGCCTGCCATACGGCGAGGAGCCCTTGTGGGTCCATCAAAGTCGGTTCGGATACTCGGTTGCGGTATTGTTCCAGACAGTCAACCAGTCTTTAATTAACCTCATCCTCCATTAGTGTCAGAACCATTTGTTCCATAGAGTTTCGCCACTGTTTCGAAACGGAATCTTGGAACCAACACTTGATACTACACATGGGTAGTGTCGTCTTGAGAGTTCAGCTTTGCACACCTTGATTATGGAGCTAATTTTGACGCTAAGTCTAATCTTAACCCTAACCCTAACGCTGCCCGAAATCCTAACCAAGTGCGAAAGGCTAAGGTGAACCCGTCCGTCCAGCTCGGTCACATTAAGGCGTTGGCGCGAGGGACGGCCAAGTACCCGATACGTCGAGTCGACTGCAAGGTGTTCTCGATACTGCAGGGGACGATGTCTCACACGCACGAAAACGTCTACCTGGACGTCCTCCCGAAACGCGTGTTCTTGACCCTGATCGACAAAGAATCCTTTAATGGGACCTACACCAAAAACCGGTTCAACGCGAAGCACAACATCAACTTCATCGCGCTCTACGTCGACGGACGCCAGGTACCGAGCAAGCCACTGCAGCCGAACTTTGCGCAGCGACGTTACATCCGAAGCTACATGAACCTCTTCGGGGCAACGGGAAAGGCGTACGAGGACGAGGGAAACGACCTGACGTGTGACGACTTCGGCGCCGGCTACACCATCTTCGGTTTCGACCTGACGCCCGACTGTTGCGACGGCGACCATTTCAACCTCGTGCATAGGGGAAACCTGCGCGCCGAGCTACACTTTGCAGTCGCCCTAGTCCAAAACGGTGAACGTCGTCGTGCACGGGGAGTTCGAGTCGGTGCTGGAGATCGACAAGAACCGGAACGTCGTGCTCGAGCAGTAGCAGCAGCATGGACACGTTTCAACTGATGCGCCGCCTACGGGTCGATCCGTTCACTAAACTCGTCGTCGACGGTGTCAGGCCGAAAGACGGGTTACCGAAAAGTCGGCTCACCGCGCTCCCGGCGGCCTTCGTGTGCAACACCGACGACGGCGGCGAACCGGTGGAGCTCTGGATAGCCCTCTACGTGGACGTCGACGGACGAGGCGACTACTTCGATTCGTACGACCTGCAGCCCCTGCACGACGACTTTCGCGCCTTCCTTCGCCGTAATTGCGACGACGCGTGGGCGTACAACGACAAGAGATTGCAGAGCGGGGTGTCTAACGTATGCGGACAAAATTGCGTCGCCTATCTGCTCTTGCGCTGCCGCGGTATGCCGCTAAATGGATTCCAGTCCCTATTCGGGCCCGATAGGGTGGCTAACGACTGTCTCGTATTCGACTGGCTAAAACCGCACTGAACTATATATTCTCGCTTACTGCAAAACGCATATGTTCTAGTGCACCAAACTGTCAAATGTCAACTGGACTAGCTTGGAATAAAATCCCTTTATTGAGGTTCGTTTGCCAAGTTTGGCGTTACATTTTCACTTCAATACGAACAAAGAGATGGCATCTGCCAACACAAACAATAATAATAATGTCTAGGTATGAAAATGGAATTAAAGCAACTTGTCACAATCCCAACTATTTCCCTACACACAAGTCACAAACATTTGTTTATGAGAAACACAACATCTATAGTGAAATCGAGTCACCACTCTTAATAATAACAACGCAACATTTAGGTCGAATAATATCAATAAATGACTAGTACGTGCACAACATCAGTTGTAATATTGTTGTTTAGGTAACCATCCCGGTCCACACCCGTTAAGTCATAAATCATCCCAACAAATAAAAATGTTCTCACGACACACAACCTCGTGGCAAAGACCTTTTCATTGCGCTGCAGAAAGTTGTCGCACCGTAATTAAGCGCCGCTAAAATAAACTGCATAGAACGGGGTCAAACTGAATTTGCACAACTGGTCCAAGAAAGAACGCCCTAGTACACATATATATATATTTCGCTTACTGCATGCAAATAAAAAACGATGAAAACGCATACGTTGTTTTGTACCGTGTTTTATTAGGAGGCGCCCTATAGGCGCCCTAGTCCCTACCCCTAGGGGTCGCTACCCCTAGGAGTCGCTACCCCTAGGGGTCCCTAGGGGGGCCGCTTAATTATACGAGTATGGGCGCCGTGGTGACGCCGTCGTCGAGCACGCGGCATTTAGCGTAGAAGTAGCTCAACGACGCGCGCTCTTGAACGTACGTCAGCACGCGCACGCGCAGTACTCGAACAGGGGACGCGGAATGTAGACGGCGATAAAGTCGTAATAGAACTCCAGCAACCTCAGTTTCGCGTACTGATAGACGAAGTAGCTGATCTGGATAGGCAGGGCGTAGCGGACGGTGCGCTTGTTCAGCGTAAGCACGCGATCGGTACGTACTCGACCACCTGGTAGTCGCGGTCGACGACGAGACCGTGCGCCAGATACCACCGTAGGAGGGGCGTCGCGAGTAGGATCTTGGCGCCAAAAAAATTACCCACGAGAGTTCGCTGAGGTCGGGTAGGAGGTCGTGCGCCTCCGCGTAGCGTCGCATGAACGGGCTGAGATCGTCGCGACCGATGTAGACGTTCTTAAAGACGGGCTGCATCTCGGCGAAAGTGTCCGTCCGGAACGGCGATATCACACTCCACTAGGCCGAACAGGGCGCCGTCGCGTACGGCCGCCAAGATCGTCGAGCGCGTGACGCGACCGCAGGCCCACCGCGACTCGTCGGGCGGCGACGGCGGCAATGGCGGTCGAAGCGCGCGCCACCGACATTTCCACATTTCGACAACGGTGACGAAACGGCGAAGGTAGGTCGTGACGTCGTTCGGTCATCGGCTTGCCGTTAACGGCGTTCGTCGGCCGACCCGTGCACGGGCAGCCGTGGAAGTAGCAGCCATCGACCCAGTACTTTCCGATGCGTTTCTCGCGCCCGTTAAGCTGGTGTCGTATGCGCACCCCCGTCCGTTCGGCCTCCCACGTCAGCCACTGCACGGCCATACGACCGTAGCGGTGCACGCTTTCCGGGCGAAAGGCGTTCTCCTCGCAGCGGTTGAAGAGGTACAGCAGAGTTAGGCCCGGTACGCTGATGGCGTCCTTGAACATGTCGATGCGACGCTGGCGGTAGAAAGCGAACTGTTTGTCGACGGCCTCGAGAAACGGCTCCACGTCCCTATTGTTATACCACACGAGGAAGTCGCGCATCGTCGTCAACCGTTCATTGCACCATGCCGACACACAAACCTCGTACGTCGCGGCGGAGAGGCCTTCCCGTTTCAGGTGGTTGTATAACGCCTCCCGCGTCGGCAGTTCGGTGTCGTCCAATTTTCGCAACGTGTCAAAATAGCATATACTGGCCACCAACAAGCAAAACAATTGGTCGGCGGTACTTGAAAAACGAACAAATTGCTATCCGATCGGACAGCAATAATGAATACGTTGCTGGCCAATCGGACACCAATAGCGAACACATTGCTGACCGGTGGGAATAAAATGACAAACACATTACTGGCCGGTGGGAATACAATAGCAAACACATTGCAGGCCAGTGGGACTACCATAATGAACTCATTGCTATCCGATCGGACAACAATAATGAACACGTTGCTGGCCGATCGGACAACAATAGCGAACACATTGCTGGCCGGTGGGAATACAATAGCGAACACATTGCTGGCCGGCGGGAATACAATAGCGAACACATTGCTGGCCGGTGGGAATACAATAGCGAACACATTGCTGGCCGGTGGGAATACAGTAGCGAACACATTGCTGGCCGACGGGAATACAATAGCGAACACATTGCTGGCCAGTGGGAATACAATAGCGAACACATTGCTGGCCAGTGGGAATACAATAGCGAACACATTGCTGGCCAGTGGGAATACAATAACGAACTATTACTGGCCGGTGGTATTGCAATAACGAAAACATTGCTGGCCAGTGGGAATACAATAGCGAACACATTGCTGGTCATTGGGAATACAACAGCGAACACATTGCTGGCCGGTGGGAATACAAAGGCGAACACATTTCTGGCCAGTGGGAATACAATAGCGAACACACTGCTGGCCGGTGGTATTGCAATAACGAGCACATTGCTGGCCAGTGGGAATACAATAGCGAACACATTGCTGGCCGGTGGTATTGCAATAACGAACACATTGCTGGCCGGTGGGAATACAATAGCGAACACATAGCTGGCCGGTGGTATTGCAATAACGAACACATTGCTGGCCGGTGGTATTGCAATAACGAACACATTGCTGGCCAGTGGGAATACAATAGCGAACACATTGCTAGCCAGTGGGAATACAATAGCGAACACATTGCTGGCCGGTGGTATTGCAATAACGAACCCATTGCTGGCCGGTGGTATTGCAATAACGAACACATTGCTGGCTAGTGGGAATACAATAGCGAACACATTGCTAGCCAGTGGGAATACAATAACGAACACATTGTTGGCTGGTGGTATTGCAATAGCGAACACATTGCTGGCCGGTGGTATTGCAATAACGAGCACATTGCTGGCTGGTGGTATTGCAATAACGAACACATTGCTGGCTGGTGGTATTACAACAACGAACACATTGCTGGCCGGTGGTATTGCAATAACGAACACATTGCTGGCTGATGGTATTGCAATAACGAACACATTGCTGGCTGGTGGTATTGCAATATCGAACACATTGCTGGCCGGTGGTATTGCAATAACGAACACATTGCTGGCCGGTGGTATTGCAATAACGAACACATTGCTGGCCGGTGGTATTACAATAACGAACACATTGTTGGCCGGTGGTATTGCAATAACGAACACATTGCTGACCGATGCTTTGTCACACAGTCTTAACGATTTCATAATGCTGTACGTAGTCCGTCCTCTACAAGTTACGGTTTGATTATGATAGAAGCAAAAGCAAATGACCTCATATCTAGGTCAGGGTCAAATGTCAAGTGGCGCCCCAGCGAAATTTTGATGAACTAAATAGCGCCCTGTGTCCAATAACGCCCCCTGTCGGACAGATGTAAAACTATAAAATACATAAAATAAAATGCTGTTCAGAATCTGTTTTATAAATTTTTCCAAGGCCTTCCAACATCACTTAGGTTAATGAGATAATGGCGTAGGTGCTGACGTGTTCTCTCCTGATTGGTCAATCATGCTGACGTGTTCTGTGCTGATTGGTCAATCGTATTAGTATCACGTGATTTGTTATATTCCTATATAAGACCGTGGAGACGATCTGCTTGTCATTCGTCATTCGACATGACAAACTTCACTCGTCTTGGATTCTCGTATTCAGAGGCGGTCTTCTGATTCTGGAAGCCGTGTAACGTCGACTTCGTGATGGCGGTGATATATTATCGAGGTTCCCCTACGATGGCTTTTTTTAACATATCGTGTAAATCTGAATCCTTTTGATTAAAAAGACGGAAATAATTGTCACGTGATAATTTCAAACATAAATTTTATGGTTAGACAGGGAACGCTAATACCACATTTAAACATGTCTACGTGGCGCAATTAGTAAAAAGAAAACTATTTTTGATAGCTTCTAGGAAAGGGGCGACATCTCTATTGTTGTACCAAATAAGAAATCCACGAAAGGTTTTCAAATTGTGATCGGGCCAAATTTGTTCGCAGTACGGGTAATTTTCGTCAGAAATATCTTCGTTTTTTCAAATCGCTGTGAAAATCATCCTTTGGAGGAAGGGATTCACAGTTGAGTTTACTTAACGAAGTCACTTACAAAAAATACCATTCAAATACCATTCATGTACTTGTTATATTCCACTCTGTTTTTGCCGTATATATTGTTATGTGTCGACATATGGAGAAATACGTATTCAACTAATTTGCACAGTATAATTATGTTAGCATATAAAAAGATGGTTGTAAATTCTGCTATAAGCTGAAAAGTGTCAAATATATTTAATAACGAATCGTAATAAATCGTTTGGCAAGTTTTAAGATGTCATTTGCACATGACGAACGCCTTGTAATGTCAAAACAATTTGTTTTCTCGCCATTACCTGGAGATGAGATGGCTGAGCGGTGTACGTGGCAGTGTTAACAAACATATTTTCTCCGCCTTTGATGATTGTTTTATAGTATATGCAAAAGATACCCACGGATGAGATGTGGGGTCGGCAATTGTAGTGGGGTGCTTTCCCTGCGTGCCACGCACGTTTGTCTTGGGCGCGTAAAGCAAATTAATATCGCCGCCGCTCGCGGGAAGGGTGCTGCGGTGACGCATGCGTAATTGGTTTGTCTCGGTATTTCTGGTAATGTAGCAAAAGTCCATAAAATCGTTATTAAATCTATATACGGAATGTTTTTGATTTGTCTGTGAATACTGGTATTACTTCGGGATTACAGAATCAGTTTCCTACTAGAAGTAAACACACGTATAAGGGTTGTATATACGAAATAAAAAAAACGTATATTGTATTTATAACTCTTGTATTGAACAAACATACATACATTAAATTACGTGCAAAACATGTATTGATGTTATTAGTTATTACGTCTTTCAATGTCCGTCAGATTAAAAACAGGTTTTCAAGTTTTGCAATCAGTTCTAAGTTCCGTTGACTAAGCGCCTTGTTCAACTTCTGTTTTCATAAGGAGAACACGTTTACACGTCGGGTCAACACATACTCTCTCATGGTGGGAACAGTTTCATTACCGCTTCCGGTCCGGAATACGTCGTCACTACTCAAGCACCGTGCTTATGCGGCGAAGACATGTCTCGCCTTCTGACACCCTTTTGCCGTGTCCACACTCATGCAACACGACCACACGGCCACGCCTGTGCCGTCGTTCAGCCGAGTCGCATCTGGTTTGTGGAACACGCATGCGCCGTCGAAGTTGGACGCTTCGGCGAACATCCGTCCGCACATGCCGCACTTGCCCCGCCTAAGGTCCTTCGTGTTCCGGTTCGTCGTCGACTGAGGTAGCTCCAGGTCGCCATTCCGCGTGTGCCGTTGCGCGTCGTGACCAGCTTGTCCTTTAATAGAGTTCAGCGGGTTGTCTTTGTCGTCTGAAGTCGAGCTGTCGTCTCCGTACTCCCCCGTCGGGAAGACGTTTTCTTGCGGCGTGACGCCACTGTTGGGCTGCGTGTTGCGTCGCCGCTTGAGGGCGTAGGCGACGTCGCGGGCGTAGTCTGCAGCGGACGCCATGTTGTCTATGCTGTGAGCAATATAACACATGTATGTATGACATGAATGTTTACATACCAGGGCCCAGTATTCATCATAATTATACCCCCTGTTTTTGTTGTTATTATTACTATTATTATATTGTTATATCTGAACCTTTGTAATAGAAAAGAGCCGATCTCATCTCATCGTCTTGCCTTCGCATTACATCACCAACCTCCTATCTGTAATTATGATAATTGTGCAGCTAAACTAGGTAAATTATACAAATATTGGACTACATAACCGCATCAAGCTATGGTAATGGCTCAGTGCGCATTAGCTATGTCCGCTTCTACAACAGTTTAGACCACGACTGTGGTGGGAGGCCTATGTGAAGAGAGATTTGGGGGATTGACGAGGAAACGGAGAACGAGAGCGAAATATAGGACTAGGGAGTGGAGACGGCAGTGAGTGGTCAACGACGGACGAAGAAGGACCTCGAGAACGTGCACCATGGTTAGCCTCACCTCGGACTACACGGATACGGAGGAGAACAACATTATACAGCTGAATGAATCGAGACAATGCAGATGGAACTGACAAGCTCCAGTGTTCCTACTAGAGACAACTCTACCTGCTAGAGAGATTCAGCTTGCGCAGCAGCTTCCTCGTGCGGTCATTCACTCGCTGCAGCTCCTGCTCAGCCGCCTCCCTCTCCCGAACCGCCTGGTCAGCCTGTAGCACCGCCAGCCTCATCCTCTCACCCTCACTCTCCACGCGCTCCTCCAGGTCCTGTGACGTTACCAGTTCTCGTAAAGTGACATTGCGTTATTAGGTAGCCATAGCGTGTTTGTCTAATGACCAGAAGTGATGGTGACATCAGAAGAATGAGTCACTAGTGACAGTGGTAGTGACACTAGAAATGATTTACTGACAGCAGTGTCAATTCACGAGGGTCTTTCTCTAACACACACACACGTATGCACGCACGCACGCACGCATGCACACACACGCACGCACGCACACGCACACACACACACACGCACACATACACACATTTGTACTATTCTTGTGCGTCTGAAGGAGTGAGTAAGCTATAGCATCAGTTTATCTGTAAATACCAAGCCGGAAATACCTGGATGATCTGTCGATATTCGATCTCTTTGGCTGTAGCTTCTGTCAGTTTTGTCTTAGCGTCGGCCAGTTTTATCGTTAGATTCTCGAGCTTTGCTTGTGACGTCTTTCGCTCTTGTTCAAGAATGTGCTCGAGAGAGGTAGTCGTAGACTTGAATGTGACGAGCTTGTCTGTGAGGATGTTCATTTTGCCCCGGAGGTCTTTGTTGGTGGCCGCGAGCTGGGCGTTCTCGTCCTGCAACAAAAGGCTAAATGGAGAGCAGCCGGGGCAGGTTGAGCGAAGTCGGGATACATGTAAAAAGTTAAGTTCTTATATAGCGCAATATCCAATACTCAAAGCGCTTTACATTTTGCTTACATGTCTCGACGGGAGATATCGACCAAATGGTAGGGCGTACCAAACGTGGCTTGGGTTTACTCACAGTGTGGGAACAACAACACTGACAACAAGAATGTGGGAACAACAACACTGACAACAAAAATAATTATATATTACCAACATGATTGCATGATTGCAAACGATGTGTTAGCATTATACCAGTATCAGAGCATATATATCAATTTAATTTTAATAAAGTGAGATATTTGGCATTTGTGAAATCATAATGGAGTTAAATGTCGAAAGAAACAGTCATTTGCAAAAGTTTAAGACCAGGCACGATTTTTTGAAGAAATTTTACAAAACTATGATTTTTTGGCCTTCACATAACATTATATCAGTTTATTTCGCCAAATAAAACGTAGTACAACATAATATAAAACTTTAGGTCGTCCAAAAGTGTCAGTGTCTCTACTTTTCAGTATTTAGTGTGGCCTCCTTTGCTGTCAATGACCGCCTGGATGCGATATGGCATGTTAGAAACCAGAGATTCGCAGTACTCCTGGGTGATTTCGGTGACCCAAACGTTTTCAAGTTTTGAGCGCTTGATGGTTGTTTGTCTGCCACCTTATCCTTCATTATAGTCCACAGGTTCTCAATGGGATTTAGATCTGGGCTGTTCCCAGGCCATTCCAGCACGGAGATTTTTTTCTTCTTGAGGAAATCAGTGGCTACCTTGGATCGGTGACAAGGAGCGCCATCTTGCATGGAAATCATACATTTGTGGATGTCCATATGCAGTCTCAGCTTCGCCTTCAGCAACTCCACGTACCTAGGTCCATTCGTAGTGGTATTAGGTGGAATAAAATACAGACCAGAAGGGCCAAACATGACATGGCACCCCAAATCATCTGACTTGGCGGGTGTTTCATTGTGGCTGCTGTATATTTCTCATCAAATCGCTTACCTATTGGCCGCCTAACGTGCCTCTTGCGAGGTATAAACTGTTGCATGGTCGATTCATCTGAGAACACTTGCGCGAGAGTCCAGTGGCGATGTCGTCTGGCAAAGTCCAGTCTCTTTTTTTCATCACAGGTGTCAGGCCTGGCTTCCGGGCCGGCTTGCGGGACTTGAGCCCAAATTCCTTGCTGAGACATCTCGAAACAGTACTGAGACTTATTTCCGTACCTTTTAAGGGTAAAGCAGCCCGAATTTTCTTGCATGAGCTCATTGGCGATCACATCACGATGCATCTCATTGCGTGGTAATCCCTGAGCGTAATTTTCCGTGGACGACCACTCCTTTTACTGTCACGAAAAGTGCCATCAGTATTGAATTTGACGATGGCGTTGTGCACGGCTGTCTTGGAATAACGTAATTTAGCACTAATGTCTCTTTCCGTATATCCTTCTCCACGTAGAGTCACTATTTGTGCCCTTAGAACCTCTATCAAAGACAATTTTTTGCCCATTTCAGGGATGAAGACAAAACTGAAAAACACCTAATCGATACTGACAGCAGCAAACAAATGACCTGGAAGTACTGACTAGGTGTATTGCTTCAAGGCCCAAATAGGATGATGCAATCCAGACATTATCTGATGCAATCTGATGCCATACCATAAAATGCTAAAAAAATCGTGCCTGGTCTTAAACTTTTGCAAATGACTGTAATTACACATTTTTATACACAACAATAGATGGAGAGACAGTGTCAAAACGGGTGCAGATGGGGAAAGCTGAAGAAGTGTCGTTGGGAGGATGGAACTGACAGAGAGATGTGATCACCAAGAACCCACGGGGGAGAACACCAACATATGTTTGAGTGGTTAGTTCACACATTCCAGTTCATTCAGCCACGCGAATATTATTGCAGTGTCAAGACATGAAGAGACATGCTACAATTTCTTGGTTTAAATCCATATTTTGACTTGAAATTATTTATATTAAAATAGAACCAAATCAGGCTTTTCTTTGGTTAAACGACCTCTTGCACTGTTATTCCGGTCGGATGTCGCCAGCTATCATGCTACTAAAATATACCTATATGAAAACATCCCGCATCGTTTTGTAGGATATGCTTTTAATAGCGTCATTACTGTTTAATATTCGACCGAAACAAATGTGTCAATGACATGTATAGTTGTAAATATTAACACCATATGTCTTTACAATGTATTTTGATATTTGACGCGAATCCGTATTAAAGCCCCAAATCCCCAAATTCCAAAACTCCGTAGGTTCCTATTGAATAAAGAAAATTCGACGATGTGGCTGTCGATCTTACTTTGAAGTCTTCTTTGAATATGGACAATACGACAATGTGTTCTATATGTGACGAGGTAGTCCTTACCTTGAGGTCTTTGATGGACTTGCGCTGCTTCATGAGCAAGTGTTGCAGGTCGGCAATGTTCTCGTCGACCGTGTCGCTCTGCATCTCGAGGTCCGTGGCAGCGAGGATATCGGCGAGCGCGCCCTCCACACGCCGCATGTCGTGCTTGAGGATCTCATTGTCGGCAGTCACTCGCTCGATCACCTCGTGCATCGCCACGTTCTCCGTGTGCAGCTGGTTGATCTGCTGGTCCTTGTGCTGCGTTGTCAACAACCCATGTGAAGTGTTAGTACGCCATGCGTTTAATATATAATTACAGAGAAACCTGACACCTGGCCATAACGAAACCATGTCTACATAAGACACTTTTTGAATGGCCCGAATGACTAGTTTGCACTGTTCACTACATGTCCATTGCGGTAACCTGGCCACGACGGACACATTGTGCTGTCCCGACAATGTCCAATAAGTATGTCATACTTTGATCAAATGCATGCATGAGCAATTGTTGAGAAAATAGTATTAATGAATACACACATATACACACTTAATTATATATACCCCCCCCCCACACACATACACACATACACACATACACACACACACACACACACACACACACACACACACACACACACACACACACACACACACACACACACACACACACACACACACACACACACACACACACACACACACACACACACACACACACACACACACCACACATACACACATACACACACACACACACACACACACACACACACACACACACACACATACACACATACACACACACACACACACACACACACACACACACACACACACACACACCACACACACACACACACACACACACACACACACACACACACACATACACACACACACCACACACACACACACACACACACACACACACACACACACACACACACATACACACATACACACACACACACACACACACACACACACACACACACACACACACACACACACACACACACACACACACACACCACACACACACACACACACACACACACACACACACACACACACACACATACACACATACACACACACACACACACACACACACACACACACACACACACACACACACACACACACACACACACACACACACACACACATCCACTCACATCCACACACACCACACACACACACACACCACACACACACACACCACACACACACACACACACACACACACACACACACACACACACACACACACACACACACACACATACATGTATATATATATATGTATGTATATATATAGTGTACAATTGTGAAATTCAACCGTATTTAAGTATATAATCATTTAGCATTTAACATGTTAGCATTTAACATTCAATATTTTGTTATACATTTGTTTAACATATCTGTTTACATATCTACATGTTTACATATTTATTATTTAATTAAATTGCAAGTACCTGTTCTGAATCTGAAATAAAGCTATTCGTATGATAATGTATGGTCAATACACACCGTCGGCAGACGTGAATATTCGTCGATGTATACATCAATAAACAGTCAAACATTCACTGGCTTTGTTTTGAAGAAGTAGTAAGCCGTAACATTTCAAGCTTAAGCCACTCGATCTCGTATGAATGACATATAGACTACTGCGCATGGACACAAGCCAAACCCGTGCGTGCGTGCTGAGACAACTTTGTCAATGCGTGTATGAATGACGAACAAAGCCGATTGAGCGATAAAGATTGATAGTTTAACAGATTATTGATCTTCTTCGGTGTAAGTAATTCAAGTACATCTACTCAACAGTGCATTGGCTCTGCACAAAGCGCGTTCAGGTCTGGTCGATGTAACATTAATATTGCTAGTATTTGAAGGTTCTCCTGTGAGAAAACTACAGCTCAACAGAATGTGCCCACGCCGACCATGGTTGAGTTGGTGCGAGCTGCTCCCAATTTTGTTCTCGTGGCTCATTGTTTCCTTTGTTACTGAGACGACGTTACGAAAGCCATGTATATATAGGTAATTCATTCAAAGCAAACACGCCATAAAGTCTACCAAATTATCCTGAACCTTTGTCTCAAGGTATGGTAAGTATGGTGATTGGACTACAGTGCATTCCTATCAAGAATATAACCTGTGGTGTCAGTAATACTATCACATGTAGGTCGACGCCATATGTACATTTAGCGCCGTCAATACATTTGATTTGCCTATCAGAGCTGCAGTCTCACCATGATCTTAGATCGGATGACGTTCTTGACGTGTTCACTCGTGCCGACGCCCAGTTGGTCGTCTAGAGCATCTCTCGGGATCACTTGTTTCCTTCTCACGGGCGAGTGATCGTCCATCTGTCTTGAGTCGACACGGTCTGTTAGAACGTACAAAATTTGAATCATGTCTAACAGAGCGATACAATGAATGACAGAAGACGCAGAGAACCGGAAGTCGTTGTTTAAGGTCAACTTCAAATTTTAATAACGAAACACTGCCTGGAACTGAAATGCTGTAGAGGTCAGGACACTGTTAGACTTCTGTTTGGTTACAGAAAAAAGTGCAGTGTATTTTTGAGAAATTTACCTGCTCTGACATAAGTGCATTTGAGTAGTCAGATTTCCAGGTGTGATTATAGAAGCTATTAACAATAAAATTGTGTATTTTTAGCGGATTTTACTAAGCGGAAGGGTATTTTGCAACAATTTAGCCAGTTGCTCCTTTAGCTGGATTATTGCCTGCATCCATTCATAAATATTGACGGGTGTCACACATACACACATTTTACGAGAGCTAGAACTATCAGATTTTGACTAAACTCGACTAGCATGTCAATGTGATAATAATAACAGCAGGTGAGAAGTTTAAGACATTTTGTAAGTCACGTTTTCTTATAAACAGACGAAACGTTAACATGGTAGCCAATGAGAAAACTAACAGTGTGCTGAGCCCTGTAACGCATTCTTCCAAAACTTTCCAACATAATGTATCGCATTCTTTCATAGGTTTGAATACACCCCATGGGTGATACAGTAATTATGAGTCTTCGTATTCTCGGAGGACACTAACGCATATAAATACCCTAAATCAATTACAATTTATACATATTATTGCTCCGTACGAGTTATATGTTATCCAAGAAAGTGTCTCACACGCGATGGGTTGGAGCAAAGGCTCACTCCAACAAGAAAGTATAGACAACTTCGTTGTAGGTCTAACTTATTATTTGTGTAACCCGAGCTAAGCCAATCGTCGGACCTTGTGCTTTCTCGACTGCCGCACCACCTCATGAAACTCACCCCTCGGTGCTATACATTCGCTAATATCAGATTACTTATCTTTTTAAATATTGCTGATAATTCTTAGCTCCTTAGCGAATCTGTCCATCTGTGGACAGCTGCAACATTGTACCCTGAATTAGAGATATCCTAACCGTCTTGGCTTGATGCGCCTCTGGGCTCGGAATGCCAAAGATTTTGGGGCAATACTTGTTGAATGGTATTGTGAACGACTCACCGTTGAAGTACATGTCGAGCCAGGCGGGGAATGCGTCGGCGAACTGTTTGTCTTGTGTCTGCTGCATGACGTATACAAACTCGTCGAACATCGCCTTGGTCCAGCGCTTCCGGATGATGATCTGAAGGAATATGTTGCGGTTGTGTGGCCACTCCAGACTCTGCAACACACGTACACGTCACTCGAGTCTTCAGCAACACACAGACACGTCATTCTAGTCTTCAGCAACACACATACACGTCACTCGAGTCTTCAGCAACACACATACACGACATTCGAGTCTTCAGCAACACACAGACACGTCATTCGAGTCTTCAGCAACACACATACACGTCATTCGAGTCTTCAGCAACACAAATACACGTCACTCGAGTCTTCAGCAACACACATACACGTCACTCGAGTCTTCAGCAACACACAGACACGTCATTCGAGTCTTCAGCAACACACATACACGTCACTCGAGTCTTCAGCAACATACATACACGTCACTCGAGTCTTCAGCAACACACATACACGTCACTCGAGTCTTCAGCAACACACATACACGTCACTCGAGTCTTCAGCAACACACTGACAAGTCACTCGAGTCTTCAGCGACATACTGACAAGTCACTCGAGTCTTCAGCAATACACAGACACGCCACTCGAGTCTTCAGCAACACACTGACAAGTCATTCGAGTCTTCAGCAACACACATACATGTCACTCGAGTCTTCAGAAACACACATACACGTCATTCGAGTCTTCAGCAACACACTGACAAGTCACTAGAGTCTTCAGCGACACACTGACAAGTCACTCGAGTCTTCAGCAATACACAGACACGCCACTCGAATCTTCACCAACACACAGACACGTCATTTGAGTTTTCAGCAACACACAGACACGTCATTCGAGTCTTCAGCAACACACATACACGTCACTCGAGTCTTCGGCAACACATTGACAAGTCACTCGAGTCTTCAGCAACACACATACACGTCACTCGAGTCTTCAGCAATACACAGACACGCCACTCGAGTCTTCAGCAACACACTGACAAGTCACTCGAGTCTCCAGCAATACACAGACACGTCACTCGCGTCTTCAGCAACACACAGGCACGTCACTCGAGTCTTCGGCAGCACAATGTTTCTACCATACACGTGATTTCCGTCGAATTCAGTGTTATTTGTCTTTATCTACTGCTTAGACAATACCAGTATCTCTAATTAGCAGTCGCCTTGACTATTGCAACTCACTCCTAAACGATATTGCTAAAAAGGACTTAGCTAAACTCCAACGTGTACATAATTGTTTAGCACGTGTAGCATTAAAAGTACCTCGTTTATCACCATCTCTGCTCCTATTTAGACAATTGCATTGGCTTCCAGTTACATATCGAATACAATTAAAATTAGCCACTATCACATATCGTACCCTTTCTACGCAACACCCATCCTATTTATTTGGTCTCCTTCGTTTTCCCGATATCCCCAGGAATCTCAGATCATCTGTTTCACAACGACTTTCTGTTCCGAAAACCAAACTTAAAATAGGCAAACGTGCTTTTTCTGTAGCTGCACCCAAAATCTGCAATCAACTCCCCATCGCTTTAAAATCATCTGAGACTATAAATACCTTCAGTAAAAAACTAAAGACTTATTTATTTGAAATTGCATTCCCACCTTAACCTTCGGCGGTCCCTCGCTCTAACGACGATTCTTGCTTGTCACTGTTAACGATTTTGTTCAATGATTCTTGTATGGTGCGCCTCTGAGCTCAGATTCCTGGGGATTTAGGCGCTATAGAAGTTTGTTATTATTATTTATTAACATAACATTAACAGAGTAGTTCATAATATGGCTGGCTTTATTGCCTTACAGACACCACATCACCGAAGATGTTGCGTTTGGCTAATTGTGTTCTAGTTTTTTCAGAGATATGTACCTTAACCTTTGTGTATTCATCCCGGGAGAGAAGCCGAGACAACTTCATCTTAACCAGAAACTCCTCCGAAACGTCGAGTTGTAGTCGCATGATATCGAGCACCGCCTTCCGTTGGAAGAACTTCTTGTACGACTTCTTGTGTGTTTCCGTGTTGGTGGCCATCTTGAATTACTTATCCGACTCCCGTAGTAAAGCTGAAGTATACGTTTCCGCAGACGTCTAGAAAGATGGTGGGCTGTCAAACTGTATTTCTGAAGAGTAAAGATCGTATTTGTACTTACATCCTAATAAATACTGAAATTTAATTAGTCTGCCTTGTCGACGGAATTACGTTGCAGGATATTCTGGGTAGATCCACGTTCGACACGTTAAACGTTTACCAGTCGGCGTTTATCCAGAATACTCCAAACGAGTTGGTCGCCTTATTTGTTTCCACATTTATGGCCACATTCGCGACGAGTTTTACTTTATACGACAGTTGGTTACTGGACAACTCCGTCGCGCTTCACCCCTTGCCCACAGTGCATCACACAATGCCACAGCACATGCTGCGCGTTACGTTGACCGCTCCTTAAACGACTCAAGCTGGTCTACCTTCGTTCACGGTGCGCACCGAAGCAAAACTAAGCTATCAACCTATACGAGTTTCACGGAAGGCTTGTGTTAAACTGTAGTCGAACTACGTGACCTGCCGCAGCGAAATAGGCAACGGCCTACTGGTCGGGTTTCGCCTGGGACAATGGACGCGAGACGGAAACAATTAGGCGATTTTAATTAGTAGTTTAAAGCTTCGTCGTACTAGCTATTTGGTACGAGTTACGTCAACAAACGCGGCGACTTTTGGCATCGCCGTACAATGTCACGTGTTGATACATTGCTCGGCTTGCAGTAAAGGGATATGTGTTGCCTAAATTGACCCAGATAAACGAGCTGTTGTTTACAAAGCTTAATCTCGTTCAGAAGAACTGCACACGTGGTACGTTCTACAAACGGGATTTACGTCACGGAGAACAATATTATCTAACTTGTAATAACACTGACACATGTTAGTAGTTCACTGGAACAAATCCCATGTTAAGAGATAGGGATTTTCCTTCAGCGCGCTCCCGGGTTAAAGGATAGGGAGGGAGGAAAGTAGTTCCGGTCCCATGTTAAGAGATAGGGATTTTCATCCAGACCGCGCCCGGGTTAAAGGATAGGGAGGGAGGAAAGTAGTTCCGGCCCCATGTTAAGAGATAGGGATATTCCTCCAGACCGCGCCCGGGTTAAAGGATAGGGATTTTCACCATGTTAAAGGATAGGGAATTTTCTCCATGTTAAAGCATATGGAATTTTCCCCATGTTAAGAGATAGGGAATTTTCAACATGTTAAAGGATAGGGAATTTTCTCCATGTTAAAGCATAGGGAATTTTCACCATGTTAAAACATAGGAGCTATTATCGTAAAGGTATGCGACCACTTTTCGAATAAAATAAAATATACCGAACAGCATTTGAATATGTCACACACGAGATTGCTTGACCCGTTTGCACAACTAGTTGGTCTGAGTTCAATTCGTGCAGTGTGTTGATCAAAGCATAGTGTTTCGTTTGCACAACTAGTTGGTCTGAGTTCAATTCGTGCAGCGTGTTGGTCAAAGCATAGTGTTTCGTTTGCACAACTCGTGTCTATAGTTTGATTCGTACGGCGTGTTGGTAAAAATGACTGCACGTACCATGACGTCACTCACTGACAATGACGTCGCATGATGGAATTACATTCAAGTGCGCAAGTTCAAAACGATGGCTAACCAAAGCACTACCTGTTTAACCAACTCACCTCGCGCATAACATTACTGCGCGTATCATGACGTCACTCACACTGAACTACACATACATAACTGGCTAACGTCTCTACTGAACTATACACAGACATAACTGGCTAACGTCTCTGTACTGAACTACACACATACATAACTGGCTATCATCTCTGTACTGAACTACACACATACATAACCGACATTAGTAAGGTTCCCAACATATGCTTTGCATTACACTATGAAAAAGACACAAGATGAGGTTTGCACCTTTTATTCGTGTACAACACAAACGTATTTACATGTCACACTCCATAACTACAAGAACCAGAGACTAGACATTGATACAGAGTCTTGCAAAGTTTAATCGTGTACAAGACAATACCACACCTTACTACTTCAGTCTTGCCTGCCATACGGCGAGGAGCCCTTGTGGGTCCATCAAAGTCGGTTCGGATACTCGGTTGCGGTATTGTTCCAGACAGTCAACCAGTCTTTAATTAACCTCATCCTCCATTAGTGTCAGAACCATTTGTTCCATAGAGTTTCGCCACTGTTTCGAAACGGAATCTTGGAACCAACACTTGATACTACACATGGGTAGTGTCGTCTTGAGAGTTCAGCTTTGCACACCTTGATTATGGAGCTAATTTTGACGCTAAGTCTAATCTTAACCCTAACCCTAACGCTGCCCGAAATCCTAACCTTAACCCTAACCCCAACCCTAATCCTAATGCTAACCCAAAAATTGTGTCATTGGTCACGTGAGTAGAAGTTGTGACGTCTTCAGGAGCGGTCGTTGTTACATTGGTACCATCGATAGAAGTTGTCACATCGGTCGTATCGGCAGAGGTTGCGACATCGGCGGGAGCGGAAGTTGTCACATCGATCGTATCGGCAGAAGTTGTGACATCGTCAGGAGTGGAAGTTGGCACATCGACCGTGTCGGCAGAAATTGTGACATCGTCAGAAGCGAAAGTTGGTACATCGCAGAGCCTAGTGTACCAGATGTCCTCGCTCTCTGGTTCCGTCGGCACAGAAGGGCGGTTGGTCACCGGCATGATGGATTGGTTCGTTGGCTCGTCCTCATCGCTCGAGTCTGCCGCATCGCAAGGTCGGTAATAAGGTGTCTTCAACATGATGTTAGGCGTGATGGCGTCGTAATACGAATGATGAGCCGATTGACAAAACACAGCGCTTATATAGTTAGTGAATGTTCGATATTTGCCGCAACAGGGGGGGGGAGAGGGAGAAGTATCAAGAAATGCAGCAATACGCTCCTTTTCTTGACGCTGAAACAGTGAAGGGATGAGTTTAATAATGAATGGTCAACTGGTATGTATAAGATAAATATAATATTATGTTCTTTGTAGCAGGCTTTGACTTAGAACAAGACCTGAATAGCATTTGAACACTATGAGAAATTGAAACTTACTATTAGCTCTTCAAGTTGTTCTTTACGTGGCCGCTGCTTATCTTGCTTCCTTTGGCAGTAGCCCTGCTTCACATGAATGTTCCAACTCCCTTTACAACTGAAGGTACTGCCACACATGCAGCAGGCACAACGAAGCATAAGCTTCCGGCGCTTCGTCGGAGGTGACGATGTCAGGTTGATTGTTGGGTTGGTTGACGGAGCTGATGACAGAGACGAAATTGGTTTGATCGTCGAACTGGTCGTCAGACTGGTCGTCGGACTGGTCGTTGGTTGTTGGTCCGGGTTTATTGTCTGGGTCGAGAGATCGAGTGGGCCTCTGGCCGGAACAGGCTGCGCCTTCGGTAGCAAACTCTCTTGTCGGACGTTATCACTAGTCATGTTGTTCATCTTCCAAAATGTAAGATATAATGACCACAAAAAACAGACGCAGGCCTTTTATAACAGTTCGATGGAACATAGAGGTCACGTGGGCGTACCGAACGAACACGAAATTTCTAACCTATGAGAATAGCTAATACTCTTTTGTGACGAGAGCTCAAAACGATGGCTAACCAGATCACTACCTGTTTGTCCAATTCACCTCACGCACAAAATTACAGCGCGTACCATGACGTCACTCACTGACCATGACGTCACATGAAGGGATTACATTACACACGCGCAAGTTCAATACAAGGCTAACCAAATCACTACCTGCTTGACCAACTCACATCACGTATATAATTACTTCGCGTACCATGACGTCACTCACTGACCATGACGTCACATGAAGGGATTACATTACACACGCGCAAGTTCAATACAAGGTCTAAACAAAGCACTACCTGTTTGACCAACTCACATCACGTATATAATTACTGCGCGTACCATGACGTCACTCACTGACCATGACGTCACATGAAGGGTTTACATTACACACGCGCAAGTTCAATACAAGGTCTAACCAAAGCAATACCTGTTTGACCAAATCACCTCGCGTACAAAATTACTGCGCGTACAATGACGTCACTCACTGACCATGACGTCACATGAAGGGATTACATTACACACGCGCAAGTTCAATACAAGGTCTAACCAAAGCACTACCTGTTTGACCAAATCACCTCGCGCACAACATTACGGCGCATAGCAGTTTATAATTTAATGACGTCATACAGGGTGCGCGTGCTCGCACTCGCAACAAACAAACATGTCCAGTCACGCCTCGAGTACGGGTTTTATAAGAGACACCAAAGGTCTAATTCCAAAATGGTCGCTCTGTTCGAAAAAACGAGGCAATAGGTTCTGATATAACATAGTCCTATATGTAATCTACATTTCGTATACATTACTTCAGATAAAACGATCTTCGTTGAATTTATAATCCTTTTATTATAAATTACGCCTTATTATAACACCACATTTTCGACATGTCATCGTCAACCAAATAAGGGCTCGATCCCTTGGCGTAGTCTCGGCCTACGGGTCAAGCAATCTCGTGTGTGAAATATTCAAATGCTGTTCGGTATATTTTATTTTATTCGAAAAGTGGTCGCATACCTTTACGATAATAGCTCCTATGCTTTAACATGGTGAAAATTCCCTATATCCTTTAACATGGGGAAAATTCCCTATCGTTTAACATGGTGAAAATCCCTATCCTTTAACCCGGGCGCGGTCTGGAGGAAAATCCCTATCTCTTAACATGGGACCGGAACTACTTTCCTCCCTCCCTATCCTTTAACCCGGGCGCGCGCTGGAGGAAAATCCCTATCTCTTAACATGGGATTTGCTCCAGTGAACGGATAGCGTAACTCGTACTTAACCTACATTGCTACTCATGTTCTTGAAACATGACACGGTTATTCATTATAAATTATCCTTGCCTTTGATGCTATTCGTGTACTTTTGTTGTTGGGGTGTATTTTACCTTCGGCTGCGAAACACATAACTTCATCCGTTATTTTCAAAATACAAAACTAGCTCTTGCCCAATGTTTAGTAAACGACTTTGTTGTTGCCTGGTCACGAAACTACTGGGATAATCTCAATCCGTCGCACCAGTGATATCATATTGTAGTAATATAAAAATGAACAGCGAAACCGTTTGATAAACTTGGTAGGACTTACGATGACCACCCGTGAAGTCTGTCAAACATATTTCGTTCGTAGTGATACAATAATCATATCATATGTGCAGCACCAGATGAGATATGGCTTCGTCGGCAAATTAGTTTAGAAGTGTGTTGAGAATAATTAACTAAACGTGAAGATGAATTCACTGTGCATTCGGACTTTGTCCGTTCCGCTCCGTTACCAAAGCTCATAAATTTAGTCTTCATGATAACGTCCGGAGACATTTACCACCCACGACGCAACATGGTCTTATCGTTCGAGTCGCTGTGCTTCTCATGGAAATTAATAACGGATGTAGATGGTATATGAGTAAGACGCGATGAAATGAACGGAGCCATTAAGCGAGTAAAGACTTTGTGGTCTTTATACCGGCGGCAATGTTGACTTGTTAAGCTCGTTTCACCTGTTTTGCCGCTGCCAAAATTGGCCTAGAGTATCCGTGTTTGGGATAATTGAGAGCGTCTTGTTGTGGCATATTACTTATTATATCTGCGTAAGTGCCTTACCTCGCAACCCATGCACCAACATAGAGATACACCATATATAGGCATCTGCCGTGGCCACAATATTACAATGTGCATTACAACATCGACCTGTTAGTCCAGTAGAAATTGACAATGACCCGGACATTTTGGTTATAAAGCCAATTTTTGTTTTAAGGTGACCAGTAGGGTTTCATGAACGTCCAAAAAAAACCCAACCAAAATCAACCCTGGGGAACTTTGGTTTTACCCCAATCCTTGTTTTTGGGTGTTTCGGTCCAATTTCGAAGTAACACGTTTGGTTTGCGCTTGTTAATCATATTTTTAACTGTTTCATTTATTGGTTAATACGTTTGTAATGATATGTATACTGGTCTATTAAGCCACACATTAATGATAGAGTTTAATTAATCAATTAAGTAATTAACCAATTATTTAATTAATTAGTAATATATTTCTTATATAGCACTCCGTCCCAACGTTATTCTGGGATTTAAATAATATCCTAACTAAAATCACATGAATGTCACTTATACCCCAAACAGTGAATGGTATAGCTTTCAAACTTGAATATGACTAGGAGAGATCATAAATGTTCTACCTGTAATCTTCTAATATATCATTTGTTAAACATCATCATCAGCATTGTCGTCGTCGTCACTGTCGGGTAGCTGTACAAGAGTATGGGCCGTTTGCGCACTGTCCTTGACATTTGCAGTGGACGCTACAGGCAAGACCTTTCTTTGAGCAGTTGCAAGACACACACAAATTATCTTGGCGCTTGCAAGAGCAACGGATCTCTTGTAGAAGATGTTCGGGTGCTGGTTCTTTGTCTGTGAAGACGGGCACTACTGAGTGTGCGTCACAGTGGAAGACATACTTCTTTCTGTCCAATACCGTCTTCAGATTAACCCAAGTAGAAACCTGTAGGTGCACTCCGAGTGAATGAAAGTAGCATGCTCGACTTGTCGGTGGCATTCTTTCAATGGCGACATACTTTGATGAAATTATGTGCACGTATCGTAGACTTACATTTGAGTTGCTTTTGGTGTAAAACGAAACCATAGACCGCTCCCCAGCTGTTGCAATGTCGGCCCTCGATGCAGTGTGACTGCCGAATATGGCAACGGATGTTCTCAGTTCTGTTGAAGATCCTAGAACTTTCATGTGTTTGATTTTGCCAATATCGTAGATAGCTGACGTTGTGTCACATCCAGACATAGCGTGGGCAAGCACTTACACATTTCCTTTTCGAGAGCATGTTGACCAACCTTCTTTCAGCAGGTAAGTAGAGAGGAGATTAATGAGTTGCTGTTTCTTGTGCTTGTTTGAAAGAAATCGACTTTTGTCTGAAGGCACTGGAGTGTTACGTTCAACCAACACATCAGCGAAAAGGATCTTGCCCAATTTACGTCGCTTCTGTTCGGGTTCCTTGGCTTGTTGCCTGATATGATTTAGTCACTTTTTTTAGGCAGTGTAAGTCTTTCAACATTTTTCATGGACATCATGATCACCTGCATTATTAAATTGTTCATCCAACCCATCACCTCGTTGTTTTGACACCGCCACCAAAGAAGCTATCCCTTTCTTTCTAAGTTTAGCCATCAGGCCACCACCACCTTCTTGACAAATGACACAATGCTCCATATCAGCGACCCGTTCTTGAAAAAGATATATGACTATTATCTAGACAATCTTCATAATATGACTATGTGTACTATAATTATGGGTAATATGTTCAACAACAGTTGCTAACTTTACTTTATACAATTACTCAAACAGAGATTTCGGATTTAGAATGCCATCTTACTAACTATGAATTCTTCACCAAAATATCAACCAAGATCTACCGTTACGCCTTGGCTACAAAATTATGAACAATGTCATGTTTGGCTTTTCATACCACAGCTTTTCAAATCGCTCAAGCATAAATGTATAAGAATCCGTAACAATCATTACAGAAAATTATAACTTTTCTAACAATCTGTAAGCAAGTAATTAATACAATAGTTGTTATTTATTTAGAATATAGATCCATTGCATAAAGTGTCATGAGGGTTTTTTCGAAAACGGTTTGTTCTATTAAGTACTACGAATTTTGGTTCAATTAATATATATGTGATATTATCGCTCGTGTTTGGATTTTAAAACATTGGCTTTACACAATGGTAAGAACTAATCTTGTGGCAAACACTTGATATCTTATATTAGCGAGTTAACGGACTGGCCAGTGGAAGTCGGTGAACCGCCAAAACTAATTTGCATCTATGTATGGACAGCCAATAAAAAGAAAATGTTACAAAAAGCGATAACTGTGACGCTGCGATGCGCGTGCACTTTTAAATGAAATAAAGGGTAGCAATACGAGAGTGATAGCGAATTGACGGCTTCTTTCATACAATACATTATCGAAAGTTATATTTGTGACGTATTTTCCCAAGGCTGGTTATATTCTATGACTACACTCTCATGCATATTGACTAAATTTGCCAAAAGAAGTGCAGGGAATAACCCATGATATGTGGCGTCCCTGCGGTGGTCGACTAGCCGTGACTGTCACCGGGCAGTGTGTGTGTGTGGACGTCACTGCAGTAGTCGTGACTGTCACCGGATGACATGTGGACGTCACTGCGATGGTTGTGACTGTCACGGAGCGGTGTGTGGACGTCACTGCGACAGTCGTGATTGTTACGGGGCGGTGTGTGGTCGTCACTGCGATAATCGTGATTGTTACCGGGCAGTGTATGGACGTCACTGCGGCTGCGGTAGTCATGTATGTCACTTAGCGATGTGTGGACGTCACTGCGCTAACTGCGGTAGTCGTAATTGTCACCGGGCAGCTGACACTTGTGTGGTATTCCCATTATACACGATACATTACCTGTTTTACCTTTGATATATTTGTTTTGCTGATCTGTGTAAATATACAGTTCTTGTACCAGGACAACAAGTTCGCAGTTCGGCATAACTGTCATCGGCAATGTGTGCGTTTGACAAAGATACCTCTGAACAGTTGGTCGCAAACTTATGCATGTTTTCTAACATTGTTCCTAATTACACATGTAATCCACTGATCAGTTACGCTCGGTTTAGACGAGCGGCAAATCCCCCAAAAGTTTTTTATTTTATGAGTTTAAATGCCCCCCCCCCTACCTACACACACCTAAATGTTATATCGTTGGTAAGCTCTACATCTCCCCGTCACGATTTGACCTGTCGTAGAGTTGCCAAGTGGTGCAGTAAGTGTGAATCCAAGGTCAAACAAGGTCACCATCAAACGATCAATTTTATAAATTGAGCGCTTCCAAAAACTTCTTAATATTATAATGGCTATCTAGCTACCTTATTTAACTAGAAAATGGCCATGTCATGTATTTTTTGGAAAGCGTTTTGTCTCACCTTCAAGATAGTGTACGGTATGATGCTGTGTCCAAGAATGATAAGAGTGACGACAAGGTAAAACAAGGTCACCCATCAAATGACGAATATTAGAAAGTTTACAATGCTGCGAACATCATAACGTTACACCGACTGTGTTTCTTCTTCACGACTACGGACAAATCATATACTGTATGAAAGGACAATTACTCCCCGTTACAATGCGGTGTGACATGGCGCTGTGAGGTGAAGCAGTTTGTGTGGAGCGGCGTTCAAACATGGTCACCGCTAATTGATGAATGTTAGAAATTCCTCTATTCCGCAAACGTTACACAAGTTCATTGATTGCGTATATCTACGGCACCTACATACAGATAGCCATGTCATAAACCATTAGAAGGCATAATTTCTCCCCGTGAAAAGGCGGTATAAAGACAAACCAACAAGTGATGCAATATGCGTGTAGTGAAGGTCAAATAAGATCACCATCAACTTATTAATATTCAGAATTGCGCCATTCCATAAACATTATACAATTGCAATGTTTGCCTATCTATTTGCCAATGTACACAAGGCAACATCAGATACCACTAAAAAACTTATTGTATCCCCGTCAAAACGAGGCATTATATGGGACTGTTTAATAGAGCTACAATTATGTGAAGCGGACGTTGAACGGTCACCATCGATGTAGTTACCATTTATGCTATACAACACCTTGAAATCGAGCAGTTTTCTTTTCTTTTTGTATTTGCAAAATATTCAATCATCACAAAAGATTGCAATGGGTTGGTGAGTCAATTTGTTGAGGCTACTAGAAACATTCTACCCACCTTTACTTTCTATTCACTGTCATCGTCATCATTGTCACGTAGAACGTTTTGGTCGCCAGTCGAATGTGGGTTTCCACAGTTTTCATTCCCATGACATGTGCACAGCTCTGTGCAATACACATTGTTCTGACTGCATGAATAATTGCTTGTGCAGCGACGTCTACTTGAGTAGGAACAGATGAGTCCTTCCAGGAGCTCTGACGCCATTGGACCTTTGAAGAAGACACGCACAAGTTTGCCATTCTTTCTCTCCCATCCATGCTGCAGTGGGGAACCAATATCTGGCTTGGCCACATGTGAAGACATCCAAATCTTCGTTTGCCACTGTGCCCGCCTTGCATGTTCCTCGAAACTTCCTTCACATGGGGGAAGCTTCGGCAACTACTTGTCCTTCTTGTTGATAAGCCTTAGCCCCAAACGGTTGAGGTTGATGTGCGCACTGTTCTCTGTGTCCCTTGGGTCGCACAACGCTGCTGTGAATGACCGCGCTGCTGATAGTGCAGCCTCTTTATCGCTGTTTCCTACGTCGGCAAGATTCATTAAGTGGCCTGCCCCCTTCTGAATAACAACGTTGAAACTAGTTTTCCCCCAATTCCAAACAGGGAGGAAACTGAGTCACACCCTATTAGTGAATGCATGGCAGGAAGTATGTTGCAGTACTGCGGACCGAGTGCAGCACAAATCGAATGCACAGGTACAAATCAGCGCTTTTCTGTGGTGCTTGTGATGGTGCCAGTTTCAATCAACATGTTGACTGTATTCGCCATTTTGGGAAAGTAGTATGCAGCAGGCACTAAGACATATGTGTCTGGTGACTTAATTATTACGGGTCCTAGAACACCACGTGCTAAGAAGTCTATATCAACAAAACCAGCATGCAGAAGCATGCTGGTGTCAGCTTTTTCTTGTGTACTGGCAAAGTGTCTGTCTTCTTCTATACCTCGACTACTGGTGGATTTCACTACCTCACCATTGGCGAAGCCTTCAACATCCAGGAGTGTACACGTTGTGTGTGCTTCCAGAAATTTCACTAGTGATTGCTTGTTGGATGGAACATTGAGGAACCTTTTCCATGGAGGTACTGGGCGCCCACCAATCACATGGTACTGCTTGCAAGCAGATGTTGATCCTGCGCAGCGGTCCTGTTCAGCAGTTTTCACAGAGGTATCGTCATCATATATATCAAACACTTCCACAACTGTGTCAGTTCTCTGAAATTCTGTTAGAAGTTGCCTGAAGTATGCTACCGCTAATGCATCAAATTAATTGAATTAGTCCCCCGCTATCATTTGAATGACCGCCATGGCATCCCTAATATACACTGTGGTTGCAGTGATGCGTTGTGGTAGTTGAGATATTCTCTCACCTTGAGCTTCTAGTTGATGGCCCAGTTCCGGTTTGTTAGTTTTCCGCATTGTACCATCTGCATGAAAAATGGCCATCGGCACTGGCCCTATCTGGTGGCCGAGAACGGTGGCCATAGAAACATCATCTCTGCACCTCGCCAACGTCAGGGCTCTGCGGAATACAATCTCTGGACTAACAGCTGCTGTTACAACGCCTCCCTTGCCACACTTGAAGTTAATTGAGAGACGTCTTCTCTTTCTCGCTTTATAGGGTTTGATTACATTGCAACTGTTCAGCCCTGTTGAAATAAAACTGGTAGTGTCAGGCACTCTGCCTCCTTTTATTGAATGAAGACGAACATGACGTACAATGGGTTGAACAGGAATTCGCACTACAATAAACTTAAATCAGATGATAATTTACCATTATTAAATGTGTCTGTACATTTATGATATATTTATAGCCAGGATGCCACGTATTCAACAAAGATGCATTTTTCCCAATTCTTCACACTTAGCGGCATTGCTACTATCGGTCACGTCAGTCAACAATAACATGTTTATTTATTCAATAATTACGTTGTTACACGACCTGCATTGTTGCATGCTATTGTTTTATACAGGCACTTATTGTTGAAATAACATTTCTAAGGCTTGTTAATTAGAGTAAGATTAGTCAAAGGGTCTGTAAGGACACACTTGGGTGATATCGTGTGTCCTTACAGACTCGCTAGATCACTGCGGTCTGCATACAACCACATGTTGTCCGTAAGACGTACTCGTGTCAAAGCTGGTGAAAGTTCGTTCGCTGTGGCCACTCACTGGAACACTCTACCTAATTACATTAAATCTTCGGACACTCTTGGCTGTCTTAAATGTCAACTAAAACACATTTATTTAGAATATCATTCTAGACGAACGGTAGTAGATTGTTTGGGACTGTCTTCAGTGATTCAGTGGACTTATTTATATTAGTAATATTTCAGAACTATTTATTTATTTGATTTTATACAGATATATTATTATTACCATATTCCAAATATTTTGTTGCCTTTTACTTAATTTATTTATTAATAATTTTATTACTATTGTACTGGCGCTATGACAAATTAATTATATTATTATTATTAGTAAAACTTACTAACCCAAGACTAATTTGAGCACAAATAGGAGGAAACTACCCCCCGATTGCGAGATTTTGTATGTGGATCAGCTCGTATTTATTATGCTTCGTATAATGTGCAATTTTGAAAAACATATATATATATATATATTGATATTCTAAAACTTATATCATTATAATTTTTTTCGTTTGACTTCAAAGCAATTGAAAAGTGCTTATCGTTTACGAAAAATTGTGTCACGTCAGACAATTCCCAGAGACTCCCTTGGAGACTATCGGTGAGACTGCGAATCTCGGTAAGTCTCAGTGAGTCTCGTTAATTCTAGCATCCCTCTCGGAGACATTTCCTCAAGTCTGCCATTACATTACTCAAGTCGCTATTTGACTTCCACCGTAACACAACTTACATACGCTATTGTATGTGTGTGCTTGGATGTGTGTGTGTGTGTGTGTGTGTGTGTGTGTGTGTGTGTGTGTGTGTGTGTGTGTGTGTGTGTGTGTGTATGTGTGTGTATGTGTGTGTGCGTCAATGTGTATGTGTGTCTGTGAGTGAGTGAGTGAGTGAGTGAGTGAGTGAGTGAGTGAGTGAGTGAATGTGTGTGTGTGTGTGTGTGTGTGTGTGTGTGTGTGTGTGTGTGTGTGTGTGTGTGTGTGTGTGTGTGTGTGTGTGTGTGTTTGTAAAAACAACTGCAGAAGCTTGAATAATTTGTCGACTATATAGAAAACCAAACTAGACGAACGAACGTCAGGATCGACGGCATACCTGAAATCGCGGACGAAACGTGGGGAAAACGGAACAACTGATAAAAACAGCCTGTTCAATAAGTTCGGCACCACAGCAGACAAAGTCGAAACGATGAAGATTGAGCGCGCTCATCGAACGGGCGCTGCGAGAATGGTGAACGGGGCGAAGAAGCCACGATCCGTGATAGTGAAATTTGCATCGTTTAAGAACCGCGAGTACCTGTTAAACAAAGCTCGACTCGTGAAGCCGAACGGTGTGTATGTGAATGAAGACTATTCACTGAAGGTCGTACACAAACGTAAAGATCTACTTCCGAAGATGATGTAGCTACGTGCTGAAGGGAAGTACGCGTACATCTCGTTCGACAGACTAGTTGTCAGACATCGCCGCTGACTGTCGTGTGGTATGCTATCTTGAACGCCTACACATATTTCCAAATTTAGATTTCAGTGCATTTATGTTGCATTTATTATTGTAATCAGTTATGCTGTGAGTCAGACTCATGTGTGACTAACATGCTTAGTCACTTTTTTGTTTTTCCTTACTTGTTCTTTTCCTTATTATCCTTCTTACCCTTCTTACCCTTCACTTGTGTTTAATCAAAGTAACGTTTAATGGTAATTTGCTTTTGAATGTTATCATTACAAAACCAAACGTGAACTGTTTTAACAATTTTCTTAACGCAACGCTATGTCAACATTTATGATGTTTTCTATAAAGGATTTCTTGTTTTTGATATTTGCTTTTTTGCTGACATTTAATCTTGATCGAACTACTCCACATGAAATTGTAGTAAAATGGTGCAATTTCAAATTATTTACATTTTAATATACAGTTATGTGGTGGGCATCGATATACAGTCAGTATTCACGTTGTTTTCTTTTTAGGGAGGGCAACGTTTATACATTTTCTTTTCACTACATTTAGAGTTAGTCATTTTACATTTTTTAGTTTCGGGAAAATGCATTATATATGTAATTTCCCCAAAGTGTAGTGTATACGCAATAATAATGTTATGTTTTGTTCAATATACTTACGATATTCTCACTCTACGTTCATGTTGTGGCAGTGCATAATCTGTTATTTATTTTTCACACATTTTGTGCTGATGCAATAAGTACGTTGTGTTATATATGCATGCGGAATATTCGTAATATTCTCTTTTACAAAGAGTATTTCTATTATCTCAGGGTATAGCTTGTGCAGCTTTTTCACAACGTCTAGTCTATGTTTATATGATGTGTCCTGTAAACATAGAGCACTATTGTTTATCCATTTTTTCCAATATGATTGATAACAATTATTTCTTAGCGCAATTTGGTGGTCTAGAGAAAAATTTCTCTCTATCACACATTAAAAACGGATGAAATTAATGAAGGTGGGGATATTGAACCATTTCAACATTCACCATACTTTGACGATGATAATTTAATAAACCATTTAACGAACAAGCAAAGCAAATGAATCGTGTTAAGCCTAAACTGTCAGAGTTTAAATGCAAAAATTGACGAAACTAAAATAAAGCTAGAGACATTCAGAAGTAGTGGCTGTGAGATTAGTGCTCTGTGTTTACAGGAAACATGGCTCGATGTAGAGGATGACAATTCTTTATTTCAAATATATTGATATACATTAATATGCCAAGATAAAATCTGTAGTGCACATGCTGGCTTGGCAATCTACCTCAGCAACAAATACAATTACAAATCTGTAAATATTCATGGTAATACAGGCTCTTGGGAAGGTCAATTTAAATAACATGTTGTGTCATAAAGAAAAAAATAATTCTTATATATATAGATCACCTAAATATATAATTGAAAACTACCGTATATTTACAGATGAATTTGCATCAAATTTAGTTGATTTAAAAAAATATAAAAGTGAAATAATAATTGTTTAAAATTAACGAAAATCCCATATGTGAATATGTTGACACAATCGTTTCACATGGTTTCTTCCCTAAATTACTATGCCAACTCGAATATCATGGAACACTCATTGATAATTTGTTATGCACTTTATCAAAAGGATTCTTCAAATCCTCAGCTGGTATTTGAATACGCAATATTTCTGATCACTTTCCGTACTTTCTAAGTTTGGACTATGTCGAAACCTCTAATGCGATACCAAGGTTTATACGAATAAAACAACAAAATCCTGACTCACTCAATAAATTAAAAATTTAAATAATAAACTCAAATATTTATGATAATCTTAACACAGACACTCATGCGGATCCGAATGAAAAGTACAATATCCTCGATGAAAGTGTTGCTGTAGCTATGGATACATTTCTACCTATTAAAATAATTATATTTAACAAATATAAACATAAGAAACCTCCTTGGATTACCAATGGCATTATTACTGTGGCGATAAAGTTTAGAAAAAAATTGTATTCGAGAATGAAACAGACTCCCGTAAATACAGAGCATTATCACAATCTTAAAACTGAATTAATTTTTTTAAAGTAATATTAGATTAGCTAAGCAAATGCATTATCAATCCAGTTTTGAAAAGCATAAGTATGATGTTAAAAAACGTGGTGGAAACTACTGTTAATATAATTGATCGCTTACCTCCAAAATCAAGTTGTGGAAAAGACGGTATATAAATACAATTATTAAAATGAAAAAAAATGATATCAGCATTGCAGTCACTCTAATCATTATTCAATCAATAATAACTGGTATATTTCCACACAAATTATAAAAATTGCAAAAGTCATACACCTTTTCAAAAAAGGTGGTGTTTCTGACTTAACAATTATCGTCCTATTTCTATCCTGCCAGTGATTTCAATTTTTTTTAAAGGGTTATGTATTATCATAGCTTACTTTTATGGGGTCATCAGGTACGATTACTAAAATTCTAAAGCGTTATATATAACCACTGTAGGTTTAGAAAGAAACATTCTACTGAGCTTGATACACTTGAAATATAGATAAAATTATACAAGAACTTGATAAATCGGTTACTCCAATAAATATATACCTTGATTTATCAAAAGCATTTGACACAATTGATCACAATACACTGGTAGTTAAATTACGACGGATTAAATGACAAGGTTCTGGACCTTTGTAAGAGTTATTTACAAAATCGTAAGCAGTACGTAGAAATTGAAAATGTTAAGCCTAGGGAAATAGCCACTCTTATTTATTATATAATAAATAAGAGTGGCCCCAAAATTGAAAAATCATGAAATTACTCTTTAACCATTTAGTGAAAGTTTATTAACTTTCAACCAATTGCTAGTCTTTGTTAGTTCTTTGTTAATATTGTTACTTCGCATTTGGCCTTCTGAATCGATAAATGCACTTAGCGTACTAGTAAGGGTGGTGTCGTCAGCATACGTTATGAATTTGAAAAGGTCATTATAAAGTGTTATGTATATACATAACACTTTCTTGTGACCTTTTCAAATTCATATTTTTACCACTTCATTCACACATTTTACCACTTAATACATTATATATTATGTCCAATGCTCTTGTTCTCCCTCATATTAATTATGGTTTACTTTTATGGTGTCATCAGGCACATCGATTTTTCAAATTACAGAAAAAAGCAATACGAATAATATCCTTAAATAAATATAATGCTTACACAAGTTCTATCCCTATGACTTTTTCTACCAAACACACACATCTATGATATTCATCAGCATTGCACAAGTGAAAAAAATAATATGTATATGTACAGACTCAAATATGAATTTGCGAAAACATGAATTAGACACAACACAACATAGTAGAGACCGTTAACAATACACCAAGTATTACCATTAATAAAAGTTACACCCACAGCCTATATGGTTTTTCAACATACACAAAAAACTGTTATATTTTAAATTATGTAGCCAGTTGTCGTATTCACAATTGCTTTATTTGTAACTCGTAATACGTATTGAAATGTATTCCTAAGTATCCATATGTACGTCAATGTGTACACGAGAACACATAATCAGTCCTTGTATTGTGTATGCATGTTGATACATGGAGTAATTATAAACTATAAAAACAAGTAATATATTATTATGATTTTATGTCATGTACATTTTGTTGTTGTTTATATTTATGGGGTGGCTCCTGTGGTAGAGATATTATATATCTTAATGGGAGTCTCCCGACCTTATCTATTACGTGCGTTATTCGTTGTATATGTATCGTATTTATAGGTCAAATAAATTTATTATGATTTCTGAGTTCTGATTGTGTGTATGTGTGTGTGTGTGTGTGCGTGCGTGCGTGCGTGCGTGCGTGCGTGCGTGCGTGCGTGTCTGTAATGTATGTGTATCGTTATACGTTACACGGTGTGTTAAGTCCCCAACCAACTCACCTGCCGACTGTAGCCGTTAAACGACACCTGTGACGTCGTCCCACAACACCACTCGTCCACGTAGTCGGATCTCGTCACTCTCGGCAAACACCACTCGTCCACGGAGTCGGATCTCGTCACTCTCGTCCAACACCACTCGTCCACGGAGTCGGATCTTTTCACTCTCGTCCAACACCACTCGTCCACGGAGTCGGATCTCGTCACTCTCGGCCAACACCACTCGTCCACGTAGTCGGATCTTTTCACTCTCGGCCAACACCACTCGTCCACGGAGTCGGATCTCGTCACTCTCGGCCAACACCACTCGTCCACGGAGTCGGATCTTTTCACTCTCGTCCAACACCACTCTTACACGGAGTCGGATCTCGTCACTCTCGTCCAACACCGCTTCTCCAGTTCAAAACCAGTACCACACAGGCCGATACGTGACTGCAGTTTGCTGGCAGGATACGTGTATAATTCCATGCCACGAATAAGGTCCACTCAAACCCGGAACAGTCGTCAGGTGGTCAATTACGACTGTGAGCGACGACCTTTATTAATCCCAAGCACAGCTGGGGATCTTCCGCTAAAAGAAACTTTACCGCGGCCCCATATATTGGCCAGGGCGGATTAGCAGAAATAATCCACGCTTTCAACTAACAGAGATATGTCTAATCCAGCTACTTTTGTTCGCTCCATATCTTGAGATGCCCGCTTGCGAATAAGTGTTGCGTTTCGTGTAAGTCCCCGATGCATTCGAGACCACAGCCAATAAACGACGATATATATGGCTGCACGGATGCAAAGATACATAACAATATTGCTGCACTGCTATAGTCAACATGACAATAATGTAGGCCTACTATCAACAGTATATTTAACTATCAGGAACACATTAGTTATTGCGGGTAGCACACTCAACTGTCGATAGTATATTTAACTACCAGTAACAAGTTAGTTATCGCGAGTAGCACACTGAATTGTCGGTAGTAACGATAGTTGACAAAACATCATCAAAGCTTCTTGTGCCACACGAGGCAATGTTCATAGCCATTTTTTGGTGTCGATTTCATTTTTAAATTGTATTTACTTCTCGACATAACACCAACAATAGTCGCCTATAGCAGCGTCACTCAAGGATTCCGGAATTCCGGGATCCAGAATCAACTGCTACCAGTTCCACACAATGGCACAACCATTAGATTATGGTTTAATCTGTTTCTTGCTATCACACGTGGTTCCAATTTAAGCCGTTGTGGGTTTCTTATGAATCACTTTCAGTGCATTACACGCCTATTTGTTATCTGTTTTACATTTCCTTGTATCTTTGTAATTAAATTAAACATTTTCGTTTTATACTGCGCTCGAATCCTCCTGTTGCCGTTTGGAACATTGAGCGTGTCCGTTCACTACACGTTGCTCCAGTTTACTCAGCGCGCAGTAATGGCAGCGTGGCTGAATGCTTACCAACTAAGGCAAGGTGGTGTTCCATTGAAGAGGCCTGCAAAGGAGTGAATTGTATTATCTCTGAGAGAATCCTCTGAGAGATACGTCTGAGAGAAACTTTTGAGCTTTTCTAAGGACAGGATACAGGGCTGTATAAAACCAAACCATTTTATCATCATTATTTTGTCATGGCATACCAATAAGTTAATTAACAACTAACTCGAAATGTGGTTATATTATAGCTACCAACGGTAATTTCAGTATTTTCATGTGAAATTATATTCATTTTATACTGTACCATAGGTGAAAATCTCGAAAACAGTCCATTTCGCCGACTCCACGTGTGCAACACCTGTTAATAAAATACATAAAAATGACAGTTGCCTACACAATATGTGCTTTTAAGTACGTACCGTGGTACACTTGAGTTAATACCGTTCCTTCACACGGTGGTGAATTAATAATATCAACGGCAATAATTGTTAATCGGCTTTTGACAAATGTCATCAAAGATATTTAGTGCATTTATAGAGCTGATTGTGACAATGGTAGCTCGATTCAGCCGTGTCCTTTCAGTGTCCTGGTTAATACCAAAACAACCTGAAGAGGGAAGAAGGTACTTTAACAAGATTTTGTGATTTAACAAGATTGCCGTCCAGAGCTATAAGCTCCAGACGGCATGCGGACAAGCAAGCCTTTGGCTTATCAAGAGTCCAATGATTTTCCATCTACGTACAATCCGCCCTCGCCAGATAGCTGTCAATTTTATTTTGAACATATTAAGATAAGATAAGATAAGATACTGCCTTATTGTCTCAACTATGGAGTTGAGAAATTTATTCATACTGCTAGCATTAACACAATCATCAGATAATGTGTTCCAGTCATTTATAGTCCTCCGAGAGAATGAGTACTTTCTCATATCCAACCTACACTGTTCCTTGAATAATGCTGCATTGTTCCCTCTGGTTATACTGCCTTCTTTCAGTTTGAACAAAATATTTCTATCAATATCCTCATAACCATTCAATATTTCGTCCAAAATTGTCGACATTTCCCGAAGCGTACAAACCGTACGCTAGGGGGGGGGGTCGGAGGCTTCCGTACGCTTTTTTCTCAGCAAACCAACGTTTATTTTTGTTATGTCCGTTCAGACATACAAAGTTAAGTTACTTCATAACTTATAGAGACATAATGATTACACGTGCGATATGACTCGGTCCCAACGATGTAATAATCCTTTATTCCAAACCTAGCGGACAGTTGATAAACTAATAACAGCAGTAGCAGCTAACTAGTCTGTATGTTTAGTCCTAGTACAAACATAACATTCTTCCACAATAGCTTTAAACATACAGTGTGTTCATTTCAGTGATCCCAAGTCGTTTTACTGGCGCTCGAGTGCGAGTGGATCTTCTGAGTACCGGAGTGTTAGCCACTGTAGGTTCGACAACCTCACTCGGTGGTGGAGTTGTCGGTTGAATCACTGTCTCTCGGACCTGTTCAGTTTCCGGGAACCTCTCATCCACAATTGGTTGAGGTTCCGCGCTAAGCCAACGGCGCACGTGATCCTAGTGTCGTCTGTTCTTGCGACCGTCGCTTGTTTCTGCTACCGTGACGTCACCATTACGATCGCGTAACGTTGATGGTATCCACTTGGGTCCTGCCCCGGTGTGGTTCTTTACAAAGACGTCATCGCCTATGTCAACAGGCCGTGGCTTTGCTCTGCGATCGTACTAGTCCTCCATATGCTGCTGACGTCTGGCTACCGTGGAATTGGAGTCGGGCAGTAGTGCATCCAATACTAGCTGTTCGAAGCGTGCGGTCCATCAGCAGTTCTGAAGGTGCCACACCTGTGGTGCTGTGTGGTGTCACACAACGCGTTAGCAAGTATCTTGGTAGTCATGTCTCCACCGAGCCTTCACGCATCTTCTTCAAACCAGCTTTCACGACTTGCACCGCTCTTTCTGTCTAGCCGTTTGAGTATGGGTGGTACGCTGGACTCTTGGTGTGTCACATTATTTCGTTTCAGGAAACACTGACATTCACTGCTGGTAAAACATGTCCCGTTGTCTGTGACGACAGAGTCCGGCAAACCATGATTCGCGAATAGTTTTCGCAACTCTTCGATGGTTGTGTGCGTTATCGCTGACTTCACGACTGAGGTTGCTTTCCATTTAGAATAGGCATCTACCACAACCAGGATCATGTTGCCTTCAGTAGGTCCCGCATAATCAAGATGCAAACGAGACCATTGACTCTGTGGAAATAGCCGTCATTGGTACGCGAATCGGTTCCGTCGCGTTTTGCTCGCATTGAAAACAATGTTTCGTCACTTGTTCTATGTGTGCATGTATGCTGGCCACCAGATGTACGAATGCGCCAGTGCCTTCATATTAACCACTCCGCTGTGACTACTCTGGCCCCTCTCATAATGCACCCGTCATGCATGCTCAGTTCATCACAGAATCTACTGTATTCCTGAATAACCAAGTCGTTGGTGAGCCAACCGGTGAGTACGTATCTCTGTACTCTGGAGAGTGTTTTGTTGTGTAGCGTCCACTCCCGGATGTGTGCTGTTGTCACTGGCAACTCATTCAGCTGCTCGATCAGGTCAATATATTTAGCAGGTGAAGGTGTTACAACTGGCTTTGTTGACAAAGGCAGTAGTGACAATGCATCGCAGTTCTCGTGTGTGATGCCACTGCGATACCTAATTGTGTAATTGTACCCTGCTTGTACCGAGAGCCCACCTTTGAATGCGCCCAGACGCATTGTGTGGCACCGGTCGTTTTTCGTCGAACAGACTCAGTAGTGGGCGGTGATCCGTGACCAGTGTGAACTGGGTTTCGTACAGCTACAAGTGAAACTTATTCACTCCAAATATCAGGCTCAGTCCCTCTTTGTCTAGCTGCAAATAGTTCTTTTACGCCGCTGATAAGCTTCGTGATGCAATCGGTCGCTCTGAACCATCGGGCATCACATGAGACAGTACTGCGCCGCAGCCGTATGGTGAGGCATCACATGCAAGTAGGGTCGGCTTACTCGGGTCGAAATGAACGAGGAGTGCGTCCGACTGTAACGCCTCCTTCACTCTGATGAACGCGTCTTCTTGTGGCTTCTCCCACACCCACTTCACATCTTTCTTTAGCAACCGATGCAACAGAGCCAGTTTTGTAGAAAGGGGCTGTATAAATCGACCATAGTAGTTCACTATTCCGAGCCATGCTCTCAACTCCTTCACATGTGTGGGCCTTGGCGCATTGCGGACGGCTTCTACCTTATCCGCCGTCGGGTGGAGACCGTTTCGATCGATTCGATGTCCCTGATACGTCACCGAAGACCGAAAGAATTCGCACTTCTGATTGTTTAGTCTCAACCCAGCATTCTCGAGACGCTGTAGTACAGTTCTCAGGTGTTCATGCGTTCTTGTTCGTCTTGCCAGTCACCAAAGTGTCCTCCAGGAATATGCACTTATTCGGAATGCCTGCTACCAAACTCTCAAGTGTCCGTTGAAACACAGATGGCGCCACCGACATACCAAATGGTAATCGTGTGTATCTGAATAGCCCTTTGTGTGCGTTGATTGTCACGTATTCCCGAGACTCCTCATCCAACAAGAGGTGCATGTAGGCACGGCTGAGATCAAGTTTCGAAAATGTCGACCCACCCGCAAGCAGAGGATACTTATCCTCTATGATTGCTTGGTTGACATTCACCTTAAAGTCACCACATATTCTCACTCCAGTTCCCTTTCTGACCGGAACAATAGGTGCTGCCCACTTGGAGAATGTTAATAAAGCTATCTTCATGCAGTCGTTGCAGTTCATCCTCGATCTTCTCCTTCATAACATATGGTACAGGCCGGGCTTTGCGAAATCGTGGCACTGCGTTTTGGTTCACATAGAGTTTCACAGTTTCACCTTTCAACTTTCCCAACTCATCAAGAAACACGTCAGGAAATTCATCCATCAACTGGGATGATGTCAAAGAATTACACTCTGAGAACATATTCGCCAGGTCCATTCTGATAACTTCCAGAATGTTCTTTCCCAACATATTTGGCAGGGCACCTTGCACCACCAGAATAGGCATCACTGTTGCTTGCCCATTGTATGTAATCTCAGGCTCGATCTTGCCAATGACCATGATAGATTGTCCGATGTAGCTCTTTACTGTCACATCTCCAGCCGATCTTAGAAGTGGTGGTTGATGTTCCCAAGCGTTACGAAATGTCCGTTCACTGATAACCGACACTCCTGCACCAGTATCCACAACCATCTGTATTGGGGTTCCATCCATTTTCACTTCAACAGTGATATACTCTTGTGCAGCTGTCAGCGAGAACAGTGAGTAATCAGTGGTCTGTTGTGGAGTGCGTCTGTCACTACATTCGGCGTTTATTACGTTCCTTGACGTCCTTGTCCCCCTGTTCCGGCATGCCCTCGCAATGTGGCCTGTGCGTTTACAGGTATGGCACACTGCATCCCGAAAACGACATTCATGGGACGCGTGATTACTATTGTTGCAACGATAGTTCAGTTCAGGAATCAGCATAGTTGCTCTTCGTTGCACTCTTTCTAGCTTATCTATGTCCTTCTTACGATATGGCCTCCATGCTTGTGTACAATATTTCAAATGTGGCCTAACTATTGCTTTGTACAGTGGTACAATGAGCAGTTTCTCGTTATATGTGATATTTCTCATAATTAGCCCTAGTATTTGGTTACCATTTCAAGCAGCAATTCCACATTGCTCCGAAACGTTCATGTCAGCACTAACTGTTACTCCTAAGTCCTTTTCTTTTACAGTTTTACCTAACATAGTATCCCTCATTATGTATTCTTCGTTCACATTCCCATGTCCTATGTGGATGCATTTACACTTCCCAAAATTGAATAACATTTGCCATTTTTCAGACCATTTCACCAATTTGGCTAGATCATCCTGTAAAGTGTGTTTATCTGCATCTGTGATAACTGTTCTGAACACTTTTGTATCGTCTGCGAATTTCAGTACTTTGCTTGATACATCATCATCCAAACCATTTATATATATATCAAAAATAATATAGGTCCTAACACCGACCCCTGTGGCACTCAACTAAAAACTGGTTTCCAGTTTGAAATCTCCCCATCTGCTATTACTCTCTGTCTCCTTTCTGTCAACCATGTTTGTATCCAACTGATCACACCATCCCCTATACCACGGGCTTTTAGTTTAAGTAACAATCTTTGATGTGGCACTTTATCAAATGCTTTCTGAAAATCTAAGTAGACAGCACCCACAGATGACCCATCGTCTACACACTTTGTAATTTCTTGTAAAAAACATATGAGATTGGTTAGACAAAACCTAGCTTTTAGGAACCCATGTTGAGATTAATTTATTAATTTGTGTTTTACAAGGAATTCCACCACGTGGTCTTTAATAAGCTTTTCTAATAATTTGTATACAACTGATGTTAAACTCACTGGTCTGTAATTCTCTGTCTTGCTCCTCGATCCATTTTTTAATAATGGTGTAATGTTTTCTTCTTTCCATTCTATTGGAACGATTCCCTCTTTAAGTGACAAGTTAAAGAATATAGCAAGTGATGTATTGATTTGGTCTACAATTTCCTTAAGCAGTTTTTGTGGTATCCCGTCAACTCCAGGTGATTTGTTTTCTTTCATCATCTTAATTTTCTTTGATATAATTTCAGGAGTAACAAACAACTGCCCTAATTTATTTTATTCACCCCCCTCCAATTTAGTAAATCATAATGGCAGTGAACTTATATTTTCTGTGGTAAACACTGAGCTGAAATACTAATTCAGGGCGTCAGCCATTTGAAACCCATCAGATATTACGTTTCCTGCATTGTTTTCTACTGGTCCCACGTTATATCGAACCTTCTGTTTACTCCTTCCATAAGCGTAGAAACACTTTCTATCATTTTTATATCATTCGCCATTTTTTGCTCAAAAGTTCGTTTGGATTTTCTAATTTCGGTTGTAGCCAGGTTAAGAGCCTCTTTGTATTTGTCATAGTCTTGTATATTTCCAGTTTTTCGGTAAACTCTCCACATATTTTGTTTATAAGCAATCTTTCGTATAGCTTCGTTTGATAGGTGTTTCTTCCTAGATTGTTTACCATGCTTTTTGGGGAAATAAATCTAATCTTTCAGTAATGCCCTCAATTTCATCTTTCAAAATGGTCCAACATTATGTTGCTGTCTTGACATTCATTAAGTTAGTCCAATCTGTGTGTGCTAAATATGTTTTCATCTGTTTATCTGCCTTTGTAAAAAAATTCTCCTTCATTGCTTTTTATTAGTATTCCCTGATTGTACCTTTATACTAAAATGGATCTGGCTATGATCACTAAATCCCAAAGGTTCATCTATTTTAACATTATCAACTAATTCGTTTTGAGAAGAGAACACTAAATCCAACACATTCCCACCTCTGGTTGGTTCCAAGACATGTTGGGTAAGGAAACACTGAATATGTATGTGATTAAAATCACCTATTATAACACATTCCCCTTTATTCATCTAAATTATAGCATTGTGCAGGTTTACATCATCCTCGTATGTTAGGACTACGATAACATAGTCCTGTTCGTAATGTTGAGTTTCTGGTAACTATGTTGCACCAAAAAGCTTCCTTATTTGTAATTCACATGCCTCTATACATTCTTTAATGTACAGAATGACTCCGCCTCCCCTTCTCTCTTGTTTGTCCTTTCTAAACATGACATAACCTGATAAAGCTAGTGCAGCATCTACCAAGTCGTAATGTGCCCATGATTCTGTGATGCCTATTATATCGGGATCTACATCCGCTATCATGATGTCTAAATCGCTTCTCTTATTTTTATTATGCTTCTGGCATTTAAGCATACACATCTAAGTTAATTTTTATGGCTATTTGGTGAACCTATCCTTGTAGATTTGTTTGTACTATTTCTTTGAGATGGCTCTACGTATCACCCATGTGCATCTAGTTTAAATACTCAACTGTGCCTCTACCTTCACTTGTGTATCTACATACAACCTAGAGAGGGAATTATATACTAATATATCTACAACCTAGAAAGGGAAGTAGGTACTTGTATATATACATGCAGCCTAGAGAGTGAATTATATACTAGTGTATCTACAACCTAGATAGGGAAGTAGGTACTTGTGTATATACATGCAGCCTAGAGAGTGAATTAGATACTAGTGTATCTACAACCTAGATAGGGAAGTAGGTACTTGTGTATATACATGCAGCCTAGAGAGTGAATTATATACTAGTGTTTCTACAACCTAGATAGGGAAGTAGGTACTTGTGTGTATACATACAACCCAAAGAGGCAATTAGATACTAGTGTATCTACAACCTAATAGGGAAGTAGGTACTTGTGTATATACATACAACCCAGAGAGGGAGTTAGATACTAGCTTATGTACAACCCAGAGAGGGAAATAGGTACTTGTGTACCTGCATAGAACCTAGGGAAGGAAGTAAGTAATTCTGTATCTACAACCTAGAGAGGGAAATAGGTACTTGTGTATCTGCATACAATCTAGAGAGGGAATTAGGTACTTGTGTATCTACATACAACATAGAGATGGAAGTAAGTACTTGTACCTAGATAGGGAATTAAGTACTTGTGTATCTGCATACAACCTAAAATGGGAATTGGGCACGTGCATCTGCATACAACCTAGTGAGGGAAATAAGTACTTGTGTATATGCATGCAACCTAGAGAGGGGATTGGGTACTTGTGTATCTGCGTACAACCTAGAGAGGGAAGTAAGCACTTGTGTATCTGCATACAACCTAAAGTGGGAATTGGGTACGTGTATCTGCATACAACCTAGAGAGGGAAATATGTACTTGTGTAACTGCATACAACCTAGAGAGGGAATTAGGTACTTGTCTGTCTCGTGTCGGCCACTGGGGTCGAACATTAGTGGTTTCATTCATCCGTCTCCAGATCCCTCTGTCTGTCATTGCTGTCTTCAGCTCCTCCATTTCTAGACCCACACCTTCCTGTAAACAGTCGATGAAAGTTGCTGCTGGTTTTCCTGCCTTGATTCTTTCATGTGTCGGTTGCCACAAGATGGTCTTAAATGCCATTTCATACTTATGTCTGTTGCAGCGTGCGGCAAATCTCAACCATCTTCGTCTTATTTTATCAGTGCCTTTACACATTTCACTGTATAGTTCTATGTTTGTCAAATACTGTTGCCAGTGAATATTAAATGCGGCTCGAAACATTCTTGTATAACATCCGTCTAGTTGTTTGTCAAGGTTTTTGTCATTTTCTATGTTTCGCGTCTATAGAGTACCACAGACTCTACTGTTGCAATGAACAGTCGCTGCTTGATTTTGTGTGGGAGTGTAGATTTTCATATTTGGTTTAGTTGGTTGAGTGCTCTCCACTCCCTTTCCTTCCTGGTTCTGATGTATTTGTCTGTTGCGCAGACCCAGGAGCCAAGATATTTATAGTCTTCAACCTTCTCTAAAACAGCTCCTTCCCTGGCAACGATGCTGGTGTTTCCTAATTGGTTGAATGATATATATATATTTTTTTCTCTCCAGGATTGATCTTTAAACCAATCCTTGCACATGATGTTTCCAGTCGTGCTAGTATCTGCAAAAACCTAGAGATGGAAGTAAGTACTTGTGTATCTGCATACAACCTAGAGAGGGAATTGGGTACGTGTATCTGCATACAACCTAGAGAGGGACGTAAGCACTTATGTATATGCATACACCTATAGAGGGAATTAGGTACTTGTGAATCTGCAAACACCCTAGAGAGGGAATTAGGTACTTGCGTATCTGCAAACACCCTAGAGAAGGAATTAGGTACTTGTGAATCTGCAAACACCCTAGAGAGGGAATTAGGTACTTGCGTATCTGCATACAATCTAGAGAGGTAATTGTGTAATAATAATAATAATACTTTTGTATCTGCATAGAACCAGGAGAGCAAAGTAAGTACTTGTGTATCTGTATACAACCTAGAGGGGATTAAGTACTTGTAAGTACTTGTGTATGTGTACATACAGTGACACCTCGGATAAATTCGGACTCTTTGGTTATCATATATGTTTCCGGATTGACGATTTCTCTGGATAAAATAATCAAGCACATACATTTTGTCAAGACTCTCTTCTCTTGCACACACACACACACACACACACACACACACACACACACACACACACACACACACACACACACACACACACACACACACACACACACACACACACACACACACACACACACACACACACACACACACACACACACACACACACACACACACACACACACACACACACCTACACACACATACACACACACACACACACCTACACACACACACCTACACACACACACACACACACACACACACACACACACACACACACACACACACACACACACACACACACACACACACACACACACACACACCTACACACACACACCTACACACACACACACACACACACACACACACACACACACACACACACACACACACGCACACGCACACGCACACGCACACGCACACGCACACGCACACACACATACACCTACACACACACACACACACACACACGCACGCACGCACGCACGCACGCACGCACGCACGCGCGCACTCATATTATATAAACGAAACCATACAGGCATGTTTGGTGCTTGGTTTCGTGCACGAAATTAACCCACTTAATACATCAAGTAGGCCCTACATACATGTGAAGTAGGCGCCTCGGCAGTCGTGCAAACACGAATACACTGACGGCGTGTCGTAGGATGGGTGAGTAATCCCATACGATAATATCCAATCGATGCAGCCCTCTCATTAGGAGTCCCTAAAGTCGCTGGCAGCCGCGCTAGCTTCGCGTCTGCACAGCAGGCTAGATATAAAAACTTCTTCAAAGGCAGTAATGCGCTTTCGCCATGGAATGGACCTCACACTCCCGCGCTCTAGAGACACCAAGCTTAGTCGATATGTAAGCAACCGACCGAAGTCGAAGTTCCCGTAACCCGAGTTGACGGTCAAAACGTTGTTGATATTCAGGATTTGACCAAAGTGATCTGACGCGAGTACTTTATTTCACCGCTCCGCACTCGGCGATTGACACCGGTGACCCTCCATGGCAGTGACACGCGGTGCGGTAGAAGACGTGCTCGGCTGGCTGCTCATACCGCTCGCGTTGTGTACGTTCGTTTGCGGGTTGATGACAAGCGTTTCTATCGGCTGGATCAGGCGGATCTTGGATGGAGGCTGCCCCCTTGACGGCTCCGTACGGCTCTCTCGACACGGCAACTGGACCTCCGTTGTGCTGGACCCGGTCGTCGACGCCGACACCGCCGTCGGTGGCGTCGCCTGCAGCTACTGCGTGTATGTCAACGTTGCCGTCATCATCTACGCCGTCGTTTGGCTCTGGTTCTACGTGTTCCTCTGTAGGCGGGACTGTGCCACGCGCAGGTGGGTGTGTACCTTACAGTCGGCGATAATAAGGGTGTATGTCCATCCACTGTTTATGTTGCAAACTGTGACGTATTTGGGGAACCTGTAGCAATGTTCTTAAACGTTTCCTATGTAGATGGATAACCTGTTGCGCTACTACGTTTTGACTTTGAAAAACAACGGGTTGCTACGCTTGGTCCTTGTGCCTGAGCAGATCCACGGGATCACCATCAGGTGCCTGGGCACGCCTCTATCCGGCAAGTTTGCAATCCAAACCAAAAGATGACAACTGGGCAAGCCTTTGACGACAACATTGCGCGATCCAGGGATAGTCGATCGTGACGCACGCGAGTCTGACGTTGTCGGACGCACCACGTGAAGGTTCAGACTTCGTATCGAGTTATATTTGTATCGCCTTAACAGTTTTGATGACTGCATCCGACGACGATTGTTTATGACGGCCGCGCCTGGTCGTGCGTGTTCGTTGACACGAACCAGTCGGACACGTTGAGACAGTTAACATGCAGAACGCCGTGCTGTCGTTACTATGGACACACATGTCCCGGCCTCGCTGCGTCACTCACCAGTGCGCCGGCTGCTCAGGAATAGTCTATGGATCTCACAGATATCATGTGACAAGCCACAACTATACTCGCTTAATTCACGTACAGTGGCAGTGGCGTATCTATATATTTCAAAAAGGGGGTGGGGACAATCTTAATCTCCCATTTGATTTCTCTGCTAAGATGTAGAGGCGCAGCACGTTATAGGGTGCTGTTTTAATGACGGGTCAATTGCGCTACGTTTTGCCAATCAAGCAGATACAACAAACTTGCTAAAATGTTCGCCGCACAGGCGAAGCTGTCGGGCATTCCCTCGTATGTTCCATTGATTTCATGGCTCTATGTTTGTTTCTTTGTAACAAAAAAGACAAAATGGACTCAACAAGGACTTGACGCAGATGTTGAAGGCAGTTTCACAGAGATCACGCGAATGATTTGGATTGCGACTTCAGATTTTAGATACGGCAATTTCCAGATGGGCCATAACCGAATGCCTTCCCAATTACGCCAGTGTATGCGTATTATACCATACATTTCATAGGCATCTGAACCAGGGGGGTATGAGGTGAGCCCTCCAATATTTAAGGTGGAAACTGGATATAGGATTAACCTCACCAATATTTATACCATCAAGTTGGGTTTTCGGAGAGCTTTAAGCTAGGGTTGTTTGGTAAGCTTCAATTAAGGGGGTGCGAATGGAGAATGTTTTTTTTGGGAGAGCCTTAAGCTAGGGTTGTTTGGTGAGCTTCAATTAAGGGGGTGCGAATGGAGAATGTTTTTTTTGGAGAGCCCTAAGCTAGGGTTGTTTGGTGAGCTTCAATTAAGGGGGTGGGAATGGAGAATGGGGATGTTTGGAGAGCCTTCAGCTAGGGTTATTTGGTGAGCTTCAATTAAGGGGGTGCGAATGGAGAATGTTTTTTTTGGAGAGCCTTAAGCAAGGGTTGTTTGGTGAGCTTCAATTAAGGGAGTGCGAATGGAGAATGGAGGTTGTTGAAGCACTTCAAAGATCAAGGTGGGTTTTGACGAGCCTCAGGGGATGCAATTTGAGGTTTTCAGGGAGCCTCAGCCCACCCCAAACGTTCCGACGCCAGCGTACGGATGCTTATGATAGCGTATTCCAAAATAGCAGACGAGATCTATTCTTTGTCTTGTCTCATTTTAAGTTTATTTAACGAAAAAACAAAACTGCCCTGTATCGCCTACGACATTCCGGCTCGATAGTGCAACTTGTTTTATGTAGTTTTGGTAAAATATCTTCATGCAAATACACTTATTTAATCCACACCCATGAATTAACTCGAGTTATTTTCAAAATGGGAATTTTCACATGAATACGCGATGCGATTTATCATTATGCATGTGTTGACCAGGGCATTTTTTATTGAATTTTCACTGGGGGGGCAATGTCTTAAAAGGGCACTTCTAATGGGTAAAAGGGCAGTTTACGCTTACATTGATGATTAATTTCATGTATGAAAGCTTCATATAATGTATTATTATCTGTGCATCCACATAGTTGTGGGGCCTACAATTACGACTGCATTTCGGTATAAAAATAAATTTTACACATATATCCTAGAAACATATTTTATTACAACCAATACATGCAGTAGTCGTAGAAATATGAGACGTATGCTGCAAGTTAGAACGTTTGACAGTTGTCTCAATTTGACTAGACGAGTCCCGTTTCGTGGGTGAATTTCCTAACGAATTCACGCTGTCCGTAGTTGTCCCAGTATGGAGCTCAGCATCTTCGTGATTTCTCCACGAATTTGACGACAGCGGATCTAGGGTCATAGTAGACGATGTCCTCACTATTCAGTGCCACCATGTCTGTCGTGTCTTCGTTCATACTGGTACGGTGATTAACGACCACGAGATTGTGGTGGCTCACGATCTTTTCGGTCTGCATAGAGTGTGAACTCATACAAACCAGAGATGCCAACACCTTCTGTATTGAACCTGTTGCGACTGGCAGCAGTTGGCGCAGTCTGACAATAAATTTACAACCGAGATCACAGCCATCAGGCAGGAATATTCATCATATTTTCCCACTGCTCGGCAACCCCGTCTGCAACGTCAGATGCTTCATCTGGGAAAAGGCGTCTGACGACGCGCACACCATGCTCAACGAATGATTGCAGACTGCGTGACATCACTAACACCTTCATGTCTTTGATGACGTCCTCCTGCTCCGGGTGCACGCGTTCAGACAGGTATTCTTGCATGCTTGCACGACATCCAACCTGAATGCTCGTCTGTCGCGGCGGTTTGTACAAACGAATTAGTGGTTATAGTTTCGTTGTGGTGTTAGGTCCTCTTTTGTGTTATCGGTTGGACAACTCACTTTCTCCTCCCTTCTTCCCGGGAATGATCCATCCCTCATTAGATTCAACTTCTTGATTGCCGCGTCAGTCACAGTGATGAACAATTCACTGGTTTGCAACTTTTTCTGGAGTGTTTCAAATATATCCAGGATGTCGCCCATCAGTGCGGTGACCAACGCTTGTTGGTGGTTCCAGATTCTCAGGAACCCTTTGGCTTCAGTAATCTCCTTTCTGTCGTTGGTATTTTCTGGCGCCTGCATCTGTTCCCTCACCAAAATGCAGGTTGGTAGGCTGTTTAGCACAGCATCCACCAGCTGCAGTTCGTGCTGAGAAAACCTGACATCGTGGTGCCGCGAGGACTGTTTGGCATACCTGGCCTGCGCTGACATCTTCATCCGTCTCGGCGTCAGGACGAATCGTACGAGTCCCAGTAGATTTGACTTCCAGATTCCCAAATCAGATACGGTGCTGACGACCGACTCAACGGCTAAGTCGGATCGGTGTGCAGCTCACCAGAATGTTGCCAAACCTCTCTGCATTTGGTCAGGAAGCAGACGCCATAATCTACCTTGTCTGCCGATGTTTGCCGCCTTGCCGTCAGTGATGACACCAACCAGCTTCGTGTATTTACCTCCTGTCAGATCCAGAGCTTTGTTCACCGCTTTAAATAGTCGAGGGGCACCGTTCTTCTCTGGCGAATGCATGACAACTGCTACGTAGAGTTTTGTATCACACCTCAGTGCAAATTAAATCAAACGCACAAAAACAAATAAAAAGTAAACCCTACAAGGGGCTGGTTTGGAAGAATGGAGGCAAACTGGGGGGGGGATTGGTTTGACTGGGGGGGGGGGGGCAAACGAAAGGGCTGGTGGGGCAATGCCCCCACTTTGTACGTTAAGAATGCCCTGGTGCTGACTGTGCTGTTTCTGTACAAAGTATATTATTAAATGGACCGAGTATAATATTCAAACTAGTCATATAGAAGGCCGCCACCAAGGCCAGGTCGTTGGACATGAAAGATCCAAATGTGCGACGTCTCCACCAGTTGAGGAAGCCGCTATTGAAGGACACCATCCGGCGAACTTAATTCTAAATTTTTCATATTTTTAAACTGACAGAAAATGTGCGCGCCTGCGTGCGTGCCTGCTTGTTTTATTCACTGTCGAAACAGTACTGCCATCTAGCGGATCTCGCAGGGTATCTCCGTTCTGGCCATCCATGGGAATGCCTCGGCATTGGTATTGCTCCCAAGCGGGAACTAATAATGATGCGTAATGCAGATTTTAAGATATTACTATGCACATTCTGTGTCTGTTGGAAGGTCATTGTAAATTCGATTTTACATCCGTTTGTGTAGCAATTCCCCGGGAAATTGAAATTTAATGAGCTAGGCGATCACGCGGTATAGACGAGATATACTGGCATCAGGCCGACCTCTTTCTCGGATTCAGAGCATGTTTACAAGGATAGCTTTTGGGTCGCAATGACCGTCAGAATGAGCTATTGTGCGATATTCCGATGTTATACAAACACCAGTCATCATAAAGGCACAAGCAGTTATCTTACGGTTTCACGTGCATCCAATTTTATTCAAAACAATGAATGCGAATGGGCCTACAAATCGACGAGTTCTTCGTTGTCCTTCGGCTCGTTTTCAGAATAATTATTATGTATATTGCAACACACGGGAGATAATCTACACCAATAAACATATATAGCAAACATATATTGTATCCAGCTAAAGAAAGTAACGTTGTATAATCTCATAGTATCACTAGAATATCGATATATGAAGGAGGAGTTGTACAATTTATCATAACAACTTTAATTCCGTTGATCTCGGTAGCTTAATTAGTAGACGCGTTGGTTTTGTGTCATTTATTTTACAATAGGGCGACGCCAGTTCAAGCCTATCATCGAACCATTGATTTTCTTGACACTTTTTTGTTTGTTTTGTAGAAGTAATATAAACAAAATCATGTTTATACTATGATGCACTGTTTGTAAATATTGTTTTAATGTTGTAGTAATTATTTATTCACCACAAAAATGAAAATGTGGTAGTTATATGTAACGATGCATTTGTATATTTCTTAATTTTATTTATCCAAACAAATATAATGTAATGGATATATAATTTATTAATTATATATATATATATGTTGTATAATAATATATTGTAATTACATATGTGAAAACAAGTTGTGATTTGTCTGGGTAAATAAAATTTAGAAAAAGCAACATTCAAGCAATAGTTTTGTTATTCCATTTAATTATTCGACACGATTACATATTTCAGTGACCTTGTCCTATAATGTGTCTTCATCAATACCCGTGTACAGTATTTTAATACTTAAGTATTAATTATATTAACATGTTTATTCTGACCTACAAAGTTTAACATTATGGTGCAACTGTTTATTTTAACTCCCTCGCAAACCGCTGTTTTGTATTGTTCGCCAAGATTCCCGTGTGTGTTTGTTTAATGAGCCGTGGCGGTAATTCTTTAGTTGGCTGCGCGGTGGCTTTGTGTCCAGTCAGTGGCTCGACCGCGGTCCACTTACTGAGGAGCACGTCGCTATTTCAGTCGACACTCGTCGTTGGCCGCAACCTCGCCTGAGTTGTAGTTACTGACCGGCCACTGGACTTATCGAGTGCGCTTAGCGCCATGACGGCGTTGTGGACGGTATTTGTTCAACGGTTTTGTGGTGTTGTGACACGCTTCCGCCTGTGTCGATTATACGCGGTGTATTTAACTGGTTGGATCATAGATAGCCCGTGAACAGATTACGGTGGAGTTTACGCAGCACTTTTTAAGAGTGAACTCGCCTACAAGAACAACATGGTAATAGAATACACCAACACAGCGTTCGACGTGGATGACGGGGCAAGTCGGGACATTTCCAAGAGTCGACGGATCTACGATTGGGTAACGTGGCTGCTGCACATAGCGTTAGCAGCTCTGACGGTGGCGACGGGTCTAGCGACGTGTTTAGGCCTCGGCTGGTCGAGTCGGATGTTTGAAAATGGCGGCTGTCTGTTGTATGCTCACATGCACTTGACGCTGACGACAAACGGCACAAGGGAGATGTTGTTTCTTGACAGTGAACTCTCGCAGTGGGGCCGACCCGTGCTGTGTAGCTACTGCACGTACGCGAACGCTACACTTGTCACCTACTCCGGCTTGTGGCTCTGGATGTATATCATGCTGCACAAGTTTGCTCGCAAAAGGTACCTAGTCCTTATATAACATTGGTGAAAATAGTTGGGTTATTAATAAGTAGATTACATAACGTGGAGTTTTGATAAGTCTGTGGCTTTTTGGTTCGCTACTGGAGCTTGGTGCTATTGGTAGTGTTGTTGAATCTTCGAGTTGAATGTGGGTTGTCGCTATAATTTTGATCTTTGGACTCATGCCAAACGATAGTCGATGATTTAACAAGATTTAATAAGATTGCCACCCAAAGAATTAACTCGATCTAGATGGCAGGTAGACAAGGAAGCCATTTGGCTTATCGAGAGTACAACCCTTTGTATCCCGTCCTTCTGAGGTGTATGTCTATTTTATTTTAAAACATATTCACGCTACCCACATAAGCAACAGATAATCTGTTCCAGTCATTTTGTGAAAATGAGACCTTTCTTATATATAATCTACACTGCTCCTTTATTAATGTAACTTAATGTTCTCTAGTCCTTCTATCTTTCGTAACTGAGAAGAAATATTTCTATCAATATTTTCACAACCATTCAATGATTTAAACACTCCTATCTGATCTCCTCTCAATCTCCTGGACTCTAGTCAACACAGTTAAATCATTATTCTTTTAGGCGTATTTCCTAACTAAGATCCTCAGTTTTAGTCGCTCTCCTCTACACTTTCTAACATATCTATGTCCTTCTTGTAATATGGCCTCCACGCTTGTATACAATATTCTAATTGAGGCCTAACTATTGTTTTGTACAGCGGTATTATTAGTTCTTTTTTATCTTCCAAAAAACATAACATATTTGTTAAGCATGACCTCGCTTTTAGAAACCCATTTTGAGATGGGTTTATTAAGTTAGGTTTAAAAAAAATATCCACCATGTTAACTTTAATCTCCGCGTCCGCCGTGCGCCGTTACCTGCCATATCTCAGAAACCGTTCAGCAACTTTTTCTATGATTTTGCCTAGACATTTCATGTGGTAGTGCCACTATACACAGGACATCTGTATTTGATTGTATCATTCTAAGGCACATCAAAATGCACAATTTTCCTACTGTTTCCCTACTGCTGTAAGCATCCTGCACTGATCTCTATTTATAACTGGATAGTGGACTTTGTCCTATCTCTGATCACTAGGGTTGCTGAGTGGAGCGGGCTGGGTGTCAGAGATTATGCTGTAAGCCTGTGTATTGGACTAACCCCGGCTCACTGCTTGACATTGTCCCAGTGTCAAACAGAATGCCTGTAACTATAATGTGTAATGGGAATCCCTACCGCTCTGGCCGAACCTGAGGAACTTTAAAACAGCAATATACACAATTATCAATGCAATATAAAGATATGATCTATGATTAAAATAAAATAACTTAGGTATAAAATAATACATCAAGTAAAATAACTTAGGTATACTCAAAAAGGTTGAAGCATATTTAGCCAAAATTATAAGGTTTATTATTCATAATGTTCTATTATACATGTTGCAGCTATTACTTCACTCCAATTCAATCAGTATTATGTCATTAATTGCTACTGTTTTAAAGTCAAAATGAATGCCATAAATATGTACCTTGTGATCAAATAAATGTGTTCATAGATGATCTCTTTCTTCTTTCCATTCTGGGGGAGTGTTGTAGGGGCAATATGAGAACAGAAAATGTGCACATTTTCTTAAGCAACCATTAACTGTGCTACATGCGAGATTACAGCTCACCAACTCTCTTGATCGGTTTCCACAACCACTGGAAATCGGCTTAAATAGTATCGGGATAAAAGTTTACAGTATTTTGAATAACACATTAACTAATACGAGAAACAGTCTTCACGAAATGGTCTACTCGAATATGTTATATCTTCACTGGCATGCATCTAGTCTCCACTAAGCATGTCAACACTTTACTTCCATCATAACCCTTAATGATATGTAACTATGATTCACCAAAAATCATTCCGTTAATACTTACAAACTCACAATGTAATCCAAAGGACTTCAGGGCCTCTTGGCCCATTAAAAAATAATGGTATACTGTTTGCTTCTTTCCATTCTAAAGGAACCACTCCCTCTTCTAATGACACGTTGAAATCTGTTGCAAGCGGTATGATAATTTATTCTACAATTTCCAAAAGTAGTTTGGGTGGAATTCCATCCACTCCAGGTGATTTATTACCCTTAATAGCCCTTATTTTCTTAGCTACCATTCCCGAGGTTACAATTAAATGTCCTAAATAGTCTGATTCCGCCCCTTTGAACTTAGCATCTGGTACTGGCAGTGAACTAATATATTCTCTGGTAAACACCGAACTAAAATACACATTCTGCCATTACGAATCCCTTCGATATTATATTTCCAACACTATCATCTAGAGGATTGACCTTATCCTGAACTTTCTGTTTGCTCCGAACATAAGCATAAAAACTCTTGCTGTCATGTTTTATATTACAAGCTAATTTTTGTGCATAGCTTCTCTTTGAATTTCTAATTTTAGTTGTAACTTGGTTAAGCGCGTCTTTATAAACGTTGTAGTCTTCATAATTTTTAGTACGTCGATATGACTTCCACGTCATTTGTTTGTACTTCATTTTTCTAATGGCTGCTTTCGATAAGTGTTTCTTTCTGGACCGTTTCCCTTGTTTTTTTAAGGAACACATTTTTCGACGATGTATTCAATTTCACTCTAAGATATTCCAGCGTTCTGTTGCTGTGTTATTCTTCAGTGTGTCTTATGTCTTCCTGTGTGGACATTTCTTCTGTACTGCTTTTTACTATTCCTTTCTGATTTTACTTTGATGGTAAATGTATCTGGTTGTGATCACTACTCCTCAATGGCTCACATATCTTGACATTGTCAACTAATTCATTCTGTGAGGACAAAACTGTGCCTAACATATTGTCAACCCTGATTGGTTCTAGCACATGTTGAGAAAGGAAACTATCTTGTACTAAAACTAAAAACTTGTGGTTCTCAATCCTCGTACTTTGGAGATATTTCCATTGTATATGACCATGGTTAAAATCCCCCATCATAATACAGTCCAGTATGCTCACTTGTCTTATAGCGTTTTGTACGTTTTCGTTCTCTTCTAATTGCGGTAGTATTCGATCAGTCCTCCTTTGGTATTACTCCTGTCAGCCACCTGAGCGATGTTTAAAAGCTTGTCTGTGATTGCTGTATTCTCTCTACAATGGTTTGTTGTTACAGTCGGACCGGGCCGAATGTGCGCCTACTGCCCGTGGCCCTCGGCTTCACCCTCGTCCTCTGGGTGTGTACGAGTGTGTCGCTCGGCTTTGTCAACGCCGGTACGAAGACTTGGTGCTCCAACGTCGAGAAGTCGCTAGGGTACCTCTTGTTATTGTCTTCTGTTAAATCAGCATTACTCAAACTGTCATTTTATTATTATTTGTTTACGTCCCCTTCCACTGCTCCCTATCAGTAGCCCTCTCCTTCACATTTCACTTGCATCCGTCTTACTCAAATCTCTCGTCTCTGCAAAGTCCTCCCATATATAAGGTTCACCTTTCATGTGGCCCTCCAGCCTTTGTAGTGGCTGATCACCAAAACCAGTACTATTAATGAATGCTTCCTGTTTCAACATGTGTTGGCCATATCTGTGTGTGTATATATGCGCAAACACGTGTGACTCTATGGTATTGTTGACATTTGCAGAAAGCCGTGTAATTATCTGGCCAAAGTCGAGTGGCTGTCGATACCGGACGGCCATCTCATCTACCACTACTCGCAGATAGCCTTGGTCAGTAATGCTCTTTGCCATTTTAACATCACTACTGGCGATGCAGAAATGTCAAATTTTATTGTAATGTTTGTCAGTTTAGAATAATATGCGCATTATCCAATCCTGGTGCTTCAGTCTACGTGCGCTCTCTTTCTTTATTAACTATATTGTGTTTAGCCGTAAACGTTAGTGTCACGCTGGGTTTTCCTTATGCCAATAGCAACTCTAGAAGACACATAATAATATTGGTTTGTTACAGAAACTATGATACATTATAATCAATTACAAACATAGATTGCCATGGTTTCTGTAATGAGGGTATAAAGCCACGAGTGACTGATTAACCCTCACAATACATGTGATTCATACATAAATGTCACGGTGCAAGATAACAATTTGTGTGATTGAAGAAAGACAAAAACAGCAACATGAAGCACAGCAGTACTATTTTCATGAATACTTCATTTAAAATTGCAACAATGAATGCTTTTTATATAAGTCATTAATAATATTTACTAGCAAAAATTTCTTGAGTTGGTGTTTAAACGTTGCTAATGCATAATTACAATTACAATCCACTGTTGTCGCCGTATAGTTCAATAATTTAACACCTCGATATCTAATGGTTTTATATAATACATTTCTTTTTGAAATCAGCACTTGTATTAATTCTGCATTGCGTGTTCTATGTTCGTGTAGTTCGTTATTTCTAATGAACGTCCTTGTCATAACCAACGGAAACATATTCTTAACGATTTTATACATAAACAGCACAACCGTGAATTCGTAGATTTTTCTTATTGGTAAAATGGACACCTTCTTGAAGAGTTGGTCTGTGTGCGCTCTGTATGGAGCTGACATAATTAACCGAATTGGATACTTTTTTGCAATCTGAATAGAGAACTAAGGTGTGTGTTATATGGAAACATGCAGGCGAAGGCACGTTATCAGTAACAGTTTCGAAATACTTGTTGCGTATATTTATTTTTTGATTTAAATGTGATTTTTTTAAATTTCGTTTTAAATTGTGTTTCGCACTAGTGTACATTTGATGATACTGTATTCTCGGTTGGTGTCTTCATCAGGTGAGCAGTTGGCTGCTGTTCGTCACGCTCTCCGTCAACACTGTCGTCATGGTTGTCGTATTAGTGCTTGACGTACTGCACTCTCCATCAGTACAAAAGACAGATCTCTCCAGTGTCGACTTGTAGCGAACACTGTAGCTAACATCGAATTGTGGCCGTAGAAGGTATACGGACGTTTGTGATAAGATATCGACCGACAGACATACTATAATAGATACTGCGATCCTTGACTACTGCGATCTTTGACTATGTGCTTGACTGTGTTTTAACAAAAATTGTAACTTATTGTATTGTGTGTGCATGTTTTGTGTGGCATGGGGCTTCTGATTAAGATCGGTATATTATACAACCTGTTCCTGTCATGCGCAGTACGATTGCGGAAATTAAGACGACCATATAACAGTGTTGGTCGCCGTTCGACGGGCAGTGATGTTTAATAATGATGGTAGTACCATACCATCGGAACAGTAATGAGTATTAGCAGGACCTGTGCATTGTCATAAGTGTATGGACAGTGTAAAGTGAAACAAATCAGACAATCTAAGAGTAGCACATATAAGTTACATGAAATGTAACTTTACATAAATCAGAACAAATAAAATATATATAAATACATAAAAAATACCATAATTTGTAAGTTTATTTAAACTTTGATTTTAGTTGACGTTGGCAGCTACATACTGGAAAATACCTAATTAATTCAACACTTTATTTCCAACATGAATTTATTTTAAATGCAATCATTAAGTTTCAATTATTAAGTTTCAGGTCAAACTTCATTTATTTATTTAAAAAAAGATAATACAATGACACACGCGCACGCGCACGCACACGCACACGCACACGCACACGCACACACACAGACACACACACATACACCTCAGGGTTATTAGATGAATATGCTGTACGGCTGAATAAGATGAGTTATAAGCCATTTACAGGGCAGTGTAGATATCCTACGTGTATATGTAAAATAAAATAGATTCGTCAGACTTGATGGACTCTCACCGTCTGACTACGATGATCTCCTGAAGAGCCATCGACTCCGCGGGCGGGCGAGCGGGCGGGTGGGCACACCAGTGACAACAATGCAGACGGACTACTATGACCCATCCAGTGTTCGTCGTCAGAAGACGTTTGATGAAACTGAGCTAAACGGGCAAAATACACAAGATTTACGATCCTACGTGTGTGTCGTCAGTTGTTTGTGTCGTCATTTGTGAAGATGTATGTAAATACCGCTGTTTCCACAGAATGAGTAACTTGTTCATAACTAGTAACAAATATGTATGCACTTCTTAGTCTTTGATAATTTTTTAATAATGCCCATTTCGGTTCCTCACATGAATGTAAATAAAATAATGTATTTTCTTGATATGTTCGCCATGCACATGGGATATCCAGACTTTTCCAGAGTTAGGTAATTTGTTGTATAATGCGATATCCAGTCCCAAGAGCTAGAGACATTCAGAAGTAGTGGCTGTGAGATTAGTGCACTATGTTTACAGGAAACATGGCTCGATGAAGAGGCTGATACTTCTTTATTTCAAATAGATGGGTATACTTGAATATTTCGATACAATCGTTTCACATGGTTTCTTCCCTAAAATGACTATGCCAACACGACTTTCAGAATATCATGGAACACTGACTGAAAATTTCTTATGCAATTTGTCAAAAGGATTCTTCAAATCCTCAGCTGGGATTTCTGATCATTTTCCGTACTTTCTAAATCTGGACTATGTCGAAATCTCTAATGCGATACCAAGGTTTATACAAATAAAACGACAAAATCCTGACTCGCTCAATAAATTTAAAATTTAAATAATAAACTCAAATCTTTATGATAAATTTAACACAGATACTCATGCGGATCTGAATAAAGACTACCACATCCTCGATGAAATAGTTACTGCAGCTATGGATAAATTCCTACCTATTAAAGTAATTAAATTTAACAGATATAAAAAACTCCTTGGATTACGAAGGGCATTATTATGACGATAAAGTTTAGAAACAAATTGTATTCGACACTGAAACAGACTCACGCAAATACAGACCATTACAATAAACTTAAAACTGACTTACATACTTATACTAAAATTCTAAAAGTAATATTAGATTAGCTAAGCAGATGCATTACCAGTCCCGTTTTGAAAAGCATAAGCATGATGTTAAAAAACGTGGTGTTTAATTAAAGAAATTATTCAGAAAAGTCAAAAGAAAGAAAAATTTCCAGATTTGTTCAAAGTCGATGGGAAAGTGATTCGTGACAAATGCATTAATTGCAAACATATTTAATACGTTTTTGATTAATGCTGGTCCTATTCTAGCCTCTAAAACAACTACTAATGGAGGTAAATCATACAGATATTACCGGAAAAAACCCAATATTTCACACCTTCAGCTTTAACCCAATTGACATGGAAACTACTGTAAATATAACTGATGGTTTACCCCCAAAATCAAGTTGTGGAAAAGACGGTATTTCAACACAATTACTAAAATAAAATAAAAAAAGATATCAGCAATGCAGTCACTCTAATCATCAATCAATAATAACTGGTACATTTCCAGACAAATTATAAATTGCAAAACGTGATGTTTCTGATTTTAACAATAATTATCGTCCTATTTCTATCCTGCCAATGATTTCAAAATTTTTTGAAAGGGTTTTGTTTGATCCAATCCACGATTGTTTCCATTCTAAAGCGTTATACTACAACAATAGCCAATAAGAGTTTAGAAAGAAACATTTTACTGAGCTTGTTACACTCGAAATCATAGTTTTATACAAGAACTTCATAAATCGGTTACTCCAATAAATATATACCTTGATTTATTAAAAGCATTTGACACAATTGATCACAATATATTGGTACATAAGTTAAATTACTATGGCTTAAATGACAAGACTGGACCTTTGTAAGAGTTATTTACAAAATCGTAAGCAGTACGTAGAAATTGAAAACGTTAAGTCTAAGGAAATAGTCATTAACATTGGTGTCCCTCAAGGTTCAGTTTTAGGGCCACTCTTATTCATTACATACATTATAAATGACATAGCACTTTCTAGTGACCTTTTCAAATTCATAACGTATGCTGATGACACCACCCTTACTAGTAAACTAAATACATTTAACGATTGAGAAGGCCAAATGCGAAGTGAAAATATTAATAAAGAACTAACAAAGATTAGCAATAGGTTGAAAGCCAATAAATTGTCACTAAATGCCAAAAAGACAAAATTCATGATTTTTCATATGCTTCTAAAGAAAGTGGAATACCCTGTATTATAAATAGATGGGGCATACATTCCATGTGTAAATTATTTCAATTTTTTAGGCATCACAATAAATAATCGTTTAAATTGGCAGAGTCATGCAAACAAAATGGCAAATAAAATAATTAGCTCTTAGTCTCCCTCATATTAAGTATGGCTTATTTTTATGGGGTCATCAGGCACATCGAATTTTCAAATTACAGAAAAAGCAATACGAAAATATCCTTAAATAAATACAATGCTCACACAAGTCCTATTTTTAAAAGACTTCAGTTGCTAAAGTTGGACGACATTTATAAAATCAACAATTAAAATTTTACTATAAAATAATTTACAATCTTTTACCCTACTACTTCAATGTTTTTCCAAGCACACACACACATGATATTCATCACCACTGCACACGTGAAATAAATAATATGTATATGTCCAGATTCAAACATGAATTTACGAAAAAAAATGCATTAGACACGACATAGTAGAGACAGTTAACAATACACCAAGTATTATCATTAATAAAATAATTTACACCCACAGTCTATAATTACGGTTTTTCAATATACTCAAAAAACGTTTTTATTTTAAATTATGTTGTCGTATCCATAGTATCCATAATTGCTTTATTTGTCATTCGTAATACGTATTGGAATGTATACCTAAGTATCCATATGTACGTCAATGTGTACACGAGTACATGTAATCAGTCCTTGTATTATGTATGCATGTTGATACATTGAATAATTATAAACTATAAAAACAAGTTATGTGCTATTCTGATTTGTGTCATGTAATTTTTGTTGTTTATATTTATGGGGTGGCTCCTGTGCTAGCGATGTTATATATCTTAATGGGAGTCTCCCGACGTTATCTATTACTTACGTTATTCGTTGTATATGTATCGTATTTATATGTCAAATACATTGATTCTGAGTTCTGCGTTTTGAGTTCTAACTTGTATTTTCTTGTCCCCAGCTTTCAATTTTCAAGAATAGCTCTACACAATAAAACGAATGTTTTATATGCTTGCCATTTACCCTCTCAATATGTTGTGATTTTCCTTCTCAAAAGTATATTTGACTGAAACTGGCCGCGTATTTTTCTACCTGTCTAAGCCATAACGGTTAAATGTCATGTAGCTATTTAATAATCTCCCATGTATAATATACAAGGTGTGTTACATTGCGTATATACAAACGTAGTACCTGTATGTCAATGGAACAGACTTCAAACGCGTATTTTTCTACGTGTCGAAGCCATAACTAGGGATGTCATTTCAAATTTCAAATTTAAATATCAATATTAATTAATTAAAAGAACAACACAACATTTTTGTAGTGATCAGTGTGTAATATGGCAAATTAGCTCAGCATTTAATATATGTATACCATATTTGTAGACGGAACAGTATGTTAATTAATTAATATAAGACATGAATTAAAAACAAGATGAATGTTTTAGTGATTACAGCGTGTAATAAAGCAAATAAAAGTTGAAGCGCTCAGCATTCAAAATATACCTACAATGCGAGTAGACAGAAAACTACATTAATTAAATAATAGAACAACATTAATTAATAAAATAAAATAAAAAAATTACATTTTGTAGTGATCAGTGTAATATAGCAAATAAAAAATGATGTGTGGTTCAGCATTCAATGTATGTATACAATTTGTGTAGACAGAAGACTACATTAATTAATTAATCAATTAATTAATTTAACAATATTAATTAATTACTAACATTACAACGGTCATAGTGTGTAATGTAGCAATCGAAAGCTGAGGACTTCCTCAATGAGTATGTGTTCTTTTTTGTAGACAATACAACTATTTATTAATTGATTACAAAAATAATCAGTTAATGAATTGACCAAGGTGAACTACACAGGTAATTTGCACTGAGCACAATGTATCATCGATCAAATGAAAGCTAAGTAGCCCAGTAATCGGATGTGCGTTACTGTTTTGTAGATGGAACAATAAGGTAATACAACAGTATTAATTAGTTAATAGAACGAGACGAATTATTTTGAAGTGATTCTCGTGTTTTATTAAAAAAAAAAATTATTATATGAAAAACTTCGTTCATTGATATTCAATGATATATTATGACATTGTTGTAAGCTGAACAATAACATGTTAGATTAATAGAATCATACCCTATTGCAAGAGTGCTGAATAATATGTATTATGATTAAAGACGATAAATTGTTGTACAGATCTACTATACCTGTATAAACGATTCTGCTAAAACAGAACATGTCAGAACACATTTATTATTTTATTTCATAATGTTTCAAGAAACTGCTACCAATGCAATTCAGGATGTAATAAATATAGTAAATTAGCTTTAACTTGTATGTAACAAAAGTGTGTGGGATGTTGGTCTCACGTACAATTGTAGTCCATTTTAGGAATATTTATTTCGCTGCAACTTGAAACGGTTGTTACACAAGCGTGCTTTGAAGCTGCTACCCGTCGGGTGATTTGCGTCCGATCGTTTTGACGCGGCCCGGCTTCGCATTTAGGGGCACTCACTTCAACAAAAAATGGGCACATGAGCTCGATATCTGATATATTAATGTGAAAGGTAATATAATAAACTGTTTGTATATATAATTTCATTGTAGGGAGCTTAGTGTAACGTTGTGAAAAATTGTAACGAAAACAACTGTTGTACCGTTCACATACACGTGGAAATGTAAGTTTGATGAAGTTTTGCCAAGATAATCTATTACATTTCTACTTTTAAAATACGTAAAGAAAAGCACCATTGTTGGTCCAGCTCACGTGCCCCTATGACATGATGATCAACAGAGGCCAGATCTATATCACTCGTTTTTTCGTTTAAGGTGAGATAAAATGGTTTAATGTCTCAACTATGGAGTTAATAAATTTGTCTCGGGTGGGAACAGGCATGGCTGCAATATGTACAGAAAACCGTAAAACCTAAAAATGGGCCAAGAGGCCCTGAAGTCATTTGGACTAATATGTCGATATGTGACCCCGGCTGACCAAATGAGTGATAAGTCGGACAAATTGTAACTGTTTTCTTACATTCTTGTAAAGTCGGGTAGGGTACTTTACACAGTTTCAAAAATTATGACTGCTACAAAAATTGCCGAAGTTATGGAGCATTGAACATGGTAAGGGTCAAAAAGTGAAAATGAAGAAAACGGCTGTTGAAGTTTTATATTATATATGCAAATGGATTGCTTGGAAATATTACATGCATGACATTCAAATGTGGCACACAGTATGTATGTTATGTTGCAATGACACACTGGAAGTACAAATGCGCTGCTACAAAGACTTACCAAGTTATGCTAGATTATGTCTTTATGTGTAAAACTAAGAGGACAGATTATTTGAGAGCAAAAGGTGGACTAAAAAAAATATAAAATGACGAAGTTAATGCAGAGTTAAGAGAATTGGCTAGTGGGTATAAATCCTTTATAAAACAAGTATCAAAATGCTACCATAAACAGTTACATAAAAACTTGCGCAACCTAAAACATAGCAAGCCTGCAGAATACTGGGATATACTTAATCAAGCAAGTAACAGCAGTGAAAAATGTGGAAATATTTCACCGGATAAGTTTATGAACCACTTTGAAAAACTCGGTGAAAAACCTGAACGTGAAACTGCAGCTAGTGAGATACCTTTTGATCCAAGAAAGATTTCCCAGTCAAACGAACACATAAACAGAACATTCATGCAAAATGAGGTACTAATGCATATCAAAAAAACTCAAAAACAAAAAGGCATGAGGTATTGATAAATGTTATAAATGAATACTTAAAAAAACAGGGCCAGTGAATCTTTAATTATTAGTCTATATTGATACAATTGATTTACATAGTACCATGTCTACACGAGGCATGGCGAGTGTAAACAGAACAGTAAAATGCATTTGATATCAATAAAGTGTAGGACATTTCACTCTACATGTGACAATACATCTTTAACCAATAGACACCACAGTCACACCATTTTATAATAATTAAATGAACATCAAAATAAACACAACTTGCAATTATAGAACATAAATAGTTTTGAAGATACAAGAAAGATTATATATTTTGGGTGTAATTGGAGGTTTTCGAAAAGGCTCAAGGTGGGTTTTATGAAGCTTCGAGGGGGTGTAATTCGAGGTTTTCGGAAAGGCCTCAAAGTGGGTTTTTTGTGTAGTTGGAGATTTTTGGTCAGTCTGTAGAGGGGATGCAATTAAAGGTTTTTGGTGAGCTTCAAAAATATTTAACAGCACCCAGCTCACCCAGTATCATTGCAGATGATACTCAGATTTACATTTCATTACCTACGCCTAATACTAGTTGCTCCTTTGATCTGCTCAAAAATTGTCTCAATGACATTTTCGTTTGGATGACTGACAGTAGATTATAGTTAAATGTTGGTAAAACAGAGTTTCAAAAACAGACTGACATAACTAAAAGCTTTTCTTCCAATACATACGATTGGTCAGTGCGTTACGCCTGCACTTTCAGCAGGAAATCTAGTAGATCTATTTGATGATAATTTCAATTTTAGACGATATATTTCTAAAACATGTCGCTGCTGTTATTATCATATTCGTGATTTACGACGTATTCGCCGTTATGTTCCTCTTTCTATTGCAAAAACCATTGCAACTGCACTTGTTACTAGTACGCTTGATTATTGCAATTCTGTCTTTCGCAATATATTGCCCTTAGGGGATATCACTAGGTTACAAAGTGTACATAATTGCTTAGCTGGATGTGTGACTCGGTCTCCGCGGTTTTGTCACCCACTGCCTCTTCTGATATCTTCCTATCTGAAATCTTATCAATTGTAAGATCTGTACCAGTACCTACCAGGCACTTTCATGTAAGCAACCAGCATATTTACATTCATTGCTTACGCAAACCTAGATCCACACAGCTTCGATCATCTAGTTCTGATTTACTTTTGTTCCCAGCGTCAATACTAATATTGGAATCAGAATATTTTCCGTTGCTGCACCAACTCCTTGGGATTTGCTCACTCTTAGTGTTAGATCAGTTGAAAATATTACGCAGTTTCGCCGTCATTTAAAAACTTACCGTTATAACCTTGCGTATCCACCTTAGCTCCCTGGCGTATCGATCCATCTGTTCACGACTTTAATACGACTTATCGATTCTGAGACTGACTAACCCTTTTGTATTGACTCGCCTCTGAGCTTGGTTTCCGAGGACTTGGGCACAAAAGAAGTTACCGTATTCGTATGTTTTGGACTGTGGTTTTTCAAATGCTTCATCGCTCCTTTAAATGTATGCAGAAGGGTGGCAGCTATGGAAGATTGTGGCGAGGGCATGTGGCGTATCGTGCAAACGATGTGCAAAATTCAACAAAGTCTGCGTTAGTTATTATTTGCAGTTGACTGGAGTCCACCATTCACGGTTGTATACTTCATATGTTCAGTTGTAGTGTTTCAAAATTTGACAATTAACACTGCTGAACCCTGAAAATAGTGCAAAATATTCACGTGTAAGTGTTATGTAATTATATAAACAATTCTGGTAGCCATCTGGTGTACGTGTGCGTGTGCGTGTGCGTGTGCGTGTGCGTGTGCGTGTGCGTGTGCGTGTGCGTGTGCGTGTGCGTGTACGTGTGTGTGTGTGTTGCTCCTGCAAGGCACACCCTTGTACCTCGCTAAGCAGACCTTCTCTCCAGTCTCACTACTGCATGTATAATGTCCATCGCCTGAGTCGGTTGGCTAATAAGACGTGTGACTCGACGGTGTTACGGTTGGCTGATAAGACGTGTGACTCGACGGTGTTACGGTTGGCTGATAAGGCGTGTCACTCGGCCGTATTATGGCGGCCTCAGTTTTAGATTTCTTTGTGCTCTCACAATTAACACCCGTGAACTCTGAAATGTGGTTTTAGCAGTACGTTTCGGGTGAGTATAATGGAATGCGCAAACAATGCATAATCATGTAACACAGATAATAATTATTTATACACTCAGGTCTAGGTCATGATATCACTACAAATAGTATAAAACATCAAATGATAACAAACACAAATATAGCAACTCATTCGAGACATCAACCCACCTGTACCTATCGGCAATGTCTTTACGTATGCATGTTCCCAAAGTGTTAGTACAGAATGTGGGGTTTCAAACATTATACCGTTATTAAAAAAAGGTTCGAGAAACAAGTCAGAGAACTATAGACCAGTGAGTTTAACATCAGTGATTTGTAAATTATTAGAAAGACTAATTAAAGATCACATGGTGGATTTTCTTGTTAAACAAAACTTGATAAACCCATCTCAACATGGTTTTTTTAAAGCGAGGTCATGCTTAACAAATATGTTATGTTTTTTGGAAGACATCACTAAGTGGGTAGATGAGGGATCACCAGTAGATATCGTCTACTTAGATTTTCAAAAAGCTTTTGACAAAGTACCACATCAAAGATTACTGCTTAAACTAAAGGCCCATGGCATAGGAAATGGTATAATAAACTGGATAGAACAATGGCTGATTGACAGAAGACAACGTGTAGTAGTTGATGGGGAGGCTTCAAACTGGAAATCGGTATTGAGTGGGGTACCACAGGGATCAGTATTAGGTCCTATATTATTCTTAATATACATCAACGATTTGGATGATGAAATAACAAGCAAGGTGTTGAAATTTGCGGATGATACAAAAGTGTTTAGAAGGATTAAAAGTGATGGAGATAGACAGCATTTACAAGATGATCTTGACAGGTTGATCAAATGGTCTGAAAAGTGGCAAATGATGTTCAATTTTGGGAAATGTAAATGCCTCCACATAGGACATGGGAACGAAGAGGTAGAATATACAATGGGGGGTACTGTACTAAGTACTACTGTAAAAGAAAAGGACTTAGGGTTAACCGTTAGTGCTGATATGAAGATTTCAGAGCAGTGCGGAATTGCAGCTTCAAAGGGAAATCAAATCCTTGGATTAATTAGGCGAAACATAACGTATAAGGAAAAAGAGCTAATAATACCGCTGTACAAAACAATAGTTAGGCCTCATTTAGAATATTGTATTCAAGCGTGGAGGCCATATCGCAGGAAGGACATAGATATGCTAGAAAGAGTGCAGAGGAGAGCAACTAAAATGATACAAAATCTGAGGGATCTTAGTTATGAAATACGCCTAAAAAAATGCGGTTTAACAACACTAGAGACCAGGAGATTGAGAGGAGATCAGATAGAAGTGTTTAAAATATTGAAGGGTTATGAAAATATTGATATAAATATGTTTTTCTCAGTTAAGAAAGATAGAAGGACTAGAGGACATGATCTTGCATTAGCAAAGGAGCAGAGTAGATTGGATATAAGAAAGTTTTCATTTTCACAAAGGACTGTAAATGAATGGAACAGATTACCTGCTGATTGTGTGGGTGCTAGTAGCGTGAATATATTTAAAAATAAAATCGACACATACCTCAGACGGGCGGGATACACATAGATAAAAAGGTCGGACTCTCGATAAGCCAAGGGCTTCCTTGTCCACCTGCTACCTAGAGTTAATTCTCTGGGTGGCAATCTTGTTAAATCTGGTTAAATCTTGTTTCAGGGAGCACGGTGTGGGAAGTACTGCAACGTTACGTATATACAGTGTACCGTCGTACGGACCGCACACACGTACACAAGCAGTATAGGGTCACCCACTGGCACACGCATTGGAAAAATTCTCCCTACCGCTGTGTGAAATAGAGCGTGACCATCAGCCATGTTGAATGTTCACTTGATTCGTCGTCTCATTCACATTTGATTACATCATAAACGACGCCGCCGCCGCCATTATGTTAGAATAGTCCTTGTTTTGGCAGCTCCAAACACGGCTGTAGCCTCCATTGAGGTGATGGTTATCTATGCAGTGATACCATAATATGGCTAGCATTCCACTACAGAGTATGTGCATATGTATTGGCTATGGTGGAACGGTCACATTCACGGGGTATGCGCACTATTCACAGGACATACACTGTTACAACAGTCACATTCACGAGACACGCACTATTACGAGTCGCATTCATGGGACGTGCTCTGTTACAAGAGTTCATTCATGGGACATGCATTGCTCCAAGAGTCGCATTCACGGGACATGCACTGTTACAAGAGTCGCATTCACGGGACACGCACCGTTCCAAGAGTCGCATTCACAGGACATACACTGTTACAAGAGTTGCTTTCACGGGACATGCACTGTTCCAAGAGTTGCATTCACGGGACATGCACAATTACAAGAGTTGCATTCACGGGACACGCGCCGTTCCAAGAGTCGCATTCACGGGACATGCACTGTTACAAGAGTCGCATTCACGGGACGTGCACTGTTACAAGAGTTGCTTTCACGGGACAAACACTGTTCCAAGAGCCGCATTCACAGAACACGCACTGTTACAAGAGTGGCATTCGCGGGTACACGCACTGTTACAAGAGATGCATCCACGGGGCCTGTGCCGTTACTACAACGGGATATATGTGAGGGTTCCGGTCAGTGGAATACGGGACGTAACCGGAAGAAAGGTGTCAGTCTTTCATTGCGCTTTCACAATTCCATCACATCCGGTATATAGCGGCCCCTGACAGATAGTAACTAAACTACACTGTAGGGAGGACCATAGCGGAGCTTTTCTAGTAGTCTAGTCGTAAGATAGGGTCCCCATGCACCCTCATGATATATTCTTCAAACTTAGTTTTTTGTAATCCTCAATGTGTCTAGTAAATGCATTTTGATGTTCCCATGACGAAATATTGTCCCAAGGTGTCCGTTTGGCGGCCATCCAACGAAAATCGATAAGCGGCATTACTTTTGAACTAGACATCGTACATATACAAATGACCCCATTTTTCAAAGTAATTTTGGCATGAGGAATCAACTGACAGGGTTATTTTCATGATTTAAACAAGTTGAACTCATTAAAACTCGGATATATGAAAACATCAGCATAATTTACACTCAAACTCTTGCATGGGGACCCCATTTCCATTTCGAATGCGTGTGTGTACGCGGGCGTGTGTATCACCTGGACTCATCGACTTCATGCTGAACGAAATCGAACGGCTCGGCGAGGAAGTGTAAACGGCAACTTCACAAGCACGCGCTTCGGACTGGCTGATTAGGCGACTGAAAACTATGGAATCCTGGTGATCGTAATGATGAACTAACAATCGTAACTGGTGATGGTGATAATGAACTAACAGTCGTAATTGGTGATGGTGATAATGAACTAACAATCGTAACTGGTGATGGTGATAATGAACTAACAATCGTAACTGGTGATGGTGATAATGAACTAACAATCGTAACTGGTGATGGTGATAATGAACTAACAATCGTAACTGGTGATGGTGATAATGAACTAACAATCGTAACTGGTGATGGTGATAATGAACTAACAATCGTAACTGGTGATGGTGATAATGAACTAACAATCGTAACTGGTGATGGTGATAATGAACTAACAATCGTAACTGGTGATGGTGATAATGAACTAACAATCGTAACTGGTGATGGTGATAATGAACTAACAATCGTAACTGGTGATGGTGATAATGAACTAACAATCGTTACTGGTGATGGTGATAATGAACTAATAATCGTAACTGGTGATGATGATAATGAACTAACAGTCGTAATTGGTGATGGTGATAACGAACTAACAATCTGAGCATAGTTATATTGTGGTGGTGGATAATCATGAGAAACGCAAGAGTGATAATGGCGGTGGGTCAGAAGAACCGCAGAAGCGTCCTCCTGTGAGTTGTGTTTTACATGTGAGTGGGATTCAGCATCTAGATTTCACACCGCTCAGTAACGTCAAGGGGTCTGCCACTAACAAGCGGGCTCAGCTGTACATAGTATTCGTGACAGACGACTCCTTGAACTTCATGATTCACCATATCGAGGGTGTCTGTAATCGCATTCCGGAGAGTCTTGCTTATGCATGTTTAGAAGCAGTTGGCTATTATCGAGGCTGCTACCAAAGCTTTACTAAAAACGGGCTCGCTTGAAGTGTAGCGTAGCATCTAATAAAGCCTCAACATCACGCTCCCCACCCCACTAGCATCCTCTGCCGTGCGACTGTTCCCTCCAGAATGTATCTTCTGTGGAAAGCTTAAACTGAAACTGCCTGGAAAGACTGAGCGATGCATCAAGTTCCCAGTATTCAAGGACTGAGCCTTGATGGAGCCTACTTGGAAACTGATTGAGCCCCGAGCCATAGAACTAGGGCTACATCGTGTACATAGCATGGTGAAAGATGAGGAACTGTTTGCGAGAGAGACGAACTTCCACCAGTCCTTCGCAAGTCATTCAACCTGAAGTACACAAATCACCTGCGTGATGAGATCCGTGCCTTTGATGGAGAATAGGATCGTAATACTGCTGCACATCTGAAGGCATTTACTGATGTGCTTGGTTTCATTCTAGACCGATTGATTGTGCAGAACTAGGTAGTGCAGGCAGGTTTCATCGCCGCGTCTTCTATACATGCAAGAGTTGGAAAGAAATGGCTTCCCCAATCCAGAGTTAGAAGCTGAAAGCCCGACTTGGGAACCATGATATTTATGAGCGGATCGCCTTTGCCATGGTCAATCCAGGTGACAAAGGCTGTGTCACCTATAACCTGGTATACAGTGCCAGCATCTCCGTCACTGATGTGGTGACCTATGCATATAAGCTGGGGTCCAAAGACAAGTATGATGACGTGGCTCTGCTCCTTTCGTAGTATAATCAAGCGGGCGTTCAATGAGTCGAAGTCACTTTCCTGGTCTCCCACAGCTGACGATCTTGAGGTCAAGTCATCAGATGAACTCCTCCCGCCTGACCTCGTCAAGTTCCTGAACTTGTCATCTCTGATGATGCACACGTAGAGAAGTGTGAGAAGACTAAACGCATCGTGCTCTCTATAGGCCAGGTATGATATAACCTTTCACTCTGACATGTGCTCAGCTTTTTTAAGTAACAGTATACCTGTCAAATTTTGTAGTAATAGTTTGGTATCGTACTAGTTCCTCTAACGCTATAATGCTAACTCGAGTGGCACAATATCAACAAAATAACGACGAACACCCATGACTTAAACGTGGTGAACAGCACTGGTGGAATTATGATACAGGAGGTGAAACCCGGGTTTGATCGCACCAACCAAGATCAAACGCTAACTCTCTACAAGCGGAGTAAGACGCGCACCCTGAAGGTGAATACGTCCGATACCCTGAGTCCCTGACCCCTGTCCACATCTGTAGTCGAGTCGGCCCCAAATTTCCCGAGGGACCTGTGTACACTCCGCCGACCGTAAACAGTGAAGTGTATCCAAGAGTATCTGGTCATTTGCGCGGGGGCCGGGTGGGAGTAGCGGAGAGAAGCAACTTGTCCCTGGGTTTGGTGGCACATGCTCACTCCATCGCACTCACCATCTACATCGATACAGGGACTGGAGAGCATCGCCAGAGTGTGAACGTCAGTGAACTGGCGGAATCGAAGGGAGCTGACTACTGCATCACGATACTCGGCCTGTACGTGTTCACCGGGAAGATGTAACGAGTGCCTTCAAGGGCAAGGACAAGGTCGGACCCCTGAAGAAGCTACAGAGCCACCCCAAGTACCATGCAGCCTTCAGGTGAGTGTGTTTTCTTTAAATGACAATTCCAGTAGTATTTCATGGCAATCAAATAATTGCTGGCCAATAAAATTATGCAAAACAAAAAGTACTATTAGAGTATGATTTTATAATGTACCAACGTTTTTGTTTCTTCAGACAACTTGCTGATGAGTGGTCTATAAAGCCAGATGTGATGGATACCATCGAGGCATTCACGTGTGTGATGTATGGCCAGGCCCGGGAGAAGTCTGTCAATGCCGTACGCAGTATCATGCTGAAGCAGTTGGTATGGGAGGACGAGCAACTGACGACCAAATCTAAGGTGGATCTCAAGGAGAAAGGAGAGCAGGCTACACCCTATATCGGTAAGGCAAAGGCACCATTTCAAGGAGAGCAGGCTACACCCTCTGTTGGTCAGGCAAAGGCACCATTGCCTGACCGATAGAGGGTGTCGCCTGTTCTCCTTTCTCTGGCACCATTGCCACCGAACTAATGGAGCTCTCAATCTATCACTTTGATGTGGCTATCTCTGGAAAACCAGAAATACGCCACGCTCATCAACGTCTACACCCAAACGGGGGCAACTGCAGTGGAAACAATCGAATGCTGCTTGAGCTCTGCGCACAACTACAACTCATCTTTACAAACACCGTCTTCCAGCACAAGGAAATGCGAAAACGAGGTTATAGCGTTGCTGTGTGTGGCTGCAATGTTGTGAAATTATGGATTATCTTCGTGCTGTGTATTTAAGTCGTGAACATACAATTCGTACAAATGGAAGGTATCGACTGTATATATCTTTAATCACACATTTTACAGTTTCTTTTAAAACTGCCCTTTATTCTGGGGCGTGGCTGTTGCTATCAACCTGTTTGAAGTACACATGTCTGCGCTGCCAAGCTGCGCTCACCATACCAGAACATTGCCTGCTTGTGGTAGTGTCTGCTGAGGCATGTCGCTGTCCAGAACATTGTTGGTGAATCTACGGAAATGCATACAACACCATCTGTACGCCGATGATACGCAGTTATACATCGATTTTCCACCGTTTGAGCATACCAATTAATGCTCTTATCAGAATGGAGGCTTGCATCAGTGAAGTTAAAACGTGGCTCTATGACAACGGACTGGTTCTCAACGAGAACTAAACGGAAGCAATTGTTATACGTTCATCGAGCTTGCGCAGACCAATACTCATTGATCATGTCGACATATGCGGACAATATGTAGCGACATCGACCATCGTCCGTGATGTATATATATATATATATATATATATATACTAGGGTTTTGTTTCCTAACTTTATTTATTTGTCTTATTTATTTCTCTTAAATGCGTTTTTATGCTTCTTAGATGATTGCCGTGCACGGGTCATTAGTCCTGGATTTGATGGTGTGTAAATAAAGTTTATTGTTATTATTAAGGATCGTTGGAAGATGAAGATCCATCACAGGTCTAACCTTTGACACCCTTTAGATTATATTCTAGTACGCCAGCGTGACATGAAGGACGTCATTGGACACCAGAGTGAAGGCCAGCGCAGAATTCACAGACAGACTCGTCCTCACCAAAGTTAACTTCCCCAAGAAGGTAACTCAATGTCTGCAACGTTCAACATACAGGAAAAAACTTCCAAGAACGTTTGCAAATCAGACAAGAGCATTCAAGCTGTGAAGTATACCCCTACAAGGGCTACGGAATCACACCAAAGCCGCTGTATTGGAGACATCTGCACCTTCGACTTCTCCACAGAGAAAAACAAGGACTGGTTCGATGAATTAAGCTAACAGTGAAATTCAAGATAATATTATGTTGGCGAAGAAACGATCAGAGCACCACAACTAGCTCAACCATCATGTCAGCGGAGAAAAAGGTCTTTCTTCAAGCATACAACATCCTTTAGCGTGAACTACGAGATATTCAGAATGAATGATGGACATTCATCTCTAAGGGAACTCTGTTTTACACTGATACTGGCTTCTAAGAAGCTCTACAAACAGTCTATTGTCCCTCGTACCAAACTTAAAGTCTCCTACAGAGTAATGAAGGAAGGAGCTCCTAACAGACAAAGAAGACATCTTGGACTGACTGTTGTTCTGAACACTGCATCACTCTCTTTACACTCACTCTATTTATTAATACCAGTTGGGTAGTTCAATATTCAGCACCCCGTGAAGAATATCACCCCAAACAAGCCATCGCACAACCGGAGCTGAAACAGTTTATCAGTTCAGCTACATAGGGTATGTGATCTCGTCTGATGCGAAGATCGACAAAGAAGTCGACAACAGGCTGTCAAAAACAAACAGCACTTTGGGCAGACTGTACAAGCGTGTACGGAACAATCACAGAACAGACACAAAAGTGAGCGTCTACAGAGCCGTCGTCCTGACCACCCTCCTGTATGGTGCAGAATCGTGGGTGATTTATCGTCGCCATGTGCGCATCCTTGATCAGTTCCACCAGCGATGTCTCGCACTATCCTCCATATCCATTGGAGTGACTTTGTCACAAACATCGAGGTGCTGTAGTCAGTAAAGACTACCAGCATGGAGGCTACGCTCCTTCGGATACTGCTGCGCTAGGCAGGCCATGTTTCAAGAATGGAGAAAAAACGCTTTCTAAGAACAGTCCTGTATGGATAGCTTTCCGCTGGGAAACGCGACAGACGAGATCCACGGGGCGCTGCAAGGACTCGTCTCTTACCGCATGCAAAATCAGTCATCGCCAGTGGGAAGCTCAGGCAGCAGAACGCGTCACCCGGAGGCGGCACGTGGGACAAGGAGCCTCAATGTTCGAAGAACGAGTGGAGAGCAAATAGAGAAGAGTAGGAGAAGAAAGTACCCTCTGGCAACCGGACTTTCACCTGCAGCAGCTGCGACAAAGTTTGCCTGTCCAAGATAGGTCTGGTTGGCTACCGACGCGTTTGTAGCAGACGTGGACCACCGCCTTCTCGAATCTTCGATCCCGAAGCGAAGTCAAGAACGTATGGAAGACTCTTACCCGCTATCTCCGATTTTCAAAACGCTTGGCTCCTACCCATGGTGACATTCAATGATCGGTTAAAAGTGAGCCTCGTTTTGTACAGGTAACAAGGGGCGGCCAAAAGATATGTGATTAGTGCCTAGACACTCAGACTGGCCAACCTTCCCTTGAAGATGACTAGGGTTGGGCATGTGACTACGCACTCAAGCAGCTGGTTCCATGCATATTTTAGCATTTAGTCAACGCGTCATTTTAATATGTGAAGCGCTTTGATTAGTATTTACTTACTTAAAAAGCGCTATATTAAAAAACGGAATTATTATCATATTATATATATATAATTGACTCTGGATCGAAATTAATATTGGGTGCGTTGGATGTCTTTAAACATCTAAGCTCACCTCTAGAGACTAACCACAAAAAACACTCTCCAAAAACCTCGAATTACACCCCCCGTGAGGCTTGCTAAAATCCAACTTTGAGGTTCTTTGAAAACCTCCAATTGCACCCTCTTTCCTAGCTATTGGGGGGGCTAATCCTATCTCCAGCGCCCCCCCAAATATGTGGGGGCAGGGACTCCCAAATCCTCCCCGGTTCCGGCGACTATGTATATATATATATTATAATTGGTGTAGCATTTTAAATTCTATAATTGTTGGCTTGCACAAAGTTATAAAATCTACTTGTTTGTTTGATCATCAAATTGTCTCAGCCATAACGTATTATTCGTTATGGCTAAGACGCTATGGCTCAGACAATTTTCTTAAAATTTGTCCTCTGGAATCTATAACTCCGTTTGAAATCTGTTCCATGCCCATGGCATTGAGATTCACATTCCATCTTGGTATAGACGCAATGCCACATAACTTATTATATATTATATGTGGCAGATTATCAAATAGTTACATGACATTTAACACGTTATGGCTTAGACAGGTAGAACAAATACGCGGCGAATTTCAGTCACAAAAACACACTTTTAAGAAGGAAAATCAAACGCCATCCTAGCGAATATTTGATTTGCAAAAAGAGGGCAAAATAGGCTACCTACTACAACAATTGTGGTTTGGAACCGTTTCAACTATTTCACGCAGTAGCCGTGTTCGTGGAATGTTGCGGCTAAGACAATATATCCATGGGACAGACTTTCAAAGTCTGTATTTTTTTAAATATTGACATTTTCTTAAACAAATTAGGTAAAATATGATTGCTAAATACATAGATTTAGTGTGCATTAATGCTGGTGTTATACAAATATGTTGTATCGGTGGTTAAAGTCCAAATATATTAGAAGGGAAACGTTATGGTCAAGACATTCCAACATATAAGGTTGAAAAAAGTATGTCAAATTATTTATTTACTGCATTGGCAGTGACTGCCAACTATTGAGGGGGTACATAGCAAACATATAAAGGCATTTGTTTTATTTTGTAGAGCTATTCTTGGGAATTGTAAGCTGGGGACAAGAAAATACAAGTTATATATGCTCATATACTGAAGAAAGTTCTTATAATTTTGTACTCCTGTAAGTTTATGTTAATAATATATCATGGGATATATAATCATAAAACATTACAAAATAGAACAGCTATGTCATTATAATGCATTTCAATGCTGTGTATTGTAGAAAATTAAGTTTTTTTAACCCCACACAACACAGTTCAAATGAAATTCCAACATAATACTAACAATGATTTTACAACAACAGGTTGTTTGAACAATCTTTATATTATATTAATATGTTAACCTTGGATCCGCTCAAAGGTGCTGAGGAGCACTCATCTCTTTGTGTTCACTCGCATCCTTTCACCATACGACATGAATGGATATATACAGTAAACACATTGATATTTAAGAAAAGATGGAGTGGTGATCACTAGATGTTATTTAGAGTTATATACTTGTGTGTGGCTGCTGTTTCTAGGGGGCCCTTCTCCTACGTCAGATGGAGTGTTGATCACTAGACGTTATTTAGAGTTATATACTTATGTGTGTGGCTGCTGTTCCTAGAGGGCCCTTCTCCTACGTCAGATGGAGTGGTGATCACTATATGTTATTTAGAGTTATATACTTATGTGTGTGGCTGCTGTTCCTAGAGGGCCCTTATCCTACGTCAGATGGAGTGGTGATCACTAGATGTTATTTAGAGTTATATACTTATGTGTGTGGCTGCTGTTCCTAGAGGGCCCTTCTCCTACGTCAGATGGAGTGGTGATCACTAGATGTTATTTAGAGTTATATACTTATGTGTGTGGCTGCTGTTTCTAGAGGGCCCTTCTCCTACGTCAGATGGAGTGGTGATCACTAGATGTTATTTAGAGTTATATACTTGTGTGTGGCTGCTGTTTCTAGAGGGCCCTTCTCCTACGTCAGATGGAGTGGTGATCACTAGATGTTATTTAGAGTTATATACTTATGTGTGTGGCTGCTGTTTCTAGACAGCCCTTCTCCTACATCGGATGGAGTGGTGATCACTAGATGTTATTTAGCGTTATATACTTATGTTATGGCTGCTGTTCCTAGAGGGCCCTTCTCGTACGTCAGATGGAGTGTAAGCTGGTGTAAATTGGTGAAAGGTGTAATCCAATGAACCTGGGTAATAAAAAGGTAAGTTCTTATATAGGGTAGTATCCAGTCCTCTGGACTGCTCAAAGCGCTTTACACTTTACTCCCGGGCAGACATGTTTAATTGAACACCATCTTGACTCTAGAAAGCATTCAGCCACCCTGCAATTAATGCGTGAAGACTATTCGTACACAAATATCATGCAGAATATATGGTTTGTGGCAATACTTTACTTGTCTATATGACATATACAGTTACAGAGCACATAGCCATGTAAAGAAGAACATGGATTACACAATTTAAACAACCTAACTGAATATCATTAAACAAAGTAATTTCTTGTTGTATTTCACATCACACATTAAACTGTTTGTACATTTCAAAGCACAGACAGACCAACTGGCATTTTTGTGATATAGTCATATTTAACAATGATTTTCAATCAATATATACATGGAAGCAAACCTATCAGATAAATACAGCTATATTATCTTATTCAATATGGAACCCTAAATGTTATCATAATTAATGTTGACAAATAAAACGTTTTGAATAATTACTTAATTGGTCCCGATGTTTTTGGTTGACTGTTTTGGCACTTTGTTTGGAAGCACTGTAAATGTTACAACCATTCAAACAGTTGATAGAAAACTGTCTTAAAATCATGTAGGGGAAGATTGGGACCCATCATCACAGGGGAGCTTTGAGCTACCCCCTGTAACTTTGTTAATACTTACCATATGTTTAATTTTACAAATTCTTTAGAAGCAGGTCATGCTACTGACAACTTCACTGCCATCTGATTAATTCCGGACGACTAATGGCGCGCAAAATTACGATTGCATGCGTTTTGAATGGACAAATATTTTTTTGTAAATATTTCGTGTTTTGTTCTTTTCTTTATACATATATACCATAGGTAATGCAATGTTGTTGTTAGTGGCATATTTATAATAAGGGATACATGTCCTGTCAATGCTTGAAACAGTTTTTGACATGTGCTTTTCAAATTTTTGATAAAACTCGTTTTGCATGTAAATTTGTAATCAGGCACCTATGAGCCAGTCAGTGTGGGGTCCGATGAGCCGGTTCATGAATGCCAAAATTGACTGGTGCAACCCCCATGAACATTTTCATAAATAAAACAGTTTCCTGTAAACGCGGAATGCTACAATATCAAGTGTGACAAAGTGTGTAATGAACAATGGATAAGCTGTAAAATCGCTTGGTAATTAACATATTAACTTAATTCTACATAATTATTATTAATTTCAACCGTTCGTTGAGCTACGTTTTCACCAAGCAACTGGCGCGAAATTATTAACACGATAGTTCAATTTTAATGTTAAAAACTGTATTTTGTTTTGGTTTATCGCTGAAAACGTAAAAAATGGGTGCCCACCTTCCCCTACAGAGAAATCTCGCAACCAAGCCCTAACAAACAGGGTTCAATCAAGCACCTTTTAAAAACTGTAAGAGCACCTTCTTGTAGACCCCAGTTTCTACCAAGGCTGGGGTCAATTCCAAAAGGGATTGGGATTATTCAACTCCCTTCAATTCAGGAAATTGGAATGAAAGATTTTCAGCAAAAGGAATTGAAATTGAACAAAAAGGAACTGATCCTCATTTTCATGATCTGGCTGAACTCCACCTTCCAATTAGTCCACAAACAGCAGACATGTCTTATCAGCTCACGTAAACAATGAATCAATAACAAGCTTCAGCAGCCAGGCCCAATTAGTAGGGTTGACTTGCTGAGGCAAGAACATGATATAACACACATCTATGTGCACAACAGAAGTCTGCTGTTAATAATTGCAGTTAAGTAGCTGGATATATCTAGACCTCCATAATAAATAAGGCAGTGCAAATAAGATTGGGTTTCAAAAACATGGAAATAATCACTGGAAGTTCATTTTCCCATCTTATTGTGACAAATTAATAAAGGACATGAACAATTTTATGCTGGATGGTGGAATCTATGTATTTCTCTTTGAGCTTGTGAGAAAGTATTAACTGCTTTTCTTTGTGCGCAACAATGCAACTCAACCTCTCATTCCCTTTTAGATAACTGCATTCAAAATGTTTTTGTAACTATTTTTAAAATGTGTTGGAAAACCACTGGAAAACAACCAATTGAATTACTTCGGAAAAGGAATTGAATTCGAATTGAAATTTTTTAGCAGGAATTGGTACTGGAAAAAAGGAATCGAAAGAAGGAATTGATTAACAGGAATTGACCCTAGCCGTGGTTTAACGTGGACACTAATTTAACAAGTGGTCAAATAACATGTATATATAAGAATTATGATTTAACATTATTCTAAGAATGATATGACAATTACTTACTGTAACACACACATTTTTGTACAAGTATGACAACCATAATCCCTTGACGGAAACACCCACTGAGCAGGATGACCGACTGACAGTTATACAACGACAAGCAGACCCATTCTAGAAGAATAGTATTTTCTAACATTACCTCATAATATCAACGTTTTTGTATCCAACTTCTAATGTTCCATGCTCATTGACTTTAAACCGACATGGACACGCTACCATGTAGGTCATTATGCATTCAATACATTACATTGATACCACATGAATGGATATATACATTAAACATTTACATATTATGAATTGATATACATGAATTATAATTGACTTACGGTGGCTTAAGCAACATCACTTCTTCATGGGGCCACTGCAATTTTTCTTTGACCTCCGTAATCTGTTTTGTACATACACGTTTTCTGGGAAGCATTTGCTGCAGTTGGCTACCAACATTCTTCAGTTTTACAAATCAAACTGGCAATGCCGTTCGGTTTGATGATGATTCCATCACAGACTTCATGTAATAAATACTATTGTACTACCACAGTACTGTACGTAGACAAGGTTTTGCTGTAGTTAATACCAACCTTCTCCAGTTTGACAGATCACTTGGCACTGTTGCTCAGTTTGACGGACTTACAAAAGCTATAGTGTAATAAATATACTATGACATAAATAGACAGTCTATGAATAACTCTGACTTAAAGCCTGAGAGCTCAGTAACATTTCACACATTACTATGATTCATGAGAGAGGGCAGAATGCACTGTGTCCATTGTAACCAACTCAGGTATGAGCCAACTGTCATTCTCTTCATAGGACAACCCACGACCCACAATGCATACTGCTCTCTCGCTACTTCCTGTAGTCTTGTTTCAAACCAGGCATTTCATGTCACCAGTTTGACCTTGAGAAAGCCCAGTTGGAAGCAGCAGTTCTCGCCGAGACGATTCTGCAGGTATTCTTCAGAACTCGAGTAGAAAATGCCGAAGCCTTGTGCTTCCAAACGACGCAGCTCGCTGTAGCAGCTCCGTAACACCGTAGGGTGGCGCCCTCGTACAGCATCGGGTAGAACTACTCGTGTCACAATCTGGCTGACATTCTGAAAAAAGAAAATGATGCCAGCGTAAAGCAACATAATGCAAAACTTGTGTGTGGTTGACAACGGAATACAACAAGTCAAAGCTTAGTTTTACACATGGTAGATTTGCATTATTTAATCTATTTTATCCTGAAGCTAGTGCAGACAAGTTGCAGCCACTTCCTATCCATATCCAAGAAATCATTTGGTCAGCATCAGAAAAGTAGAGGCCTTCGTTTAAAATGGACAAAACTTTATAAATTCTCATTAAATTTTTAATGTGATGTACCATTAGAAGGCCGATAAAATAAGGTATTATGTTATGTTGACAAATCATTTGTTTGATGACATTTACTATATGTGGCATATATCAAAACATTTCCAAAAAAATTCAAATTTGAAATTTGTCACTTTACTTTTCACCAGATATTTTCTCCATGAAGGAGGCAACATCTCAATGAGCAAGTTGATTGTATTTTATACACCATTCTCCCCTGAAAACAATGGTTTAAAACTTGTTCACGTATCTTGGATAATTATCTCGTTATCTACAATTCTGTAGTAACACCCCCTATGCGAGATAACAGAATGGCACCATGTGGCGTCACTGAGCAGATTTATGCAATCTTTTGAAATATCTTCTGTCAACTACATCTATTTTGGTGTTTCTTTTCTTATAACAAATAAACAAAGAAACTAAAGTAACGAATTTGGTCAACATTACGATGTAAATTTATTCGTGAAACAGTTACTGTCGATGAAAGTAACATTAAGTTTGTTGCCGCCGAAAAAAACGCATTGTGGCCACTGACCTCTATTTATAACTGGATAGCTAGCCAGCCAGTTTTATTGATGTTAGTACTTCTTCCGAGTCAATTAAATTCAACATGCTCAGAAGTATCAGTTAATCCCTGTAAGAATTAACAACAGCTACACATGAATGTATGTCTCCATGCCCTTGCCTGACTATGCACCAGAATGAAACTGAAAAAAAAAAAATGTGTTAGCGCATATCAACATAATACATGTATATTATTTATATCCTATAGACAGCACAGCAGAGCCAGAGAGTTTGTTATGCTTCTTAGTTCACACCAAAGCACTATAAATTACTTTTGCGATCCACGGTAGAAACCAACGAGAAGGTAACAGTAATCTTCTACCATATGGCATGTGTTTTAAATATGCAATATGATGTATGTCGAGATTGTATATAGTGCTGTATTCTGTCACACTTTTGGGGCAGATAATCTAAAAATATGAAATATAGGTCTACTTTGTAGACAATAGTTAGAAATAAAATGACACTAGAGGAATTAGTTCACTTATACGGAGCTATTTTATGAGAAAATGTCAAATTTTACAGATAATCCACAAGCATTTGGCTTAGCGTGATATTAGTTGTAATCTAAAGAAATTAATAACTTGGCCACAAATAATAATTATTAACGAACTAAACGTTTAAAATGTCTAGTGGTGTAATACAGTATTTAGGAATGTTTCTAAGGTATGTAACTACATTAATAATACTCTATAAAGTTGGCAAAAATGTGAAAGAATATGGCTTGTTGATGTGTAACAATTGTGTCTGGAAGGAAATCATATTATTATTAGTGACATAACAAAGTAACACCATCACTGTCTAGTCCAGTTGGAAGCGGAAGTACTTGTGTACTCATATACTCGAGTATATGAGTACTCGTGTACTCATATACTCGAGTATATTTTTCGTAGTCAGAAAACTTGTGGGTCATAGACTCATACTCATTCATTGTACTCATATTTTATGAGTACATTATGAGTACATCTGAGTACTTTCTTAATACCCCCAGGTATGTACTGGGGAAAATAAATTTATTTGGTTATAAAATGAAACTTTTCTGAAATATTTAAATGTTCAACTATTTAAAAAATACTTTTGTTATTTCTAATAGATAATAAGGCTATCTAGACTAGGCTATCTAGAATAGTTGGAGTAATGTATAGAGCAAGTCATATCCTAGGAAACAAAAGTTTACTTACTTTGTATCATTAAATCTTCTTACCAATAATATAATGAATTACTGTTGTGAAGTTTGGGGAACTACATATATCACCAATGTACATTGTATTACAATCTTACAAAAGAGACTGATTAGACTGATTTAACAAGATTTAACAAGATTGCCACCCAGAGAATTAACTCTAGATGGCAGGTGGACAAGGAAGCCCTTTGGCTTATGAGGGTACGACCCTTTTATCTATGTGTATCCCGCCCTTCTGAGGTATGTGTCGATTTTACTTTTAAACATAGTCATGCTACTAGCACCCACACAATCAGCAGATAATCTGTTCCATTCATTTACAGTCCTTTGTGAAAATTTGAACTTTCTTATATCAAATCTACACTGCTCCTTTACTGATATAACTTCATTTATGTTCTCTAGTCCTTCTATCTTTCTTAACTAAGAAAAACATATTCTTATCAATATTTTTTGTAACCATTCAATATTTTAAACACTTCTGTCTGGTCTCCTCTCAATCTCTTGGTCTCTAGTGTTGTTAAACCACATTATTCTACACGTATATCTTAATTAAGATCCCTCAGTGTTTGGTATAATTTTAGTCGCTCTATTCTGTACTCTTTCTAGCATAACTAAGTTATTCTTGAGATATAGCCTCCACGCTTGTATACAATATTCTAAATGAGACCTAACTATTGTTTTGTACAGCAGTATTATTAGTTCTTTTTCCTTATACGCTATATTTCGACTAATTAATCCAATGATTTTATTTCCCTTTGAAGCTGCAATTCCACACTGTTCTAAAACCTTCATATCGATCAGCACTAATGGTTAACCCTAAGTCCTTTTCTTTTACAGTAGTACTTAGTACAGTACCCCCCATTGTATATTGTACATCTCCGTTCCCATGTCCTGTGCGGAGGCATTTACATTTCCCAAAATTGAGCAACATTTACCACTTTTCAGATCATTTGATCAACCTGTCAAGATTATCTTGTAACTGCTGTCTACCTCCATCACATTTAATCCTTCTAAACACTTTTGTATCATCCGCAAATTTTAACACCTTGCTTGTTATATCATCGTCCAAATCGTTGATATATATTAAGAATAATACAGGTGCCAGTTCTGATCCCTGTGGTACCCAACTCAAAGCTTATTTCCAGTTTGAAGCCTCCCCATCATCTTTTGCTGTGTGGATTGCGTACGTCTTTGATGCATAGAGCATTACAGAGCCACAGAAATTCAGACAAGCTTTAATACCCGACTAATAACCTAGCATGCGCACCCAACCCTGACCGTATGACTCCTAAGAAGTGTTAGCCAGTACTCAACCAAGACTTCATAGTGTCGGCACACCGCGGGTTTAACAAGTATTTAATAAGATTGCCACCCAGAGAATTAACTCTAGGTGGCAGGTGGACAAGGAAGCCCTTTGGCTTATCGAGAGTCCAACCCTTTTATCTATGTGTATCCCGTCCTTCTGAGGTATGTGTCGATCTTATTTTTAAACATATTCACGCTACTAGCACCCACACAATCAGCAGATAATATGTTCCATTCGTTTACAGTGAATGTGAAAATGAGAACTTTCTTATATCTAATCTATACTGCTCCTTTGCTAATGTAACTTCAGGTCCTCTAGTCCTTCTATCTTTCTTAACCGAGAAGAAAATATTTCTATCAATATTTTTATAACCATTCATTATTTTAAACACTTCTATCTGATCTCCTCTCAATCTCCTGGTCTCTAGTGTTGTTAAGCCGCATTTTTTAAGGCAAATTTCGTAACTAAGATCCCTCAGTTTAGGTATAATTTTAGTTGCTCTCCTCTGTACTCTTTCTAGCATATCTATGTCCTTCCTGCGATATGGCCTCCACGCTTGAATACAATATTCTAAATGAGGCCTAACTATTGTTTTGTACAGCGGTATTATTAGCTCTTTCCTTATACGTTATGTTTCGCCTAATTAATCCAAGGATTTGATTTCCCTTTGAAGCTGGAATTCTGCACTGCTCTGAAACCTTCATATCAGCGCTAATGGTTAACCCTAAGTCCTTTTCTTTTATAGTAGTATTTAGTACAGTACCCCCATTGTATATTCTACCTCTTCGTTCCCATGTCCTGCGTGGAGGCATTCACATTTCTCAAAATTGAACAGCATTTGCCACTTTTCAGACCATTTGATCAACTTGTCAAGATCATCTTGTAAATATTGTCTATCTCCATCACGTTTAATCCTTCTAAACACTTTTGTATCATCCGCAAATTTCAACACCTTGCTTGTTATTTCCTCATCCAAATCGTTGATATATATTAATAATAATATAGGTCCTAGTACTGATCCCTGTGGTACCCCACTCAATACCGATTTCCAGTTTGAAGCCTCCCCATCAACTACTACATGTTGTCTTCTGTCAATCAGCCATTTTTCTATCCAGTTTATTATACCATTTCCTATGCCAACTAACGTTAAACGAAAATGTTTATCAATTTATGGTGTAAAACGCTGGTATTCATTACCTTCCAGTACTACAATGGTGTCAACATTTCATGCATTTGTTTGCACATTAAAAAGGAACATGATTGACAAATATAACTAAAAACAGGTCATTGGTCAAAACTGTATATTTAATTATAACTTGCACTTCATTGTTATCAATAAGTGTGCAAATCGCAACTTAAAATATGATTGTATTGTAATTTGCTGCAAGCCAATATAAATTAAGTCAAATAAGTACTGCTATCAATAAGTTATTTTTGTGTATTTATATTGTAATAGCCAATAACTTATATTGTACTATTATGTAATATCTGCCATATTCCATGTGTTGTAAGTAAATAATTCTCAGGGATATACAAATACAAGAGTTTCTTCAGTACACCCTTTTCTCTGACATAATCATTCTGCTATACCATAAACACTGCGTATTGTTCTTTTGTTGGAAAAATATATATTTAGTTACTTACTTACTTACAGCTGTATATTACTGTTGACGAAGATTTAAATTATGACCTCTGCCAACTAGAGAAATCTCAGCCTTTGTAAACAGCCTGTGACATATTTGATTTTAGTCATCTTATCAAGAAGCCAACATGTTTTATAAAGAACGCATCCCCATCGATTTTGGATGTTATCCTAATGTATAGACCATCCCTTCTGTCTAACATCACAAATCTCACATGCGGCATTAGTGACTGGCACAACCTTATTTCTGCTGTCATTAAGGGTTCGGCCCCTCCCCCAAAAAATGTAAAATCAAATGTCGCAGTTACAAAAACTTTGATGAGGTTTTCAACGAGGCAGTGGGTGTTTCATCATGTTGCATATATATATCTGATGATGTGGAGGACATCTACTGGGATCATGAAACCCTCCTCATAGATGTTTTAAGTGAGCATGCCCCGATGAAAGTAAAATCTATCAAAACAAAACAAACTTCATTTATTAACTCAAACCTTCGCAAAGCAGTCTTTAAATAGGGAATGCTTTTCAACAAATACCAAAAATGGCATACACCAGCCAACTGGGAATCTTACCGCAAGCAAAGGAATCTTACTACCAAACTCAAACGTCAATCCATACAAGCTTATTTTTTTGAAAGGTGTGCAGGTTGGCCCAAGTCTAAAGACTTCTGGCCCACAGTAAAACCATTCCGGTCAAACAAGGGACTCCTAAAAGAATGATCATCCTGTCAGAAAACGATAAAATCATATATTTAAAGTCCTGTAGCAGTACAATTTAGGAACCCCTATCAAAACTCATACATTTCCAAATAGACTGAAAGCAGCACAAGTTGTCCCGGTATACAAGAAAAGGACCCTCTAGACAAACAAAATTACAGACTGGTTAGCATACTCCCATTCATCTCTAAACTTTTTGAAAAACTATCAACCTCCAACTAAGTTCACATTTTGAGAATATGTTCATGAAATTGGTGGAAGATTGGCTAAAGGCACTGGACAACCATGAGTATGCTGCCCTCATAACCAGTTATTGGGGAAACTGCGAGCATACAGACTCTTGGACAAAGCATGAGCTCTTGTCAGTAGTTACCTCTGTAACAAGAAACAACGAGTTAAGCTGGGATCCTGCTATGACTGGTCTGAAATCATCAAGGGTGTAGGACAATAGGACGAGGCTCCATTCTGAGCCCTCTTCTTTTCAATATCTTTATTACTGATATCTTTCACATCCCAGATAGGTCCTCTCTCTACAACTATGCTGATGATAACATCCTATCTTATGCTCACTAAAACCCTTGACACTCTCATTCGCATTTTGCAACAGGATTGTTCTGCCACCCTACGATGGTTTAGCACCAACCAAATGAAGGCTAATCCAGATAAATTTCAGGCAATCTGCTTTGGCAGGAGAGGCAACAGAGCCATCACAGCTTTTACAACTGAGAATATCTCCACTCAATGCGAGAAATCTGTTGTCCTTCTTGACATTGAGATTGATCATATGCTGACTTTTAACAAACACATTGCAGATATACGTAAAAAAATCAGCTAGACAGCTAGCAGTCTTAAGTAACAATGAAATGAAATAAAATAACATACGTTTAGACCCAAGCCTTACCTTAAAGGTTTTGGCCATCTCCTTACTCAACAAGGCAAACATGCAATTTTCAAATCCTTCATAGCATCAAATTTTAACTACTGCCCTTTAATCTGGCATTTTTGTAGCCAAGCCAGCACCAACAAACTTGAGAAAATACAGGAGAGAGCACTATGTTTTATCTACAATGATTACTCATCGATGCACAAAGACCTCTTAAAGACCGCTGGCACTGAATTCCTCCACGTGAAAAGAATAAAAGTAATGGCATGTGAGGTATTCAAATTGTAAATAATGTAGCAACTACTTTTATTGAAAATGTTATCACAATCAAACGCTCCCAGTATTCTCTGCAGAATGACAAACCTGCTGTTGTCCCTAACTCAAACACGTCCAAATATGGACTTAAATCCTTTGTGCACGAAGGGCCCCGGATCTGGAACAGTCTGCTGAACGAACTGCAAAAATTATGGCGAGTTCCACCGACTGTTACGGAACTGGGATGGTTTCACATGCAAGTGTTATGCCTGCAGATAACCACCTGTCTAACTATGATCTTGTACATTCTTTTATATTTATCGCTTTATCTTTTTTATTGTTTTAAGGTCTGTTGTTTTACTATTGTTTGTCGGAAAATAACTCAAATGAGCTAATGTTGTAAATTCTAAAAAACCGACGTTAAATAAAGCGTCTTGTATCTTGATGTTTGCGACATGTCCGCCGTCTTTGGTTTTGATTTACAGGTGGGGATAGCCAACTTCTACGTCGAATAACCAATGAACAGTGCTGATTTGTTGATTCCTTCGTGTTTCCTAATGACAACAAAATATTGACATCATTCAATGTTAATCAACCAATAGGGATCCATAACACTCCAGCATGGGATTTCCGTGCCAAGTACAGACTACAAATAGAATCGTATCCCGGATACAAAGGGTAACTATGACTAAAATCGCATCCCGGATAAAATGGGTTAAAATGGTGACCCCAATTTTTTTAACATGTGAACAAAATAAAAAAACAGAAATAACAGAATAACACTATTTTGAAGAAAATATTTAACTATCCCTGCATGTATATTTTATATTAAGTGTATATTTTAAACATTATTTTATTGATGAAAGCCATAAAAGTGTTTATTCTTTGTGTAGAACTCACCATATCCCACAAGTATGGCCTACCATATCTTGATACATCCAGTCCTCCAAACATCTATTGCAATATCTCAAATTAAATACACGCCTTTCAAAAATACACTCATGAAAGGCATGTATTCTATGTAAAGCACGACTGAGAAGTACTACAAAGTTGTAACAAGTAGAAATGCCATTCTTGTTTCTTGACTTGTTTCAAGATGTTATTCACCCCACAAGAGACTTGCTTTTCATTTCTGAATATGTCTGCCGTGTGTCATACTGTCATCAGTGAACCAGCTGATCACCGCTGTGAGTGCCTGTTTGGTGGGTACCAGTAAGCGAAGTGAGTGCCTATTTGGTGGGTACCAGTGAGTGCCTATTTGGTGGGTACCAGTGAGTGCCTGTTTGGTGGGTACAAGTGAGTGCCTATTTGATGGGTACCAGTGAGTGCCTGTTTGGTGGGTACCAGTAAGCGAAGTGAGTGCCTATTTGGTGGGTACCAGTGAATGCCTATTTGGTGGGTACCAGTGAGTGCCTGTTTGGTGGGTACAAGTGAGTGCCTATTTGGTGGGTACCAGCGAGTGCCTGTTTGGTGGGTACCAGTAAGCGAAGTGAGTGCCTATTTGGTGGATACCAGTGAGTGCCTATTTGGTGGGTACCAGTGAGTGCCTGTTTGGTGGGTACCAGTGAATGCCTATTTGGTGGGTACCAGTGAGTGCCTGTTTGGTGGGCACCAGTAAGTGAAGTGAGTGCCTATTTGGTGGGTACCAGTGAGTGCCTGTTTGGTGGGCACCAGTAAGCGAAGTGAGTGCCTATTTGACAAAAGTATTCAGAAATGAGGTAATTAATGTGTATAATAATGATCAGTTTTGAATTTGTGTTCTTTAATTACATATTTCTATTTATAAATCCTACACTAGACCAGCCTCCAAACGCCAAGTTAGTCCAGCTATCTATCTGAAGTAACTTGTTCCAACTAACGACAGGTGACACTGACCATGAGTAGACCACTGTCCAGCAGGGAGGTGATGACTGCCCACTGTCTGCCCTCAGCCACGTCCACCTCCACTAGACTGATGTCCCCTAGCTGTGACAGCACACGGAACCCGTCCCCTGAACTCAGTAACACCTTGCGACTGAGGCCTGCACCAGAGGCACTGAAACAGACAGCACCATTGCAGGGGCACGAACAGACACATACAACAATTAATGTGGACAACCTTAGAATATGACACACTGGAGTTTTGTTAATAATAATAAAGTAAACACATTTGCATATAAATCCTTGAAAACCAAGCTCAAGAGGTGCATCAAGACAAAATTACTGTTAAGTTACTGTGAGCAACGGTCAATAAGCAAGTGTCAAGTGTCAAGAATGATTTCCTCTACTAGCTAAAAACAGTGGAAAAGATCACAAAAACATGTATTTTCTACACCACTTTGCGATCATCTTAAATTAGACACATCCAGTAAAATTGTAATTTCTTGGAATTGCAGTACTGAGCTGATGATGACTGTTGTGCATTTATATTCATGATTAGCAAGTCTGGTTTGTTGCATGTCTCGGCTTGAGTTCCTCAGCATTTTGGCACCACAGATGTGTATTATTATTAATTTAATAGTGTTCAAAATTTAAGCTGTTTCACAAAGTAGCACAGACTTTGAGTAGAAGTGTGCTGAGAGTAAAACACACACCTCTTGCGTGGAAGGTGGATGTTTGTACATCAAGAGTTAAACACACATCTCTTGCATGGAAGGTGGTTGTTTGGACATCAAGAGTTAAACACACACCTCTTGCATGGAAGGTGGTTGTTTGTACATCAAGAGTTAAACACACACCTATTGCATGGAAGGTGGCTGTTTGTACATCAACAGTTAAACACACTCCTCTTGCATGGAAGGTGGTTGTGTGTACATAAAGAGTTAAACACACACCTCTTGCGTGGAAGGTGGTTGTGTGTACATCAAGAGTTAAACACACACCTCTTGCATGGAAGGTGGCTGTTTGTACATCAAGGGTTAAACACACACCTCTTGCGTGGAAGGTGGCTGTTTGTACATCAAGAGTTAAACACACACCTCTTGCATAGAAGGTGGCTGTTTGTACATCAAGGGTTAAACACACACCTCTTGCGTGGAAGGTGGCTGTTTGTACATCAATAGTTAAACACACACCTCTTGCATAGAAGGTGGCTGTTTGTACATCAAGGGTTAAACACACACCTCTTGCGTGGAAGGTGGCTGTTTCTACATCAAGAGTTAAACACACACCTCTTGCGTGAAAGGTGACTGTTTGTACATCAAGAGTTAAACACACACCTCTTGCGTGGAAGGTGGCTGTTTGTACATCAAGAGTTAAACACACACCTCTTGCGTGGAAGGTGGCTGTTTGTACATCAAGAGTTGAACACACACCTCTTGCGTGGAAGGTGGCTGTTTGTACATCAAGAGTTAAACACACACCTCTTGCGTGGAAGGTGGCTGTTTGTACATCAAGAGTTAAACACACACCTCTTGCATGAAAGGTGGCTGTTTGTACATCAAGAGTTAAACACACACCTCTTGCGTGGAAGGTGGCTGTTTGTATATCAAGAGTTAAACACAAACCTCTTGCATGGAAGGTGGCTGTTTGTACATCAAGAGTTAAACACAAACCTCTTGCGTGGAAGGTGGTTGTTTGTACATCAAGAGTTAAACACACACCTCTTGCGTGGAAGGTGGCTGTTTGTACATCAAGAGTTAAACACACACCTCTTGCGTGGAAGGTGGCTGTTTGTACATCAAGAGTTAAACACACACCTCTTGCATGGAAGGTGGCTGTTTGTACATCAAGAGTTAAACACACACCTCTTGCGTGGAAGGTGGCTGTTTGTACATCAAGAGTTAAACACACACCTCTTGCATGGAAGGTGGCTGTTTGTACATCAAGAGTTAAACACACACCTCTTGCGTGGAAGGTGGCTGTTTATACATCAAGAGTTAAACACACACCTCTTGCGTGGAAGGTGGCTGTTTGTATATCAAGAGTTAAACACACACCTCTTGCGTGGAAGGTGGCTGTGCATCCTGTACATCAAGCCAGCAGTGTCTCCACTGGCTACGTTGTGCCGGTCACTCAGGATCAGGGTGTGGACACTACAGCCCTCCTGGAGGAACTTCTGGTCCAGCACGTGGTCATTGTGCATCCTACAACAGGGGGCAGCACATGTCACCTGCCACCATGTCATAAAAACACTGGTTCTTGATATAGCATTTGTTACTAAATAATTACACATTGAAGCATTTCACTTCTAGGTTAAGATAATAATAAAGTAGGTGTACACCCATCCTCGCAAGCCAGGGCTGTTTGCTGAATAATCAAATTCACACATTTCTATATTCATTACTACAACACTCACTCTACATATCTTGTCTTTTCCTTTTACTTTAGATTAGTTACCTACACATTTAACATGTTGTACTTTGCAGTCATGATAGTAATTATTTCAGGATATAATGAATAATCAATGCTGCAAAGTGCAAATGCAACTATAATCGAGTTGGAATATGTGAATGTGTGGAATATGCTACAGTTTTCCTCCCAGGGGTTTTGTATCTTGAATGCCAACATTTTAGGGAATAACCTATGACCCCTCAGAAGAAAAACAATGCCATTATTTTTTTCAAAATTTTCCAGTGGTTATGGCTTCGTACCATACGTTAGATGACATAGACGACATAAATGACACAGATGACACAGACGACACAAATGACAACACCGTTAGGGACATTTTCTGCAAACACAAAAAACCTTTAAAATTTGCATGATAGCAAACATCACTTATGAATACTGCGGGAAACCATCTTCGTGATATGTATATAGCGCCATCTGGAGGGTGGAAATTTTTGTTAGTACGTTTCAAACGCAACCAAGATAAGTTGAAGACAAAGAACACACCTGCCACTGGGGCTGATGGGCTAGAATACACACCAGTAAAGCAGGATGACACAGGGCTTCTTGAAGAGTTCCTAGTGACTGTCAGAGCAGACCTGCCACTGGGGCTGATGGGCTAGAATACACACCAGTAAAGCAGGATGACACAGGGCTTCTTGAAGAGTTCCTAGTGACTGTCAGAGCAGACCTGCCACTGGGGCAGATGGGCTAGAATACACACCAGTAAAGCAGGACGACACAGGGCTTCTTGAAGAGTTCCTAGTGACTGTCAGAGCAGACCTGCCACTGGGGCTGATGGGCTAGGGTTAAAATACACACCTGTAAAGCAGGACGACACAGGGCTTCTTGAAGAGTTCCTAGTGACTGTCAGAGCAGACCTGCCACTGGGGCTGATGGGCTAGAATACACACCAGTAAAGCAGGATGACACAGGGCTTCTTGAAGAGTTCCTAGTGACTGTCAGAGCAGACCTGCCACTGGGGCTGATGGGCTAGAATACACACCAGTAAAGCAGGATGACACAGTGCTTCTTGAAGAGTTCCTAGTGACTGTCAGAGCAGACCTGCCACTGGGGCAGATGGGCTAGAATACACACCAGTAAAGCAGGATGACACAGGGCTTCTTGAAGAGTTCCTAGTGACTGTCAGAGCAGACCTGCCACTGGGGCAGATGGGCTAGAATACACACCAGTAAAGCAGGATGACACAGGGCTTCTTGAAGAGTTCCTAGTGACTGTCAGAGCAGACCTGCCACTGGGGCAGATGGGCTAGAATACACACCAGTAAAGCAGGACGACACAGGGCTTCTTGAAGAGTTCCTAGTGACTGTCAGAGCAGACCTGCCACTGGGGCTGATGGGCTAGGGTTAAAATACACACCTGTAAAGCAGGATGACACAGGGCTTCTTGAAGAGTTCCTAGTGACTGTCAGAGCAGACCTGCCACTGGGGCTGATGGGCTAGAATACACACCAGTAAAGCAGGATGACACAGGGCTTCTTGAAGAGTTCCTAGTGACTGTCAGAGCAGACCTGCCACTGGGGCTGTTGGCTAGAATACACACTTGTAATGCAGGATGACACAGGGCTTCTTGAAGAGTTCCTAGCGACTGTCAGAACAGACCTGCCACTGGGGTTGTTGGCTAGAATACACACCTGTAACGCAGGATGACACAAGGCTTCTTGAAGAGTTCCTAGCAACTGGCAGAACAGACCTGCCACTGGGGTTGTTGGCTAGAATACACACCTGTAACGCAGGATGACACAGGGCTTCTTGAAGAGTTCCTAGCAACTGTCAGAGCAGACCTGCCACTGGGGCTGTTGGCTAGAATACACACCTGTAACGCAGGATGACACAGGGCTTCTTGAAGATTTCGTAGCGACTGTCAGAGCAGACCTGCCACTGGGGCTGATGGGGGTTCGTGAACTGTAGACTGTCATCATCATGACCACCGATGATCCTCCGTTTGCACACAACAGTCGGACTGCTGATGTGTGTCAGCAGACGATTCTCTTCCATCTCCGATGTGCCTGGGAGTTAACACAACCACACACCCTCACTTCTACTTTATTGCAAAACAAACATTCTAGCAATAATAGGAATTCTATTTATTCACCATCCAATTCTATCATTCACATGTGTAGATGTAATACATATAAAATACATTTAAAAAAATAAAATAAATAAATACAAGGTGTAGATATAAAAATAAAACTGGATGGGTTGTAAATAATAATTGTAAAAATAACGTGGATAGGTTATAAATAATAACAACACTCCGATACTGAGTATAATAAGTATGGTATATGACACAAAAGTAGATATAATCCTGCCATAAATAAAGTGAAAGTAAGGTAAAAATTTTAAAGTTTAATTGAAAAATAAAAATGTCATCTTGACATTCTAAACTGGAATGATTGTCATTTTCCTGGAGTTCAGCTGATGGGGCAGTCCACAAGGCAGGTCCAGCAAATACCCTAGTTCATGGTATAACACATTCCCACAGTTTTAATCAGACTCAAATAAAACAACACAATATGCAGTCTAGACAGATGAACTTACATGTGGAGGAGAGGCACCTAATTGAAATATATCTATTTGACCATCACTTCATCTTTTAACAATCTGCAAAAACTGACAATCACCCAATGGTACATTATATATATATAAGTGTACTTTGGTGTGTTATCGTCTGTTATCCTCAATATTATTCTATATGCGATACCACTTCCATTATTACTCATATATCAACATTACAGAATAAACACAATCAAATTGTGCTTTATAAGATTGGTTTAAACATGAGGCATGAGTATATGGCACACAGAGTGGAAGTGAGCATCATACAGACCTATTGTGTACTATGACAGACTGTGGTATCTAGATGTTACAATGTTCCAACATGTGATCGTTGACTCACCAAAGTCGGCTGGAGGCTGCAGCACAAAGATGTGAAAGCCAGGGTTGCGCACAAAGGACATGTAATAGACACAGGATTCCATCATGGTGACTTGTAGACAGAGGGAGTCAGAGCTGGCTGTGTGATACAGCCACAGACCCTGCTTGTAGAAGAGACCATAGACCACGCGATACCAGCTGTACAGGTAGTCTTCATCTAATTTGTCTGTAACAGACACAGAGATCATGATACCAGCTGTACAGATAGTCCTTGTTTAACTTGTCTGTAACACAGACATCATGATACCAGCTGTACAAGTAGTCTTCATCTAATTTGTTTGTAACAGACATAGAGATCATGGTACCAGCTATACAGACAGTCCTTGTCTAACTAGTCTGGAACAGACACAGAGATCATTGTACCAGCTGTATAGGTAGTCTTCATCTAACTTGTCCGTAACAGACACAGAGATCATGGTACCAGCTGTACAGGTAGTCTTCATCTAACTTGTCTGTAACAGACACAGAGATCATGGAACCAGCTCTACAAGTAGTCCTTGTCTGTAACAGACACATAGCCGGTCATGATACTGAGTTGCAAAGCACCTAGAAGGAGGAGTATACCATTAATGCATACTCTATTGGATACTAATAAGAACTACTTGTAAGATTATTGCAAGAGAATATTTAGATGTGGAGAATTACACTGACAGGAGCAAAGATAATAATAATTTCGCTTCTAAATATAGCATTATGGGTAAATAAATACCAATCAAAGCGTTTCACACCAGTGTTTCCCCTGGGTGAAATGATGGGCGAGGTGGTAGGGGTGGGGCACGTAAGCGTCGCAGGTGCGAAGCATTGCTAGGGGGGTCCGGGGGCATGCTCCCCTGGAGATTGTTTTAAAACTAGCTTTAAAATGGTGCATTCTGGGATATGTTTTAACATTTACTCTTGAATATAGAGGGGAAGATATAAAACAACAAGACACTACTCGTAAATGTAGTAATCATGATTGATAAAAGTCAGTAATCATGATTGTTTCATCATGTTGAGGTGTGGTTTCCATTTTACCTCTGCTACTCAGCTACGAGGCGGCAATTTCGGCATATTTTGGGCGAGGCGGCATAGAAAAACGACGAGGCGGCCCGCCTCGCTTGTTATATACCAGGTGAAACACTGCACACAATAAAATGACGTGTTGACTAAATGCTAGATTATCCAGTTAATTATATAAGCTAAAACATAAAACATTTATGGTGTAAAATACAATTTCAAACAATAAAATTAAAAACTAAATACTATAAAATAGACACTAGTGTCATTGAGATGTGGCAGCCAGTGTTTGCATCAAGGCAGGTAATGCAGGCGAAATAGATAGGTTTTAAGTTGTTTCCAGAAAGCCACCAATGTTCCAGTCAATTGCACACAAAGAGGTGGATAGAAGGAGGATAAATGACCTGACGGGATGATGTGGGCGAGCTACACTTGGAATACCTAAACTCTCGGAAAGGGGAAATGCCAGTGTAGATGGGAGAACTATATGAGGAGACTTAAGAAAGTTGGAGGGCGAGTTATTGTAACAGGAGTTGAGGAGAAGAAAAGCAAGAGCTATGGAGCAGTGTAGGTGCTAGACCTCATCATTATACAAAATAACCTTGAGGAGGAACTATATTACCAGGGGCGACTATTGGGAATAGTCTTACTACAGCAATATCTGATAGTTCAATGTGCTATTGACAATAACTATTGATAGTTGAATATGACCCGCCATGGCAAACCGGACATCAAGTCGCATAAGCGTATTCTGCCAAGGAGGCTAAAATAATGGTCTACATCGTATGCCATCAGTTTTGTGATTTTGGCAGAAATACATAATGCATGATCTCATCTGTCAATGTCTGGTTTATGTTCCTCAACAAACAATCCAAAAGTAATAAAATACGTGCATTTATGAACACATAATAAAAACTAGACAAGACGAATCAAGATGATCTAGTTTGGACAAGACGAGTCAACATGATCTAGTTTGGACAAGACGAGTCAACATGATCTAGTTTGGACAAGACGAGTCAACATGATCTAGTTTGGACAAGACGAGTCAACATGATCTAGTTTGGACAAGACGAGTCAACATGATCTAGTTTAGACAAGACGAGTCAACATGATCTAGTTTAGACAAGACGAGTCAACATGATCTAGTTTGGACAAGACGAATCAAGATGATCTAGTTTGGACAAGACGAGTCAACATGATCTAGTTTAGACAAGACGAGTCAACATGATCTAGTTTCGACAAGACAACATGATCTAGTTTCGACAAGACGAGTCAACATGATCTAGTTTAGACAAGACGAGTCAACATGATCTAGTTTAGACATCACTAGTCAACATTATCTAGTTTAGACAACACGAGTCAACATGATATAGTTTAGACAACATGAGTCAACATGATCTAGTTTAGACAACATGAGTCAACATGGTCTAGTTTCTCAAAACGTTTTTTACAGTTTGCTTCAATTTCATAATTCAATTTTTTTTTAAAGCTCATGATATGTGGAATCAAAAGTACAAAATTCCATTTCACATCAAACGTCATAATTAACTATCAGTTGTACACTGTCATCACAACTGGTACCATACACCAAACGTCACAATTAACTATCACTTGCACACTATCATCACAACTGGTACCATACACCAAACGTCACAATTAACTATCACTTGCACACTATCATCACAACTGGTACCATACACCAAACGTCACAATTAACTATCACTTGCACACTATCATCACAACTGGTACCATACACCAAACGTCACAATTAACTATCACTTGCACACTATCATCACAACTGGTACCATACACCAAACGTCACAATTAACTATCACTTGCACACTATCATCACAACTGGTACCATACACCAAACGTCACAATTAACTATCACTTGCACACTATCATCACAACTGGTACCATACACCAAACGTCACAATTAACTATCACTTGCACACTATCATGACAACTGGTACCATACACCAAACGTCACAATTAACTATCACTTTCACACTATCATCACAACTGGTACCATACACCAAACGTCACAATTAACTATCACTTGCACACTATCATGACAACTGGTACCATACACCAAACGTCACAATTAACTATCACTTGCACACTATCATGACAACTGGTACCATACACCAAACGTCATAATTAACTATCACTTGCACACTATCATCACAACTGGTACCATACACCAAACGTCACAATTAACTATCACTTGTACACTATCATCACAACTGGTAGCATACATCAAACATCACAATTAACTATCACTTGTACACTATCATCACAACTGGTACTATACACCCTGTGCATCAAACCTTCATTATACCATTACATCCCTAAAAGTGCCTATAACGTACCTATGCGCATAGTGATGTGCAGTTGTTTGACGTGCATGAAAACGTTGTCATTGATCATGTGATGTAAGACCTCCCACATGCTGGACTCACTGCCCAGAGTCTCCAGACGGACAATATCCAGTTGGACGTGATGGAGAGACTTCATCACGTCGTTGATAGTGCGCTGACCGTATGAGTTGCGAGAGAAGTCAGCGGGGTCGTTGGCCGTGATTGCAGTGTTAATGACGTACGTGTTGTTGGTTTGTCGCACCGAGGCGCGAACTTGACGGTCCGAGATAACAAACACACTGTAGCTATAGTTGAGGGCCAGCATCCGCTCAATGCTGTAGTCATCCTCAGGGCTGCAAACATGCACAACAATATCTTTGTTAAATCTGTTTAAAGCAACATTGTCACATCTGTGGAATATCCACTGACATTCTTGGTGCTATATTAATATGTCTGATCACAAGATTGTCACATATGTAGAATATCCACTATATTCTTGGTGCTTCATATAATATATATCAATATGTCTGATCACATCTGATCATATCTCCCATCCCTCCATCCTCCCTGTCTGCCCTTCATCATCTTCCATCCCTCCATCCTCTCTGTCTATTTTTATCATCTACTATCCCTCCATCATACCAGGCTGCTCTTCATAATCTCCTATCCCTCCATCCCCCTGTCTGCTCTTCATCATCTCATATCACTCCATCCTCCCTTCATGTTCCTCGTCATCTCCCATCCCTCCATCCTCCCTGTCTGCTCTTCATCATCTCCCATCCCTCCATCCTCCCTGTCTGCTCTTCATCATCTCCCATCCCTCCATCCTCCCTGTCTGGCAGTGTCTGCTCTTCATCATTTCCCATCCCACCATCCTCCTTGTCTGCTCTTCATCATCTCCCATCCCTCCATCCTACCTGTCTGCTCTTCATCATATCCCATCCCTCCATCCTCCCTGTCTGCTCATCATCATCTCCCATCCTTCCATCCTCCCTGTCTGCTCTTTATCATCTCCCATCCCTCCATCCCCCCTGTCTGCTCTTCATCATCTCTCATCCCTCCATCCTCCCTGTCTGCTCTTCATCATCTCCCATCCCTCCATCCTCCCTGTCTGCTCTTCATCATCTCCCATCCCTCCATCCTCCCTGTCTGCTCTTCATCATCTCCCATCCCTCCATCCTCCCTGTCTGGCAGTGTCTGCTCTTCATCATTTCCCATCCCACCATCCTCCTTGTCTGCTCTTCATCATCTCCCATCCCTCCATCCTAACTGTCTGCTCTTCATCATATCCCATCCCTCCATCCTCCCTGTCTGCTCGTCATCATCTCCCATCCTTCCATCCTCCCTGTCTGTTCTTCATCATCTCCCATCCCTCCATCCCCCCCGTCTGCTCTTCATCATCTCCCATCCTTCTATCCTCCCTGGCTGCTCTTCATCATCTCCCATCCCTCCATCCTCCCTGTCTGCTCTTCATCATCTCCTATCCCTCCATCCCCCCTGTCTGCTCTTCATCATCTCCCATCCCTCCATCCCCCCTGTCTGCTCTTCATCATCTCCAATCCCTCCAACCTCCCTGTCTGCTCTTTATCATCTCCCATTCCTCCATCCTCCCTGTCTACTCTTCATCATCTCCCATCCCTAACAATTGAGCTCTCTCTTGTTTGACACTTTCCCGCCATTAAGGACAATTAATGACACTGCTATCACATATACATACTTGTGTACAGGTTGTTTTTGTGGGAAACAACAGCGTAAAAAGTGGCTGGTCAGTAACATTAGAAGGTTAACAACAAGCTGTTCGCATCTTGTTACAGTAAGTTATATATCTTACTTATGTCAAACCATTGTTTCTTGTAGCACTGCATTGGGGTTATGCACAGCCTAACTAGGAAATTTGATTAAATAAAACTTGTTATTAATTAAGGTGTAAAATATGCTTACATATGTCAATGGTGTCTTGAACCTTTATTGAACTTTACAGTATAGAAACAGTATCCCGATGTGTAATCTTAGCAACAAATGTAACATGTCTGAGTAGTGATTAAACTTATTACAACGCTTAAAAATAATATTTAAATAAAATAATGCTTTAACAAAATTACTCACAAGTTCACTCAATACAACATTATGGGCAGCTCATTCATAGAACACAGTACCACTGACTAAGTGTACAATATTGGAGTCCTAAGACTCTCCATAATTATAACATGGACACAAAAAGGAGTATTACATCAAAATATCAGTTACCGGTCTCCCACAAATGTTGATAACTAACCGTTTTCACCAACTTTAATTTGATTTTGAAAATACTGCTGTCATAATACCGTAATATTGTGTATTGCGCAGATTGTGCAAGTTTGCAGGTCGTTTCACAACAATTATGTGTTGTTGTAAGGCTAGCTATGCAGACATTATTGGCATACATGCAGGCGGTTAGCCAGAGACCCATCCACCCGTCCATATGGATGGCCTAAACTGAGTGTGGATTGCCCACATCATTGTCCAGTATTGTCGCTCAATTGATTAGACGCGTGGCGTTGTCATTAGAATTTTTGGTAAACTACAACCACAGGAATGTAAAATTTCAAGGAATATCGGAAGCTTCAATGGACTGCAGCCGGTGTCGGGTTTCTCATACGACGATGGATGAAAGGCAAAAAGTTACTAGTTGATAGTGTGTCGCCTGTAATAGTATCTGTTCACGACCAGTCTCCGCTCACTCTGTTGTCACGCAGGACTGGTCATTGAACAGGGAGGATTTGTTGTCGTATCTTGCAATCACTACTGTTTGTTTTTATCTTCAACCCAAGTGCAGTTTTTACATCCAATATGTTTATTATTGTATACATTCAACTGTGCCTTCGATCATTGTAGACTTTATAATGGAAAACATTTTGCATGCCATGACTGGCAATGACTTGAGAGCACATGAGCCAGCGGGAACTGGGAAAATGTCTATGAATCGATTTTTCATAAAAATTGAAACAGAATTTGGGTTTTGAAAGAGAACTGATCTTTTGGAACCAAATTCTGCGATCGTGCAAAATGGATGGAATTCCACGTAATGAACATTTTGAGTTTGACACGAGATTTGCGGTTTTTAATGGAAACTCCGTAAATGCTGAAAGAGTAGAATTACAACATTTTGAAATAAACATGGTTACTATGCAACAGTATTAATTTATTTTGGTGGATTTATGATGCAGGATTTTTAATTTAAAACACACAAGGCAAATCGTTGCGAAGTGTCATGACGCCCCTGCTACCTCGTGTCAACCGACGTAAACAGGGACGCAGGCGGAAGGCGCTAACATAAACCATTTCATGATCGTTGTCTGGAACACAAAACTCGAAGGAATAACAACAGCCTAGGGTACGCTGGCTCAAATATATAGATATAGTCTGGGTTTCGTAGTTCTAACAAATTCCGTCATATTTTCCCATGTTTAACAATTACATTGTTGTTTATATTGGTTTTTTCTAGTGTATTGAATGTTTATTGATTAACAAATATACTCACTGAGCAGATATAAACAAAAATTGACAGCAACAAATTGGTTAGGATTTGAACATTATTTGTGCCAAACATCACTAAAGAATGTCTCCAGAAGTCACCTGAGAATCTCGGATGCTCTCAGGCTGAGAGCGCTCCATTAAAACAAAATCAGTGGGAGGACCCCGGATCCCCACCCGCAGAAGGGGGGTAACTCCCCCTCCTCCGCCCTCATGAACCTTTTTGGTGGACTCCCTAGTTTCAGATCCTGGCTAACACTTGGCATACATGTATAGTTGTCGTGGCTGGGCATGACATCGTAACTATGGCAATGGAGGCTGGTGTCTGTGCACTTGGATAGTTTCTTTCATGTCATCCTTTCAGCTAAGTTAACATTTCTATGAGTGACCGTGTGGAATAATAAGTTATCAAATTTAATCATAATCATTTACACTCATTTTCGAAGTAATCATACTCGTAATAATACTTATACAATTTAACAGTAATCGATTATATCTGTGAAGTGATCATCCCATCTCTGGCAAACATGCATGCATGCACACACACACCTGAGTGTGCGAAGTGTTCAAGTATTAAATTCCTGTATATAGGTCCCCCTGCGTTTGACAGAAATATGTCTTACCCAATGGAGTACACAATCTTGTCAGTGTTCTTTGCTTCGAGGTCAAGCCCAGCATCATGGTCCACACATATCTGCCACTGCGTGTGATTGAATGCTTGCACAGTGACATTGCATGCATAGTTGTAGTGCGTGATGAACTTGAGGAGTCTGCGTGCCTCATCCTTGGCGCACGACAGTGGTCGTAGAGGTATGTAGGTCGCGTTGTCCTGCAGCATCTGCAGCACTGTGCAGGTCATGATGACGATGACTGCGATGACGAGGGCGCAGTTCTTACGCCGACGCAGGAAGTGGCGACCGGCACACGACCGCACCCCATTCTGTGCCATTCTGCCTTCTCACAGCTGCCAAGGCATCGCGTGTTTCTGTAACACCAATCACGTTTGCAGTGTGTAATAAAATAATAAGAATTATGATATTTACACGTAATTACCTCTCATGAAACTTGCTATGTGATAAAATATTTCGACCGGTGGCAACCGCATCCAGCGGTCTTCTTCAGCAGACTGAAGTTACTGAAGTTACAGGTGTAACTTCAGTCTAACCATCCCAACTTCTCTGTATTGTTGGGATCTCAATCCGAAACAATCCCTAAACTCCCATTCCCACCAACAACAAAAGGACTCTGCCAACTATAGATGTAGAAGGTGAATTTAACCTAATGATTTTGGCCCACTAACATGACATTATTTTGGGGGATTTGATAGTAGTCCTTGTTTTTCTTCTATGTTCTGGGTTTATCACAGGCATTGGCAAACAAAGACCTACAAACTGCATGTCGTTTATAGTTTGTAGCTCCATCCACATCGTGTTGATAGACTATTTATTATTTGTATTCTCTGGCATCCTCTGGATCTTTTTCCTTCAATGATTCCTATTGTTACCGATTGTTGTTCATTACATGTTTAAAGGCCATATCCTGGAATAAAATGTGCTGTGTTCCATAATAACAAATAATGTTTGCACTTTCAAATGATGTTATTGAAAATGTGTTTATGAATCGCATAAGAGCATAGAACATAAAAAGAACCTCTAAATCTGCCGTCTTACAGAAATGATGAGTGACAGCGGTGTAAGACTGTGTGATGTCATTAGTGGAACACAACCACCAGCCTGGACCGCTGACAGCCGCCCTGCGGGACCTGTCTCGTGTAAACAACTCATAAAATGGCAGCCAATGGGTTGAGAGCGGCGTCTCTTCTGTTACCATGACCGATGCATACGATGATCTAATATATTTTGGAGACAGTGATGATGACGTCTGAGATATTAATGTTTGTTTCTGCTGATGTTAGATTGCCTGGTGTCAGTGTGGTGCTATGTATACAGGCCGAGGCCGGCTGTTGATTTTGTTGTGGTGAAGGGGCCAGTGGCATTGTTGTCGTACTTGTTTGCAACTTGACGCTTCTTTGGAGTCATTTTAAGGATTGTTGATTTATTAACATAGATCTAACTATACATATTTTGAAGCCCATCTTCCACCTCATAAGATACATATCCATCGGCAGATCTGCACCACAAGTGACATTATTCGCCATAGGCGTTGCATGGATCCCGTTGTTTACACACAAAAATGTTCCATCAAATTTCCAGTCAAACACAAATATCCACTGTTTTCTACAACACATACCTTCATCAGTGATACATGTTAATGATAACAGTTGAAATATAATTATAATGAAATAAAAATTATTAGAATCTAGCCACATCATAGACTGTACGAACGTGTCTATTTTAGTACATTGCATGGTCTCGCACTGATTCACATGACACGTAAACAATTTACACAGCATAGTCGTAGATAGTACCCATGATTTTGTTATGCAGGCGTCTTCGATGAGATTTGGATTTTGCCTGTATATTTTTGTAAGTCAAAAACAACTTTTGTAAGTTTCTTTGCAGAAATTATAAAGAATATTTGTTAGAGATTTAGCACGTAAATATCTTACGGAAGAAGTTTATCATGTTTTAATGAAAATGGCAAAACACGATTGGACCCACGATTAGTGCCCACACCAGTATATATGAATGCCAGACAACTCGGCCCACGGACAATTCGGCCCGGGCCGAGTTGTCTCGAGACATCTCGGCCCCATCTTGAGACAACTCGGCTCCCATCCTGAGACAACTCGGCCCCCGCAAGTCGGCTCGATGAAAAATTAATGCATGTGTGTGTGCGTGTGTGTATTTTTTCTCAAAGACAATGGGAATTTGTCTGCCTTTCATACTTTTTCATCGAGCCGATCTGATGGGGCTGAGTTGTCTCGAGCTAGACGATAAATATTTAACATAATTATTTATTCATATTTAAACTAACTAAGCCACCCAACGGTCTTTGATCAGTTTTTCACCAGATCGCATGAATGTTCAGTTATTCACACGTACTCCGAGAGTACGTAGCATGCCAATTACCCCGTTGTGTCGTTTCATAGATCAAAACACACACATAGGGTGTTTGAACTTCAGCACTTTCTGACAAGACTGGTTTACCTTCCCTTTGATGACGAGTACATGCATTAAAATAGCTCAGAGTCGATAGTTACCGAGCAGATCTTGAGTGTCAGTTTTGCACAAGCCAAGTTCGAAACAGCAATGAGACTCGTATAGCTTGACTGACTGATGGACCTCACAAATCATCTATTTTGATCATGAAGATTTTTAAAGATGCTGTTGAAAAATGACTGTAATCGTATTCGTACTCGATCATAATCGTAATGCTTACAATAGGTGTGTGACGCATATATTGATATTGCTCCTTGTGAATGTCCATACTATAATCACTTCCCCAAAATCTAAGTTGTTAGCATATATTCCAGTTGTTTGCATAATCTTCGTTGTTATTGAAAGTGTGAAAAGATCAGTCGGATGATACATTCTGACAACTTCAGAATTATCTGCTCAACGAAACAATGACGGAGTCGCAAGCGAGTTACCCCTCTGTGTCCATTCACACATTTATACTGTCGTAGTAAACAAGAAGCCGACAAACAGCTACATTCGCTTCAGAAGTATCTGCTCAATGAAACAATGACGGAGTCGCAAGCGAGTTACCCCTCTGTGTCCATTCACACATTTATACTGTAGTAGTAAACAAGAAGCCGACAAACAACTACAACTACATTCCCTTCAGAAGTATCTGCTCAATGAAACAATGACGGAGTAGCAGGCCACTTACCCCATTGTGTCCCATCACACATCAGAAGACACAGAAAGAGTGGTTTGAAATCTATCTAAGCTCCATATCAATGCATAATGATGCTTCCAATTCTGCCACAAATTTGAAGCTAGGTGGGTAATGGAAAAGACTGAATTAGATCCACAATTCTCTACTACACATGCTACAACGCATAACTGGTAGTAAATTTTGATGTGAACGTTATCTGAAGCATTGACGTTTCCTGTGAAATCTAGACTGCAACTGCAAATACAATTTCATTGTGAGATAAACTACCATTAGTAACTTTTTTACAGCCCCGCCATTCTACAGGTTGGTGCCACTGCTGTTTGCAGAAGCGCAACTGATCCCGATTTGGTCTCGATTCGTTTCGGAGAAGAAACTTGTGCGGCGCCAGCGGAAATGTTACAGGCAGCTACAAGGGAAATTGTTTCGTCTGTGGGCTACATATGCAGCTGGCGAAATCTCGACTTCGAAATTGCTTAAGTCTTGTGGCAATGTGTATGCTCCTAGCCATCTGTAAATGAGGACTGTAGCCGCCTGTGTGCTAAGATATTACCATTGTGTGTGGAGGTGGTGGTGGAATCCTATTAAAGTTGTGTTAAGACGTTACCATGCTTTGTCTCTCACACACCGATCATAGACCATTCGCCGGTGTCTTAGTTCGCTGTGCTTAAAACAAACAACAACCAGTGACAACCAGTTTCGTTTTAAAAAGAAGCATGGCACTGGCGACATTGTCTAGATATATCATTGTCATCTAGCATACTATTTGAAATTATATGACAAATACTACATGATCATCAGCATACATAATATTATTTACACAATTATATCCTACATAACCAATTTTTTTTAACGTAATCAGTCCAGCTATGTCATTCGCATAAATGCAAATGGCGGATAATCAGCTGACGATAGAGTACAACTCGCCGGTTTCCACTCAGGTGGAAAAACATCACTACAAAAGCAGAAAATATCAGGCAGAGGGGAAACATGCAGCAAACATATGACACTGACATATGTTGCACTGTGAAGCTCACGAAAAATTTAGTATTACGAAAACATGGCGTGAACTAATGTGCGATTCTGTCTATGAAAGTATGAAATCGGCTAATATAATCATATGATGTTAGCCTGGACTGTAAAAGAAATATATTCATTACTTAAAAATGAGCTAAGTCCGTGGACGCAGAAGTAGTCTCAGAACGGGAGCCGAGTTGTCTCAGGATGGGGCCGAGTTGTCTCGGGCCGACTTGTCCGAGGGCCGAGTTGTCCGCCTACCGTATATATTTATTTGCATAGTTCTCTGGAAACACATTTGGACACGATATGGCCTTTAAGAATCGCATCTGTATGTAAGGGCGTATATAAATATGTGATGTCTACCACTGTCAATTGTCAAGAGACAATCATTGAGGCATGAAACTTTACAATGCGTACGGGAGAGCGACTGACAGTGACAAGCAGCCGGCGGAGCCCGGCTGTTGTCGTTGAGTGTTGTAACGTTGTGTTGACGTCGCACTGGTTCTGAACAACCATCATCGGTTTTACGGGGATATCTTGACTAGTTTTCAACACATTTCGCCGTTACATTTTCTATGAAATATGACGTTAAACCAACCTATGTTTTTTGACGCGCTTGAACTCGTAAAATCATTTGTAAAATACGTAGACGTAGCGATACTCCGACAGTTGTTGTTTGGTCATGCAAACCGGAAGCCAAGTAGTTGATCTGTTGCAAATGCAATAGTATCACCCATAAATTTCGGCTTACGGCTTCTACGTGCCATGTCTGTCACAGGCGTTGGCGATCATGGCCCTCCAAACCGCACGGTTGTTTGTAGCAGTTCTGCTGTGCTCCTTCCACACCTTGTTGACAGACTATCTATTATTTTTTATTCTATGGCATCCTCTGGAACTCTTCCCTTTTATCTTTCCTGTTGTTACTATAATATTATGTTCTAACTTTTTCTTTCTCATGATAGGGCCTATGGATCGTGCTTGTTGTGTTATAATTTTGTTTATGATCTTTCTTTTTTATTTGGCTGTCCTATGGATGACATCATTGCTTTGCTTTGTAGTCCATGGCACTCGCAGCACTCTTCTTGAGAATCACATCTCAGTGGCTTAATTGACAGTTTTTGTGTGAACTTTTGGGTTATTGTCCAGGATTCACATCCATATATATATAGAGAGAAATGTGGGCTCTCTCTCCCCCCTCTCTCTCTCTCTGTATATATATATATACGCACACATATATTATATATGTATACAGTGTATATTATATATATATAAATATATACATATATATATATATAGAGCAGTGAAGTAGGCCCGGCCTACTCGTTTTCTCACTTCAAGTGATATATTTTTGTTTATTAAGTTCTTACCTTAAGTTCTTACCTTAAGAACGGTCAATAATTGCCCAAGTTGAGCACTGAGACCGTCTCAAGGTTAGTTTTCTGTAGTGGTATTCCATTGTCTATTGATTTTGCTGCTATTTTTGTTGCTGTTGGCATTATTGCTATTTTTTCTCTTTATCTTGTCTTTTCCGGTTTGCCTAGTCTCTAGGCTCGATTGTGTGCGTGCGTGCATGCATGCGTGCGTGTGTATGTGTTAGTATGTGAAGTTGTAGAGGTCTGGATGGTCTCTCCAGTCTCTTTGGAGGCGGGACTTCAGCTGATTGACTGTCTGTGCTTGGACTGTGTCTTCTGATAGTGCATTCCAGGATCTTACTACACGGGTGGAAAGGAAAGAATGTCTGGTTCCTGTTGATGTATGTGTAACTAGTTTTTCTCCGTGACCTCTTGTGGTTCCAGTGGCTTTTAGGTTCATCTGTTTTTGTGGACAGAGTTGGCATTTACAGTCCTGGTCGATTTGGGCGAGTCCCTTGATAATTATGAAAGTTTGAATGATGTCGGCTCTTTGTCTTCTGTAGTGCAGTGTGGGGAGTTTTAGTTCTTTCAATCTGCTGCCGTAGGGGACCTTTTGTTTCTGGCACTAGTCGTGTTGCACGCCGTTGGACTTGTTCGATGAGGTCTTGATCTTTCTTTAGGTGAGGGAACCAGACACAGGATGCATATTCCAGGTGTGGTCTGACCATGCATTGCCTTATAGAGTAGTAGGAATTATCTTTGTTGAGATGCCGGAATGTTCTGGCTAGACACCCCAGAACTCGATTGGCCTTTTTGACACTATTTTCGATGTGGTCGGAAAACTTGAGTTGTATGTTGATGGTGACTCCGAGGTCTTTTTCTGAGGTCACTGCATCAAGCTTGTGACTGGCTTCACTGTCCCTTCTCATGTGGTATTTTGTTTCGTGGGTTTGAATGTCCGAGGTGTAGAACGTACGTGACATTTGTCAGAATGTAATTTCATTTGCATTGTATCCGACCAGTCTTGTAGTTTTGTCAGGTCTTCTTGTAGAGAGTTTGAGGAGTTAATGTCGTCTGTCAATGCTGCATAGAGCTTGGTGTCGTCTGAAAACATAGAGGTCAAATTGTCCATGCGTCCTGGGATATCGCTGACAAGCATTGTGAATAGTATTGGTCCCAGGACTGACCCCTGAGGAACTCCGCTAAGTACACTACTCCAGTCCGATTGTTCTCCATGTACTGATACCTTTTGTCTCCGGTCACACAGGAATGCTTTTATCCATCCTAAGGCTTTGTCTTTGATTCCTAGACTTTCCAACTGTTTGAGAAGGCGCTGGTGTGGGACGGTGTCAAAAGCCTTTGCATAATCAAGGTAGATTACGTCAACAGGTATGTTGTGCGTCAAAGCCTCAGTCCAGACATTCGATCAGTGCTTCCAACAAGTTTGTGGTTGTACTTTTTCCGCCAGCATTCGAGGTGATTTATTTTGATGTGTTGTATGAGCTGTTCAACAATTACTCTCTCTAGAGTCTTGCAGATGATTGACGTCAGAGACACCGGTCTGTAATTTGCTGGGTTTCTCTTCTCAGATTTCTTGTATATGGGACAAATTATAGCATCTTTCCATTGTCTTGGCAGGATTGATGTGTTGATGCTTGAGTTAAAGATTATGTTGAGAGGCACACATAATTGTTCTGCCATCTCCTTCAGGATTCTTGGGCTGACGCCATCAATGCCTGGTGATTTGTCAGTCTTCAGTTGAAGAAGGCACTTCTTAACCAGTTCTTCGGTGACTTTGAATGTTGTGAGTGCTTCAGTAGTCAGGTTCTTTGGTGTGACATGCGGGACATTGGAAGTGTCTTCTTTTGTGAATGATTTGAAGAAGTGTTGGTTTAATACTTCAGCCGCCTTTTGGTCGCTTTGCGTAAGTGTTCCGTCCTGCTTGAACAATTGGCCTATGCCACCCCTTGTGTTTGCTCTGTTTCTGATGTATTTCCAGATTCCTTTATTGTTCGTCTTACATTCCCTGGCTAATTTATGTTCAAACTGTCTACGTGCTCTTCTGATTGCATGTTGAGCTGTGTTCCTGGATCTGATGTAGGCCTGGTAGTCTTCCCCTTCCTTTGTATTTAGGTATCTGATCCACGAGCTGTGTTTCCTTCTTACTTTTCTCAGGGCTGCTTGAGTCATCCACACTGGCTTGGCTCGGGCATTCTCGGTGATGGTATAGTGTGGCACGCATTCATCAACTGTTTTTTTTATAATATTTTCTCCAGTTTGTCTGTTGCCTCCTGTGTGTTAATTTCATCTAGTAATGTTGTCCAGTCTAGGTTTAGCATCTCTTTCATGTTTCCATAGTCTGTCTTGTCATAGCTGTAAATGGTCCGTTTCTTCGGTAGTTGCGCCACAAATATGTTAAGGTTCATGGTGAGACTGGTGTGATCGCTATTTCCCAAATGTGGACCGTAGTTTAGATTTGTTATTGTGTTTTCTTCTGTTGTGAAGATCAGGTCGTCCAATGTTGGTTGTTGGCCTTGTCGGTATCTTGTTGGCTTGTGCACATGTTGATGATAGTATGTGTCCCTAATTACTTCAATGAACCGCTGTTCATCAGAACCATCCCTGTAGGTGTGCGGGATAGACGGTTCAGGATCCCATACTATCCTGTTGAGGTTGAAATCTCCCATTACAAGAGCATGTGTAATTCCTGATGCTTCTGAACTGTGTCTGAGGGCTGCATGTAGTTGCTTGTCTCTTTGCCTTGCTGTTTCTGGTGTGCCACTTCTGTAGACGCATCCTATTAGATTAGATGTGTCTTTTGCATTGAATGTTATCCACACTGCATCTACAAACTGGTCAATGCTTGGGTGGGTATATCGGCATGCCTTGTATTCAGTCCTTATGTATATGCATGTACCCCTTATATCTGGTCGTTGTAGGTCGTTCGTAAAAAGATCAAATCCTGGGATGTGGAGGATTTCCAAGTTTGGTGCATTTCCATTTTTAGGTTTTATCTCGTTGAGAGCAATCACATCGTATTCTTGCGCAATGGTGTATAGTTCATCATATTTGCTAAGTATCGAGTTGTCAATGTTGGTGTAGTATGTCCGTAGTGCATGCCGTGCTTTGCTGTTTCTTTGTGGTGCTGTGTTTCTATGTGCATGTGCATTGTGGTCCCGGTTTTCTACTGGGTCTCTATGATTTCGCTTTGGTAGTTAAAATGGTTTTCATGTTGTGAAAATTAAGCTGCTTTGGCCTATGCAATTCGTCTCTTGATCTCATCGTTATATCGACCGTCGGATGTTATCAATGATCCCAGATAGTTAAACGTTCCGACTTATTTCAAGACAGTGCCATATAAGCTACTATAGTACCATATGTCTGGCATGTCTGCCTCCGGGGAAATTCCAGGGAGGCAGCTGCCTTGCCCACCGTTCCCGCGCCTCCCTAAAATATACCCTCTATCCCTCTCTGGAACCGCCCCTGTAAATACCACTGATCTGTATTTATAAATACAGATCAGTGGTAAATACTCATTCACGTCGTCTTTTGGGTGGGTAAATAGTGGCCAAATTGCAAATAGTGGCGCCAGTCCCGCCACCTCACGGAGCTTTGATAATCGAGGTCTGGCTTTCGGTTGACTAAACTTTTGTAAACAATGGCTGCAGAATGGCTGGAGCCGCTGGAGGACAATAGACAGTTATTGTTTACTCAGTTCGAACTACAAGAACATATAGACGAGGACTATAAAAATCTCAACGGACCCGATCCAGATTCTGATATTGAAATAGAAGTTTAGATGAAGTCTGGGTGAGCGATAAAAGAGTAGTCATGTGGCCAAGAACTCGAGCCTAGGCTAGGAGTAGTAGGGCCAACTGGCGTAGCCTAAGCATGACATGCCCTCAGACAACGGTCGAATAATGTATTATTTGACCATATGATTATACCAAAAACAACACCACTGGCCAAAGGCGGAGCCATCGACATTCAAGATGGGCCGGTATGGCAGGAACAGAATAAAAAGAGCCATGACCATGTTCACGCGCGTTGGTTAGAGAACAATTAAAATTGATAATTAACTAGTAAAATATACACTTTAGTTTATATACCTATAGTAGACATATCCAATCTCCATATCAGAACTACTATTAGCATCACTGTGCATATGTTATACTTAGTAGGTGGCGTTACAGTATATTTATTTTTCGTGCAATACGTGCCGTGGTGACGTACACTCATGCCCACCTACATGTACACCTATACAGCTTAATGGGACTTTGGCCACCGTAAACTTATACGACTGTTGTGCTGCAAACTTCACCAGTTAACACTTTCCGTGTTTGTCTGTTTCCAGGTTTCAAGTAGTGAGGAGTACGAAGACGATGATTATGAAGAAGAGGAAGATGGCCGTGCTGCAAACGCAGCTTGTAAACTTGTCCATGGCAAGACCATTGACCCTGGGTGGACGAAGACAACCAATGCTGAGCCACCAACTGTGAAGGAGTTTACTGAAGCTAGTGGACCAACACAAACTCTACCACCGACGAGTTCCCCACTCGCTTTCTTTGAGCAGATGTTTGATACCGACTTCTTTGCAGATCTTGCAGAAGCAATGAATTTGAATGCCGCTGCAAAGTCCCCTCCTCCTGGTAATGCAGAGAATGGCCCCTACGCGACTTCCGATGCACACTGGTATGCCACTACCCCGTTGGAGATGCGTGCCTTTTTTGCTGTCAACATGAGAATGAACCTCTCAGAGTTTTTTGACATTGATGACTTTTGGAGTGACGATCCGGTATTGCAAGGTTCTTATGTCTCCTCCATCATGTCACAGCAGCGATTCGAGAAACTTTGTCAATACCTACACTGCTCCATACAGCAAACCAAGGACCCAAATGATAAACTCGCAAAAGTTCGACCTCTGCTTACCTTCTGTGAGAAACAGTTCAGGGATTGTTTTAAGCCTTCACAGAATGTGTTGATCGACCAAGCCATGATCCGGTTTGATGGCCGACTCGGATGGACCCGATACATGCCCAGGAGGCCAGCCAAATGGGGCATGAGACTGTGGTGTCTGACCGACTCGGTAACAGGGTATGTCCAGGCATTCTCGATTTTGAATGGTGAGGAGGATGTTGGAAGTGACGGAGTTAAGCTCAGCCACAGGGTTGCGATGGAATTGATGCAGAACTACACACTGGCCAATCGTCGCCTGTTTGCCGCCGACTATTTCACCACTGTCGGTCTCGCTAAAGAGCTGCTACGTGCAGACACATATCTTTGTGGTGCCACTCGTTCCTGCAGTACAGACTTCCCTAAAGGTCTAATAAAGAAACGTCTCGAGCGAAAGGAATCAGAGAAGTGGACAAGTGAGGATGGCAAAGTGATGGTGTGTAAGTGGCAGAAGACAGACAGTCTGTATGTGATCGCGACAGGTGACGGAGGAGTGGACTTGGTGCAGACTAGTCGTCGGGGCCACCAGTCTGTCTCGAAGATGGTGCCGCAGTGTGTCGTCAGGTACGACAAGGTGATGCGTGGAATCGACCATCTGGACGATCTGCTCTATGTGGGTCAGTCAGGACGAAGATGGTGGAAATATCTTTTCTGGAGCTTGATTGAGTTCGGCATCATCAATGCCTTCGTACTGTGGCGGGAATGCCACAGACCCATGCCAAAGAGCAATCGCATATTCACCATGTGGGAGTTCAAGACAAAGGTCATTCAGGAGTTGGCAGATCCCTTCATTGCTCTCCATGAGGAACATCAAGACGACGTTGATCCACCGGACAAAAGATCCCTTCATCGTGGCTAGACACACCCAGCTGTAGTGAGAGTGGAGCTGAGCTAGACACACTCATCCAGCTGTAATGAGAGTGGAGCTAGACACTCATCCAGCTGTAGTGAGAGTGGAGCTAGATACTCACCCAGCTGTAGTGAGAGTGGAGCTAGACACTCACCCCGCTGTAGTGAGAGTGGAGCTAGACACTCACCAAGCTGTAGTGAGAGTGGAGCTAGACACTCACCCAGCTGTAGTGAGAGTGGAGCTAGACACTCACCCAGCTGTAGTGAGAGTGGAGCTAGACACTCACCCAGCTGAAGTGAGAGTGGAGCTAGACACTCACCCAGCTGTAGTGAGAGTGGAGCTAGACACTCACCCAGCTGTAGTGAGAGTGGAGCTAGACACTCATCCAGCTGTAGTGAGAGTGGAGCTAGACACTCACCCAGCTGTAGTGAGAGTGGAGCTAGACACTCACCCAGCTGTAGTGAGAGTGGAGCTAGACACTCATCCAGCTGTAGTGAGAGTGGAGCTAGACACTCACCCAGCTGTAGTGAGAGTGGAGCTAGACACTCACCCAGCTGTAGTGAGAGTGGAGCTAGACACTCATCCAGCTGTAGTGAGAGTGGAGCTAGACACTCACCCAGCTGTAGTGAGAGTGGAGCTAGACACTCACCCAGCTGTAGTGAGAGTGGAGCTAGACACTCACCCAGCTGAAGTGAGAGTGGAGCTAGACACTCACCCAGCTGTAGTGAGAGTGGAGCTAGACACTCACCCAGCTGTAGTGAGAGTGGAGCTAGACACTCACCCAGCTGTAGTGAGAGTGGAGCTAGACACTCATCCAGCTGTAGTGAGAGTGGAGCTAGACACTCATCCAGCTGTAGTGAGTGGAGCTAGACACACTCATCCAGCTGTAGTGAGAGTGGAGCTAGACACTCACCCAGCTGTAGTGAGAGTGGAGCTAGACACTCACCCACCTGTAGTGAGAGTGGAGCTAGACACTCACCCACCTGTAGTAAGAGTGGAGCTAGACACATTCACCCAGCTGTAGAGAGAGTGGAGCTAGACACATTCACCCAGCTGTAGAGAGAGTGGAGCTAGACACACTCACCCAGCTGTAGTGAGAGTGGAGCTAGACACACTCACCCAGCTGTAGAGAGAGTGGAGCTAGACACATTCACCCAGCTGTAGATAGAGTGGAGCTAGACACATTCACCCAGCTGTAGTGAGAGTGGAGCTAGACACTCATCCAGCTGTAGTGAGAGTGGAGCTAGACACTCATCCAGCTGTAGTGAGAGTGGAGCTAGACACACTCATCCAGCTGTAGTGAGAGTGGAGCTAGACACTCACCCAGCTGTAGTGAGAGTGGAGCTAGACACTCACCCACCTGTAGTGAGAGTGGAGCTAGACACTCACCCACCTGTAGTAAGAGTGGAGCTAGACACATTCACCCAGCTGTAGAGAGAGTGGAGCTAGACACATTCACCCAGCTGTAGAGAGAGTGGAGCTAGACACACTCACCCAGCTGTAGTGAGAGTGGAGCTAGACACACTCACCCAGCTGTAGAGAGAGTGGAGCTAGACACATTCACCCAGCTGTAGATAGAGTGGAGCTAGACACATTCACCCAGCTGTAGAGAGAGTGGAGCTAGACACATTCACCCAGCTGTAGAGAGAGTGGAGCTAGACACTCATCCAGCTGTAGTGAGAGTGTAGCTAGACACTCACCCAGCTGTAGTGAGAGTGGAGCTAGACACACTCATCCAGCTGTAGTGAGAGTGGAGCTAGACACTCACCCAGCTGTACTGAGAGTGGAGCTAGACACTCACCCACCTGTAGTGAGAGTGGAGCTAGACACTCACCCACCTGTAGTGAGAGTGGAGCTAGACAGATTCACCCAGCTGTAGAGAGAGTGGAGCTAGACACATTCACCCAGCTGTAGAGAGAGTGGAGCTAGACACATTCACCCAGCTGTAGAGAGAGTGGAGCTAGACACACTCACCCAGCTGTAGTGAGAGTGGAGCTAGACACACTCACCCAGCTGTAGAGAGAGTGGAGCTAGACACATTCACCCAGCTGTAGAGAGAGTGGAGCTAGACACATTCACCCAGCTGTAGAGAGAGTGGAGCTAGACACATTCATCCAGCTGTAGAGAGAGTGGAGCTAGACACACTCACCCAGCTGTAGTGAGAGTGGAGCTAGACACACTCACCCAGCTGTAGAGAGAGTGGAGCTAGACACATTCACCCAGCTGTAGAGAGACTGGAGCTAGACATACTCACCCAGCTGTAGAGAGAGTGGAGCTAGACACATTCACCCAGCTGTAGAGAGAGTGGAGCTAGACACATTCACCCAGCTGTAGTGAGAGTGGAGCTAGACACACTCACCCAGCTGTAGTGAGAGTGGAGTGGTGTTGGTCAGTTAGCAAGGCTATGGTTAATAAAGACACCAACAACCATTGGGACACATGGTTGAGCTCTCTTGGATGTTTAGCATTCATTTGTTCATGCAGTGACGTTGTTCTCTTGATTCCCAGTTGTCAGGGATGAGGTTAGCCTTGATTTCAGTTATCTGTTTTCGTCATATTTTTCCTCACTGATCTGGCACTGCTGTCTCCACCAAATGTCTCCATTCCCCTCTATCTTTCACTGCTCTCTCCACCAACTGTCTCCGCTCCTCTCTATCTTGCCCTGCTCTCTCCACCAACTGTCTCCATTCCCCTTTATCTTGCACTGCTCTCTACACCATCTGTCTCCATTCTCTCTATCTTTTGTTATCATTCTTCACTCCTCTCCCAAAACTTCCAAGTCTTCCTCATCTCCATTCCCCTCCACTCTATGGGCAGCTCCTGACTCCAACCACCTCCCTCAGCAACTCCATTCTTCACTTATCAGCAGGTGTAAAATCACCAGTGACATACATACTACAGCGAATTCTTATTATAAGTAACATTAGCATTTGGCAAACTGTTTTTTATATCTCTGTGGGTCAGAAAGGGGATATCAAAATACAGTCCTTTGCGTGAGTTCACTCAAAGTTGGTCTTTGTTTGATAACAACAACAGGACAAATCACGTTCAATATTTGTTCAGCGATATGTATTTCCAAAGTTCAACATGTATTAATTACAGAATACATTCGTTCCATTTATAACTTGGTGGCATTATTAGTTATATCGTAATTAGACGTTTCAATCAGCTTCAAAATGAACAAATTCTAGTCCTAATAGAAAATGAACAGCTTAGATGCTACAGCTGAAAATTAGCATTTACAAGTGTTTTATCGAAATGTATGTCGGTTGTGTAAGTTGTCTTTAATGCGAGGGATTTACACGGTTACTGATGTATGCTCGCGGTGGGTGATGGCTGTTCTAGTTAGTACATATTGTGTTACAATTAAAAAAGTATGTATTTTTTATAAACAAATGTCCACTATGACATATATTGTTTATATGTTGACTACTAGTAACAGTGAACAAGTGTTTTTTTAAATATATTATCTATGTTAACGCTAATATGTATTGAATTAGGAAAGACTAGGTAGGTTACCCATAACTGATAATTGAACCACAGTATTACTAGAGTTATCGACCAGGCTATTACACACTAAGCAGGTGGTTTTTGCTAACAAAATATTAATTGTTCATATATAGTTACCTATGATGTACATTGATTTCAGACTGTTAAACAAATCTAGCACTGCTATACTTATGTACAATAGAAAACATGATTTATCTCAAAATGCACAAATTAAGACATAACATGTCTTGCATAGAAAGCACCTGGACTTCTCTCTAAAATTCATTGTCTAATCAATAGATCACATTCATGATAATTCTAAAATATTGTCTATCCTTTAACAACAATACACTATCAAATTCATCGCATCAATGTAGGATTTAACACATTTAACTTTACAACTGCAAAGACTGCAATTTAATTTTAAGTCACACTTCACACTTGATATTATCACGAATCAGTTGATGATATGTGTGTGCATGCAAACAACATGTTTGCGAATATACTTGGACCTATTGCTATATATATATATTGTCTAACTGCCTATATTTCTATACAGTTTTTTACTAGTAGAATAATAAAAAAAGGTTATTAAAAATGATTGTTCTTCATTAGTGCTCCACCTCAGGTGTTCTCTCTCGCCTTCTAGAAGCCAACAACCCATGGTGTGTAACTGCCTTTCTTTGCTTCAGGAAACTGCAAGTGAAACAGAAAATAAGATTGAGGCAAACATTGAAAACAATCTACTGCAATTACATTGTCGTAAGAGTTGTTTACTGTTTGGTTTACACATCAAACTACGGACAAAGTTTCATACTTATTAAATAAACATCTGTAGTTGTGGTAAATAAACTTCCTTGTCCACCTGGTGTCTAGTGCACACGTGCATTATGTGTATGCCGGACAGTACCTGTCTGGTGAACTGGTCAGTATGTGTGCGTTATGTGTATGCCGGACAGTACCTGTCTTGTGAACTGGTCGGTACACGTGCATTATGTGTATGCCGGACAGTACCTGTCTGGTGAACTGGTCAGTACATGGGTATTATGTGTATGCCGGACAGTACCTGTCTGGTGAACTGGTCAGTACGTGTGCGTTATGTGTATGCCGGACAGTACCTGTCTTGTGAACTGGTCGGTACACGTGCATTATGTGTATGCCGGACAGTACCTGTCTGGTGAACTGGTCAGTACATGTGTATTATGTGTATGCCGGACAGTACCTGTCTGGTGAACTGGTCAGTACGTGTGCGTTATGTGTATGCCGGACAGTACCTGTCTTGTGAACTGGTCGGTACACGTGCATTATGTGTATGCCGGACAGTACCTGTCTGGTGAACTGGTCAGTACATGTGTATTATGTGTATGCCGGACAGTACCTGTCTGGTGAACTGGTCAGTACGTGTGCGTTATGTGTATGCCGGACAGTACCTGTCTTGTGAACTGGTCGGTACACGTGCATTATGTGTATGCCGGACAGTACCTGTCTGGTGAACTGGTCAGTACATGTGTATTATGTGTATGCCGGACAGTACCTGTCTGGTGAACTGGTCAGTACGTGTGCGTTATGTGTATGCCGGACAGTACCTGTCTTGTGAACTGGTCGGTACACGTGCATTATGTGTATGCCGGACAGTACCTGTCTGGTGAACTGGTCAGTACATGTGTATTATGTGTATGCCGGACAGTACCTGTCTGGTGAACTGGTCAGTACGTGTGCGTTATGTGTATGCTGGACAGTACCTGTCTTGTGAACTGGTCAGTACACGTGCATTATGTGTATGCCGGACAGTACCTGTCTGATGAACTGGTCAGTACACGTGCATTACATGTATGCCGGACAGTACCTGTCTGGTGAACTGGTCAGTACGTGTGCATTATGTGTATGCAGGACAGTACCTGTCTGGTGAACTGGTCAGTACACGTGCATTATGTGTATGCCGGACAGTACCTGTCTGGTGAACTGGTCAGTACATGTGCGTTATGTGTATGCCGGACAGTACCTGTCTGGTGAACTGGTCAGTACACGTGCATTATGTGTATGCCGGACAGTACCTGTCTGGTGAACTGGTCAGTACATGTGCGTTATGTGTATGCCGGACAGTACCTGTCTGGTCAACTGGTCAGTACGTGTGCGTTATGTGTATGCCGGACAGTACCTGTCTTGTGAACTGGTCGGTACACGTGCATTATGTGTATGCTGGACAGCACCTGTCTGGTGAACTGGTCAGTACGTGTGCGTTATGTGTATGCCGGACAGTACCTGTCTTGTGAACTGGTCGGTACACGTGCATTATGTGTATGCCGGACAGTACCTGTCTGGTGAACTGGTCAGTACATGTGTATTATGTGTATGCCGGACAGTACCTGTCTGGTGAACTGGTCGGTACACGTGCATTATGTGTATGCCGGACAGTACCTGTCAGGTGAACTGGTCAGTACATGTGTATTATGTGTATGCCGGACAGTACCTGTCTGGTGAACTGGTCAGTACATGTGCATTATGTGTATGCTGGACAGTACCTGTCTGGTGAACTGGTCAGTACGTGTGCGTTATGTGTATGCTGGACAGTACCTGTCTTGTGAACTGGTCAGTACACGTGCATTATGTGTATGCCGGACAGTACCTGTCTGATGAACTGGTCAGTACACGTGCATTACGTGTATGCCGGACAGTACCTGTCTGGTGAACTGGTCAGTACATGTGTATTATGTGTATGCCGGACAGTACCTGTCTGGTGAACTGGTCAGTACGTGTGCGTTATGTGTATGCTGGACAGTACCTGTCTTGTGAACTGGTCAGTACACGTGCATTATGTGTATGCCGGACAGTACCTGTCTGGTGAACTGGTCAGTACACGTGCATTATGTGTATGCCGGACAGTACCTGTCTGGTGAACTGGTCAGTACATGTGCGTTATGTGTATGCCGGACAGTACCTGTCTGGTCAACTGGTCAGTACGTGTGCGTCATGTGTATGCCGGACAGTACCTGTCTTGTGAACTGGTCGGTACACGTGCATTATGTGTATGCTGGACAGCACCTGTCTGGTGAACTGGTCAGTACGTGTGCGTTATGTGTATGCCGGACAGTACCTGTCTTGTGAACTGGTCGGTACACGTGCATTATGTGTATGCCGGACAGTACCTGTCTGGTGAACTGGTCAGTACATGTGTATTATGTGTATGCCGGACAGTACCTGTCTGGTGAACTGGTCGGTACACGTGCATTATGTGTATGCCGGACAGTACCTGTCAGGTGAACTGGTCAGTACATGTGTATTATGTGTATGCCGGACAGTACCTGTCTGGTGAACTGGTCAGTACATGTGCATTATGTGTATGCTGGACAGTACCTGTCTGGTGAACTGGTCAGTACGTGTGCGTTATGTGTATGCTGGACAGTACCTGTCTTGTGAACTGGTCAGTACACGTGCATTATGTGTATGCCGGACAGTACCTGTCTGATGAACTGGTCAGTACACGTGCATTACGTGTATGCCGGACAGTACCTGTCTGGTGAACTGGTCAGTACATGTGTATTATGTGTATGCCGGACAGTACCTGTCTGGTGAACTGGTCAGTACGTGTGCGTTATGTGTATGCTGGACAGTACCTGTCTTGTGAACTGGTCAGTACACGTGCATTATGTGTATGCCGGACAGTACCTGTCTGGTGAACTGGTCGGTACGTGTGCATTATGTGTATGCTGGACAGTACCTGTCTGGTGAACTGGTCAGTACGTGTGCGTTATGTGTATGCTGGACAGTACCTGTCTTGTGAACTGGTCAGTACACGTGCATTATGTGTATGCCGGACAGTACCTGTCTGATGAACTGGTCAGTACACGTGCATTACGTGTATGCCGGACAGTACCTGTCTGGTGAACTGGTCAGTACATGTGTATTATGTGTATGCCGGACAGTACCTGTCTGGTGAACTGGTCAGTACGTGTGCGTTATGTGTATGCTGGACAGTACCTGTCTTGTGAACTGGTCAGTACACGTGCATTATGTGTATGCCGGACAGTACCTGTCTGATGAACTGGTCAGTACACGTGCATTACGTGTATGCCGGACAGTACCTGTCTGGTGAACTGGTCAGTACATGTGCGTTATGTGTATGCCGGACAGTACCTGTCTGGTGAACTGGTCAGTATACGTGCATTATGTGTATGCTGGACAGTACCTGTCTGGTGAACTGGTCAGTATACGTGCATTATGTGTATGCTGGACAGTACCTGTCTGGTGAACTGGTCAGTATACGTGCATTATGTGTATGCAGGACAGTACCTGTCTGGTGAACTGGTCAGTATACGTGCATTATGTGTATGCTGGACAGTACCTGTCTGGTGAACTGGTCAGTACACGTGCATTATGTGTATGCTGGACAGTACCTGTCTGGTGAACTGGTCAGTATACGTGCATTATGTGTATGCAGGACAGTACCTGTCTGGTGAACTGGTCAGTACATGTGCGTTATGTGTATGCCGGACAGTACCTGTCTTGTGAACTGGTCAGTACACATGCATTATGTGTATGCCGGACAGTACCTGTCTGGTGAACTGGTCAGTACACGTGCATTATGTGTATGCTGGACAGTACCTGTCTGGTGAACTGGTCAGTACACGTGCATTATGTGTATGCTGGACAGTACCTGTCTGGTGAACTGGTCAGTATACGTGCATTATGTGTATGCAGGACAGTACCTGTCTGGTGAACTGGTCAGTACATGTGCATTATGTGTATGCTGGACAGTACCTGTCTGGTGAACTGGTCAGTACACGTGCATTATGTGTATGCTGGACAGTACCTGTCTGGTGAACTGGTCAGTATACGTGCATTATGTGTATGCTGGACAGTACCTGTCTGGTGAACTGGTCAGTATACGTGCGTTATGTGTATGCCGGACAGTACCTGTCTTGTGAACTGGTCAGTACACATGCATTATGTGTATGCCGGACAGTACCTGTCTGGTCAACTGGTCAGTACATGTGCGTTATGTGTATGCTGGACAGTACCTGTCTGGTGAACTGGTCAGTACACGTGCATTATGTGTATGCTGGACAGTACCTGTCTGGTGAACTGGTCAGTACACGTGCATTATGTGTATGCTGGACAGTACCTGTCTTGTGAACTGGTCAGTACACATGCATTATGTGTATGCCGGACAGTACCTGTCTGGTCAACTGGTCAGTACATGTGCGTTATGTGTATGCCGGACAGTACCTGTCTTGTGAACTGGTCAGTACACATGCATTATGTGTATGCCGGACAGTACCTGTCTGGTCAACTGGTCAGTACATGTGCGTTATGTGTATGCCGGACAGTACCTGTCTTGTGAACTGGTCAGTACACGTGCATTATGTGTATGCCGGACAGTACCTGTCTGGTGAACTGGTCGGTACGTGTGCGTTATGTGTATGCCGGACAGTACCTGTCTGGTGAACTGGTCGGTACGTGTGCGTTATGTGTATGCCAGACAGTACCGGTCTTGTGAACTGGTCAGTACATGTTTATTATGAGTATGCCGGACAGTACCTGTCTGGTGAACTGGTCAGTACATGTGCGTTATGTGTATGCCGGACAGTACCTGTCTGGTGAACTGGTCAGTACGTGTGCGTTATGTGTATGTCGGACAGTACCTGTCTGGTGAACTGGTCAGTACATGTGCGTTATGTGTATGCCGGACAGTACCTGGCTGGTGAACTGGTCAGTACATGTGCGTTATGTGTATGCCGGACAGTACCTGTCTTGTGAACTGGTCAGTATACGTGCATTATGTGTATGCTGGACAGTACCTGTCTGGTGAACTGGTCAGTACACGTGCATTATGTGTATGCTGGACAGTACCTGTCTGGTGAACTGGTCAGTATACGTGCATTATGTGTATGCTGGACAGTACCTGTCTGGTGAACTGGTCAGTACACGTGCATTATGTGTATGCTGGACAGTACCTGTCTGGTGAACTGGTCAGTATACGTGCATTATGTGTATGCAGGACAGTACCTGTCTGGTGAACTGGTCAGTATACGTGCATTATGTGTATGCTGGACAGTACCTGTCTGGTGAACTGGTCAGTACACGTGCATTATGTGTATGCTGGACAGTACCTGTCTGGTGAACTGGTCAGTATACGTGCATTATGTGTATGCTGGACAGTACCTGTCTGGTGAACTGGTCAGTACACGTGCATTATGTGTATGCTGGACAGTACCTGTCTGGTGAACTGGTCAGTACACGTGCATTATGTGTATGCTGGACAGTACCTGTCTGGTGAACTGGTCAGTATACGTGCATTATGTGTATGCTGGACAGTACCTGTCTGGTGAACTGGTCAGTATACGTGCATTATGTGTATGCTGGACAGTACCTGTCTGGTGAACTGGTCAGTACACGTGCATTATGTGTATGCTGGACAGTACCTGTCTGGTGAACTGGTCAGTATACGTGCATTATGTGTATGCTGGACAGTACCTGTCTGGTGAACTGGTCAGTACACGTGCATTATGTGTATGCAGGACAGTACCTGTCTGGTGAACTGGTCAGTACACGTGCATTATGTGTATGCTGGACAGTACCTGTCTGGTGAACTGGTCAGTATACGTGCATTATGTGTATGCAGGACAGTACCTGTCTGGTGAACTGGTCAGTATACGTGCATTATGTGTATGCTGGACAGTACCTGTCTGGTGAACTGGTCAGTATACGTGCATTATGTGTATGCTGGACAGTACCTGTCTGGTGAACTGGTCAGTATACGTGCATTATGTGTATGCAGGACAGTACCTGTCTGGTGAACTGGTCAGTATACGTGCATTATGTGTATGCTGGACAGTACCTGTCTGGTGAACTGGTCAGTACACGTGCATTATGTGTATGCTGGACAGTACCTGTCTGGTGAACTGGTCAGTATACGTGCATTATGTGTATGCTGGACAGTACCTGTCTGGTGAACTGGTCAGTACACGTGCATTATGTGTATGCTGGACAGTACCTGTCTGGTGAACTGGTCAGTACATGTGCATTATGTGTATGCTGGACAGTACCTGTCTGGTGAACTGGTCAGTATACGTGCATTATGTGTATGCCGGACAGTACCTGTCTGGTGAACTGGTCAGTACATGTGCATTATGTGTATGCTGGACAGTACCTGTCTGGTGAACTGGTCAGTACATGTGCATTATGTGTATGCCGGACAGTACCTGTCTGGTGAACTGGTCAGTACATGTGCGTTATGTGTATGCCGGACAGTACCTGTCTGGTGAACTGGTCAGTACACGTGCATTATGTGTATGCTGGACAGTACCTGTCTGGTGAACTGGTCAGTACATGTGCATTATGTGTATGCTGGACAGTACCTGTCTGGTGAACTGGTCAGTATACGTGCATTATGTGTATGCAGGACAGTACCTGTCTGGTGAACTGGTCAGTATACGTGCATTATGTGTATGCTGGACAGTACCTGTCTGGTGAACTGGTCAGTACTTGTGCGTTATGTGTATGCCGGACAGTACCTGTCTTGTGAACTGGTCAGTACACATGCATTATGTGTATCCGGACAGTACCTGTCTGGTCAACTGGTCAGTACATGTGCGTTATGTGTATGCCGGACAGTACCTGTCTGATGAACTGGTCAGTACACGTGCATTACGTGTATGCCGGACAGTACCTGTCTGGTGAACTGGTCAGTACATGTGTATTATGTGTATGCCGGACAGTACCTGTCTGGTGAACTGGTCAGTACGTGTGCGTTATGTGTATGCTGGACAGTACCTGTCTTGTGAACTGGTCAGTACACGTGCATTATGTGTATGCCGGACAGTACCTGTCTGATGAACTGGTCAGTACACGTGCATTACGTGTATGCCGGACAGTACCTGTCTGGTGAACTGGTCAGTATACGTGAATTATGTGTATGCAGGACAGTACCTGTCTGGTGAACTGGTCAGTATACGTGCATTATGTGTATGCTGGACAGTACCTGTCTGGTGAACTGGTCAGTACTTGTGCGTTATGTGTATGCCGGACAGTACCTGTCTTGTGAACTGGTCAGTACACATGCATTATGTGTATCCGGACAGTACCTGTCTGGTCAACTGGTCAGTACATGTGCGTTATGTGTATGCCGGACAGTACCTGTCTGATGAACTGGTCAGTACACGTGCATTACGTGTATGCCGGACAGTACCTGTCTGGTGAACTGGTCAGTACATGTGTATTATGTGTATGCCGGACAGTACCTGTCTGGTGAACTGGTCAGTACGTGTGCGTTATGTGTATGCTGGACAGTACCTGTCTTGTGAACTGGTCAGTACACGTGCATTATGTGTATGCCGGACAGTACCTGTCTGATGAACTGGTCAGTACACGTGCATTACGTGTATGCCGGACAGTACCTGTCTGGTGAACTGGTCAGTACATGTGCGTTATGTGTATGCCGGACAGTACCTGTCTGGTGAACTGGTCAGTATACGTGCATTATGTGTATGCTGGACAGTACCTGTCTGGTGAACTGGTCAGTATACGTGCATTATGTGTATGCTGGACAGTACCTGTCTGGTGAACTGGTCAGTATACGTGCATTATGTGTATGCAGGACAGTACCTGTCTGGTGAACTGGTCAGTATACGTGCATTATGTGTATGCTGGACAGTACCTGTCTGGTGAACTGGTCAGTACACGTGCATTATGTGTATGCTGGACAGTACCTGTCTGGTGAACTGGTCAGTATACGTGCATTATGTGTATGCAGGACAGTACCTGTCTGGTGAACTGGTCAGTACATGTGCGTTATGTGTATGCCGGACAGTACCTGTCTTGTGAACTGGTCAGTACACATGCATTATGTGTATGCCGGACAGTACCTGTCTGGTGAACTGGTCAGTACACGTGCATTATGTGTATGCTGGACAGTACCTGTCTGGTGAACTGGTCAGTACACGTGCATTATGTGTATGCTGGACAGTACCTGTCTGGTGAACTGGTCAGTATACGTGCATTATGTGTATGCAGGACAGTACCTGTCTGGTGAACTGGTCAGTACATGTGCATTATGTGTATGCTGGACAGTACCTGTCTGGTGAACTGGTCAGTACACGTGCATTATGTGTATGCTGGACAGTACCTGTCTGGTGAACTGGTCAGTATACGTGCATTATGTGTATGCTGGACAGTACCTGTCTGGTGAACTGGTCAGTACACGTGCATTATGTGTATGCTGGACAGTACCTGTCTGGTGAACTGGTCAGTATACGTGCATTATGTGTATGCTGGACAGTACCTGTCTGGTGAACTGGTCAGTATACGTGCGTTATGTGTATGCCGGACAGTACCTGTCTTGTGAACTGGTCAGTACACATGCATTATGTGTATGCCGGACAGTACCTGTCTGGTCAACTGGTCAGTACATGTGCGTTATGTGTATGCTGGACAGTACCTGTCTGGTGAACTGGTCAGTACACGTGCATTATGTGTATGCTGGACAGTACCTCTCTGGTGAACTGGTCAGTACACGTGCATTATGTGTATGCTGGACAGTACCTGTCTGGTGAACTGGTCAGTACATGTGCGTTATGTGTATGCCGGACAGTACCTGTCTTGTGAACTGGTCAGTACACATGCATTATGTGTATGCCGGACAGTACCTGTCTGGTCAACTGGTCAGTACATGTGCGTTATGTGTATGCCGGACAGTACCTGTCTTGTGAACTGGTCAGTACACATGCATTATGTGTATGCCGGACAGTACCTGTCTGGTCAACTGGTCAGTACATGTGCGTTATGTGTATGCCGGACAGTACCTGTCTTGTGAACTGGTCAGTACACGTGCATTATGTGTATGCCGGACAGTACCTGTCTGGTGAACTGGTCGGTACGTGTGCGTTATGTGTATGCCGGACAGTACCTGTCTGGTGAACTGGTCGGTACGTGTGCGTTATGTGTATGCCAGACAGTACCGGTCTTGTGAACTGGTCAGTACATGTTTATTATGAGTATGCCGGACAGTACCTGTCTGGTGAACTGGTCAGTACATGTGCGTTATGTGTATGCCGGACAGTACCTGTCTGGTGAACTGGTCAGTACGTGTGCGTTATGTGTATGTCGGACAGTACCTGTCTGGTGAACTGGTCAGTACATGTGCGTTATGTGTATGCCGGACAGTACCTGGCTGGTGAACTGGTCAGTACATGTGCGTTATGTGTATGCCGGACAGTACCTGTCTTGTGAACTGGTCAGTATACGTGCATTATGTGTATGCTGGACAGTACCTGTCTGGTGAACTGGTCAGTACACGTGCATTATGTGTATGCTGGACAGTACCTGTCTGGTGAACTGGTCAGTATACGTGCATTATGTGTATGCTGGACAGTACCTGTCTGGTGAACTGGTCAGTACACGTGCATTATGTGTATGCTGGACAGTACCTGTCTGGTGAACTGGTCAGTATACGTGCATTATGTGTATGCAGGACAGTACCTGTCTGGTGAACTGGTCAGTATACGTGCATTATGTGTATGCTGGACAGTACCTGTCTGGTGAACTGGTCAGTACACGTGCATTATGTGTATGCTGGACAGTACCTGTCTGGTGAACTGGTCAGTATACGTGCATTATGTGTATGCTGGACAGTACCTGTCTGGTGAACTGGTCAGTACACATGCATTATGTGTATGCTGGACAGTACCTGTCTGGTGAACTGGTCAGTACACGTGCATTATGTGTATGCTGGACAGTACCTGTCTGGTGAACTGGTCAGTATACGTGCATTATGTGTATGCTGGACAGTACCTGTCTGGTGAACTGGTCAGTATACGTGCATTATGTGTATGCTGGACAGTACCTGTCTGGTGAACTGGTCAGTACACGTGCATTATGTGTATGCTGGACAGTACCTGTCTGGTGAACTGGTCAGTATACGTGCATTATGTGTATGCTGGACAGTACCTGTCTGGTGAACTGGTCAGTACACGTGCATTATGTGTATGCAGGACAGTACCTGTCTGGTGAACTGGTCAGTACACGTGCATTATGTGTATGCAGGACAGTACCTGTCTGGTGAACTGGTCAGTACACGTGCATTATGTGTATGCTGGACAGTACCTGTCTGGTGAACTGGTCAGTATACGTGCATTATGTGTATGCAGGACAGTACCTGTCTGGTGAACTGGTCAGTATACGTGCATTATGTGTATGCTGGACAGTACCTGTCTGGTGAACTGGTCAGTATACGTGCATTATGTGTATGCTGGACAGTACCTGTCTGGTGAACTGGTCAGTATACGTGCATTATGTGTATGCAGGACAGTACCTGTCTGGTGAACTGGTCAGTATACGTGCATTATGTGTATGCTGGACAGTACCTGTCTGGTGAACTGGTCAGTACACGTGCATTATGTGTATGCTGGACAGTACCTGTCTGGTGAACTGGTCAGTACATGTGCATTATGTGTATGCTGGACAGTACCTGTCTGGTGAACTGGTCAGTATACGTGCATTATGTGTATGCCGGACAGTACCTGTCTGGTGAACTGGTCAGTACATGTGCATTATGTGTATGCCGGACAGTACCTGTCTGGTGAACTGGTCAGTACATGTGCATTATGTGTATGCTGGACAGTACCTGTCTGGTGAACTGGTCAGTACATGTGCGTTATGTGTATGCCGGACAGTACCTGTCTGGTGAACTGGTCAGTACACGTGCATTATGTGTATGCTGGACAGTACCTGTCTGGTGAACTGGTCAGTACATGTGCATTATGTGTATGCTGGACAGTACCTGTCTGGTGAACTGGTCAGTATACGTGCATTATGTGTATGCAGGACAGTACCTGTCTGGTGAACTGGTCAGTATACGTGCATTATGTGTATGCTGGACAGTACCTGTCTGGTGAACTGGTCAGTACTTGTGCGTTATGTGTATGCCGGACAGTACCTGTCTTGTGAACTGGTCAGTACACATGCATTATGTGTATGCCGGACAGTACCTGTCTGGTCAACTGGTCAGTACATGTGCGTTATGTGTATGCCGGACAGTACCTGTCTGGTCAACTGGTCAGTATACGTGCATTATGTGTATGCTGGACAGTACCTGTCTGGTGAACTGGTCAGTACACGTGCATTATGTGTATGCTGGACAGTACCTGTCTGGTGAACTGGTCAGTACATGTGCATTATGTGTATGCTGGACAGTACCTGTCTGGTGAACTGGTCAGTATACGTGCATTATGTGTATGCTGGACAGTACCTGTCTGGTGAACTGGTCAGTATACGTGCATTATGTGTATGCTGGACAGTACCTGTCTGGTGAACTGGTCAGTACATGTGCGTTATGTGTATGCCGGACAGTACCTGTCTGGTGAACTGGTCAGTACATGTGCATTATGTGTATGCTGGACAGTACCTGTCTGGTGAACTGGTCAGTACATGTGCATTATGTGTATGCTGGACAGTACCTGTCTGGTGAACTGGTCAGTACATGTGCGTTATGTGTATGCCGGACAGTACCTGTCTGGTGAACTGGTCAGTACACGTGCATTATGTGTATGCTGGACAGTACCTGTCTGGTGAACTGGTCAGTACATGTGCATTATGTGTATGCTGGACAGTACCTGTCTGGTGAACTGGTCAGTATACGTGCATTATGTGTATGCAGGACAGTACCTGTCTGGTGAACTGGTCAGTATACGTGCATTATGTGTATGCTGGACAGTACCTGTCTGGTGAACTGGTCAGTACATGTGCGTTATGTGTATGCCGGACAGTACCTGTCTTGTGAACTGGTCAGTACACATGCATTATGTGTATGCCGGACAGTACCTGTCTGGTCAACTGATCAGTACATGTGCGTTATGTGTATGCCGGACAGTACCTGTCTTGTGAACTGGTCAGTACACGTGCATTATGTGTATGCCGGACAGTACCTGTCTGGTGAACTGGTCGGTACGTGTGCGTTATGTGTATGCCAGACAGTACCGGTCTTGTGAACTGGTCAGTACATGTTTATTATGAGTATGCCGGACAGTACCTGTCTGGTGAACTGGTCAGTACATGTGCGTTATGTGTATGCCGGACAGTACCTGTCTGGTGAACTGGTCAGTACGTGTGCGTTATGTGTATGTCGGACAGTACCTGTCTGGTGAACTGGTCAGTACATGTGCGTTATGTGTATGCCGGACAGTACCTGTCTGGTGAACTGGTCAGTACGTGTGCGTTATGTGTATGTCGGACAGTACCTGTCTGGTGAACTGGTCAGTACATGTGCGTTATGTGTATGCCGGACAGTACCTGGCTGGTGAACTGGTCAGTACATGTGCGTTATGTGTATGCCGGACAGTACCTGTCTTGTGAACTGGTCAGTACATGTGTATTATGAGTATGCCGGATAGTACCTGTCTGGTGAACTGGTCAGTACACGTGCGTTATGTGTATGCCGGACAGTACCTGTCTGGTGAACTGGTCAGTACATGTGTATTATGTGTATGCCGGACAGTACCTGTCTGATGAACTGGTCAGTACATGTGCGTTGTGTGTATGCCGGACAGTACCTGTCTTGTGAACTGGTCAGTACATGTATATTATGTGTATGCTGGACAGTACCTGTCTGGTGAACTGGTCAGTACATGTGCGTTATGTGTATGCCGGACAGTACCTGTCTTGTGAACTGGTCAGTACACATGCATTATGTGTATGCCGGACAGTACCTGTCTGGTCAACTGGTCAGTACATGTGCGTTATGTGTATGCCGGACAGTACCTGTCTGGTGAACTGGTCAGTATACGTGCATTATGTGTATGCTGGACAGTACCTGTCTGGTGAACTGGTCAGTATACGTGCATTATGTGTATGCTGGACAGTACCTGTCTGGTGAACTGGTCAGTATACGTGCATTATGTGTATGCAGGACAGTACCTGTCTGGTGAACTGGTCAGTATACGTGCATTATGTGTATGCTGGACAGTACCTGTCTGGTGAACTGGTCAGTACACGTGCATTATGTGTATGCTGGACAGTACCTGTCTGGTGAACTGGTCAGTACATGTGCATTATGTGTATGCTGGACAGTACCTGTCTGGTGAACTGGTCAGTATACGTGCATTATGTGTATGCTGGACAGTACCTGTCTGGTGAACTGGTCAGTATACGTGCATTATGTGTATGCTGGACAGTACCTGTCTGGTGAACTGGTCAGTACATGTGCGTTATGTGTATGCCGGACAGTACCTGTCTGGTGAACTGGTCAGTACATGTGCATTATGTGTATGCTGGACAGTACCTGTCTGGTGAACTGGTCAGTACATGTGCGTTATGTGTATGCCGGACAGTACCTGTCTGGTGAACTGGTCAGTACACGTGCATTATGTGTATGCTGGACAGTACCTGTCTGGTGAACTGGTCAGTACATGTGCATTATGTGTATGCTGGACAGTACCTGTCTGGTGAACTGGTCAGTATACGTGCATTATGTGTATGCAGGACAGTACCTGTCTGGTGAACTGGTCAGTATACGTGCATTATGTGTATGCTGGACAGTACCTGTCTGGTGAACTGGTCAGTACATGTGCGTTATGTGTATGCCGGACAGTACCTGTCTTGTGAACTGGTCAGTACACATGCATTATGTGTATGCCGGACAGTACCTGTCTGGTCAACTGGTCAGTACATGTGCGTTATGTGTATGCCGGACAGTACCTGTCTTGTGAACTGGTCAGTACACGTGCATTATGTGTATGCCGGACAGTACCTGTCTGGTGAACTGGTCGGTACGTGTGCGTTATGTGTATGCCAGACAGTACCGGTCTTGTGAACTGGTCAGTACATGTTTATTATGAGTATGCCGGACAGTACCTGTCTGGTGAACTGGTCAGTACATGTGCGTTATGTGTATGCCGGACAGTACCTGTCTGGTGAACTGGTCAGTACGTGTGCGTTATGTGTATGTCGGACAGTACCTGTCTGGTGAACTGGTCAGTACATGTGCGTTATGTGTATGCCGGACAGTACCTGTCTGGTGAACTGGTCAGTACGTGTGCGTTATGTGTATGTCGGACAGTACCTGTCTGGTGAACTGGTCAGTACATGTGCGTTATGTGTATGCCGGACAGTACCTGGCTGGTGAACTGGTCAGTACATGTGCGTTATGTGTATGCCGGACAGTACCTGTCTTGTGAACTGGTCAGTACATGTGTATTATGAGTATGCCGGACAGTACCTGTCTGGTGAACTGGTCAGTACACGTGCGTTATGTGTATGCCGGACAGTACCTGTCTGATGAACTGGTCAGTACATGTGTATTATGTGTATGCCGGACAGTACCTGTCTGATGAACTGGTCAGTACATGTGCGTTGTGTGTATGCCGGACAGTACCTGTCTTGTGAACTGGTCAGTACATGTATATTATGTGTATGCCGGACAGTACCTGTCTGGTGAACTGGTCAGTACATGTGCGTTATGTGTATGCCGGACAGTACCTGTCTGATGAACTGGTCAGTACACGTGCATTACGTGTATGCCGGACAGTACCTGTCTGGTGAACTGGTCAGTACATGTGTATTATGTGTATGCCGGACAGTACCTGTCTGGTGAACTGGTCAGTACGTGTGCGTTATGTGTATGCTGGACAGTACCTGTCTTGTGAACTGGTCAGTACACGTGCATTATGTGTATGCCGGACAGTACCTGTCTGGTGAACTGGTCAGTACACGCCATGCGGATCTTCTCGGCGGTGGCCGGACTGTCGAGTTGGAAGAAGTCATTGAGACCAACGTCAGCACGGGCGGCTGCGATTGCGTGTCTGACGGCGAAGAAGACGGAAGCAGCGAGGAAGAGTGGCGGCTCACCGATCGCCTGGTGGTGGAGGCAGAGCGTGATGAGAAAGTCAGGCATTAAAACTACTTCTGCAAAAACATTTCACACTCATCTTGTTTTAGAAAAGTTTTAAAAAGAACACATTATCTATCGATATTACAATATGCTAGCTTGTTTGTGACAAAGAACACATTATCTACCGATACTACAACATGCTAGCTTGTTTGTGACAAAGAACACATTATCTACCGGTGCTACAACATGCTAGCTTGTTTGTGACAAAGAACACATTATCTACCGGTACTACAACATGCTAGCTTGTTTGTGACAAAGAACACATTATCTACCGGTACTACAACATGCTAGCTTGTTTGTGACAAAAAACACATTATCTACCGATACTACAACATGCTAGCTTGTTTGTGACCTAGAACACATTATCTACCGGTACTACAACATGCTAGCTTGTTTGTGACAAAGAACACATTATCTACCGGTACTACAACATGCTAGCTTGTTTGTGACAAAGAACACATTATCTACCGGTACTACAACATGCTAGCTTGTTTGTGACAAAGAACACATTATCTACCGGTACTACAAGATGCTAGCTTGTTTGTGACATAGAACACATTAACTACCGGTACTACAACATGCTAGCTTGTTTGTGACAAAGAACACATTATCTACCGGTACTACAACATGCTAGCTTGTTTGTGACAAAGAACACATTATCTACCGGTACTACAACATGCTAGTTTGTTTGTGGAAATGAGCTTTGATGAAACCATCAGACAAGAAATACTACTAAATTATTTTCAACTAGGCACTGTAAAAATTTAGTGAGAAATAGCAAAAGAGGTCTGACTTTACACTTCTTCAAGTGACCCGAGGAACAATGTAAAATTTTGTAAAATTACACATTCTTCTATTTAACTGACTGGGCACATCTGAACCTGTTCACGTATCACATTCACGAACAACAACGGATATGACTGACAATGACCTGAATGAGTTGTGGAAGGACTTGAGACAAGGCTAAGTGGTTATGATAGGGTATTCAGGGATGAGAAATTTCTGTTTTTTGCCGGAATTCTGGTTTTTATACTGCTGCAAAGATAACTTTTGTGAATCGTGTAAATCCGGGGAGAAAAAAATTAATGTTGGGGGGGTAGGGCATATACAATTCTGGACAATTCACTGATGATCTATCTGCGGATTGAGTTAACCATCTATCCACCGAGTGTCGGCATGTGTTAATGACGCTGCCTGGCGATTAGAGACAGAACCGACCCAACCGAACCCGTGAATCTGCGAAGTAAAACCCTTAGTTCTGTCGGCTGTTCACTTCAGCGTTTTCGAAGCGCGCGCACAGAAGCAGTGGACCAATAGGAAACGACGATGTATTTTGTGGAGATGTCGATCATTTTCAAACACGATTTGCTGTACGGCAAGACAAATGTTGCGTGAAGGACATTAACAGAAGTGTCAAGAATAAGTGGAATTGGGCGTGGCTGGAGAGATCGGCTGGAGACACTATGTTGGATATATTCATCAGTAAATTATCAGCATCAGGGAAACCCTACTGTTTGTGGTGCGAGGCTGATGTCAACTATGCGGATTGGATCCTACAAGCTACAGTCAGAGGGGAACCGAAGGCATTGAAGTACACGCTGGCACTGCCCACGCTGGTCACCAATGTTCTATTAGAACCTGAACAGAGGGCGTATCTCATGGAAGTTTGCTGATTCCATGTAGACAACACACTTCCACAAGCACCCACAAGTTCCAGATTGGACTCGTGGTGGGCTACCATATTCTCTACTGGCAAGTTCCCAGCCTTGTCAAAGCTGGTGGCTGCAATGATGAGCAAGTGGAAGGGTGTTTTAGTCACATGTCTAGCATCATAAATACTGCCACTGCCAGAAAGAATGTTAGTACATTCAACACTATCCAGACAGTGAAGTACTCACTCATGGCAAGCAACAACACTGCTATACAGGACTTCCACAAACAGGACTGGTCGCCTCGTTCACAACACAAGGGGTGCATACACAATGTACTCCGTCCACCTTGTCGAGGAAGGAAAGATGAAGGAGGAGAAGAAAACTGAGCTGAACATGTCAAAGACGAAGGCAGCCACCAAGTACAAAGCTAAGGAAGCAGTTCAGCTGGCAACGAAGAAAGCTAGAATGGCCCATCAACGGGTTGTTTTGACAAAGCTGGCCAAGGAGAAAGCTGCCCGTCAGCCAACTCGGATTAAACCAAAAAAATATCATTAACAAATGAGTTAGTACTATGACAATGTGTGCGTGAGTCCGTGTGCTTTTTTGATATTGGAAATGTTAAGATTTTCTATTTAATATTGCTCAAAATACACCATGTCGTCGACAATTAAAAAATATCTCCCCCCGAACAGATGAGACAGTCCTCTCGGGCTGAAATGTGGGCCACAGCAAAATTTCCGGTTTTTTCTCTGAATGTCACTCTCATCCCTGGGTATTTCTTATACTAATCAAAGGGTTGATATGTTTCTGTAGACAGGCTGAGGCTTGCTGCACACATTGACTCGCCTTAGAGGAGTAGACAGCCCGAGGGTTTGAGGACCCTTTCAGCAGTGTCACGTTCAGTTGGACAGGAATGTCAGCGAAGCCAGGGATCTTGTACGTTCCCGGTCCACACGTGTAGAGGGTGCCAGTTGGGGACCGTCGCTCTTCTTCCAACATAAACAGCCCGTACCCCTGCAACAGTTCCATAGTCACTTAAGACCATCAATTACAACACAGGGTCTATCTTATTTGTCCTCTCCACACAAAGAATTAACCAATCGGAGATGGTGGCGATTTCTCTCCCAGACAAAGAGAACAATACAGAGGGTTCTCTACTACAGTGACCTGGTATCAATCTACTACATCTACAGTGACCTGGTATCAATCTACTACATCTACAGTGACCTGATATCAATCTACTACATCTACAGTGACCTGGTATCAATCTACTACATCTACACTGACCTGGTATCAATCTATTACATCTACAGTGACCTGGTATCAATCTACTACATCTACAGTGACCTGGTATCAATCTACTACATCTACAGTGACCTGGTATCAATCTACTACATCTACAGTGACCTGGTATCAATCTACTACATCTACAGTGACCTGGTATCAATCTACTACATCTACACTGACCTGGTATCAATCTACTACATCTACAGTGACCTGGTATCAATCTACTACATCTACAGTGACCTGGTATCAATCTACTACATCTACACTGACCTGGTATCAATCTACTACATCTACAGTGACCTGGTATCAATCTACTACATCTACAGTGACCTGGTATCAATCTACTACATCTACAGTGACCTGGTATCAATCTACTACATCTACAGTGACCTGGTATCAATCTACTACATCTACACTGACCTGGTATCAATCTACTACATCTACAGTGACCTGGTATCAATCTACTACATCTACAGTGACCTGGTATCAATCTACTACATCTACAGTGACCTGGTATCAATCTACTACATCTACAGTGACCTGGTATCAATCTACTACATCTACACTGACCTGGTATCAATCTACTACATCTACAGTGACCTGGTATCAATCTACTACATCTACAGTGACCTGGTATCAATCTACTACATCTACAGTGACCTGATATCAAGCTACTACATCTACAGTGACCTGGTATCAACCTACATCTACAGTGACCTGGTATCAACCTACTACATCTACAGTGACCTGGTATCAACCTACTACATCTACAGTGACCTGGTATCAATCTACTACATCTACAGTGACCTGGTATCAATCTACTACATCTACAGTGACCTGGTATCAATCTACTACATCTACAGTGATCTGGTATCAATCTACTACATCTACAGTGACCTGGTATCAACCTATATATGACTGCTGTGGTCATTTCTTATTCTCAACTTATTTGCATTCACTGCTTACTCCTGTAAGAAAACCTATCCAGGTTTGATTGTCCAGTTCTAAGCTACCTGGTACTTTTTGTTCCTACAGTAAACACTAACATTAAGGCTTTTTCTGTTGCTGCACAAACTCTTTGGAATATGCTCCCTGTTAGTGTTAAATCAGTTGAAAATATGACAAAATTCCATCGTCATTTAAAAACTTATCTTTACAACCTTGCTTATTACCCGTAACTCCCTGGCGCCTTGACCCATATGTTGACAACTGGAATACTGCTTATGGATTTTGATATTGACCAATCCTGTTGTTTGATGCGCCTCTGAGCTTGGTTTCCAAGGATTTAGGCGCAATAGAAGTTATTATAATTATTAACACCTAGCCTACGTTCTTTTAATGTTTGGAACATCTCTTCCACAAGTCACTTTAACTGTCGCTGATATCACTTTCCAGTAATTTTGTTCTTCATTAAAGTTTACTCCGTATATAATTATAAATCTGTTATCGTGTCCGTTTCACCTGTTTCTCTTTCACATGTCTCACCACGTCTCATTATATCAGATATACCGGGTAGGCAAGTATCGCATTTTAGGTTTCTCAATAACACATTCATATCAGCAAAACTACATGTCAGTTTATTGCAAATCTACAAATCCATAAACAAACCCCACTTAGCAAATGAGCCTGTCAACTTTACTGGTTTATTGGATGCATTTTAGGTAGAAACTGACAAACCATAAGCAATTATTATATATATTTATATATACACACACACACTTAATATATGACATAAATAATTCATACTGCATCAATCAGTCATTAACATGAAGGTGGGTGAAATACCAAAAAACAAGCTAGTTAAAGAAAAAATTATGTCAACTTATCATACAAATATAAGAACAGATATTGCCTCCCTTCCAGATGGTCTCTCTCTGCCTGACTGGTCTCACCTGGACAAACGCTCCCTCGATCTGCCCAATGTCAATGGCGGGATTCAGACTTTGGCCAATGTCCATCACAATGTCAGTGCGTAGCACCTGAAACGTAAATAAATTCGTTGTTCAATAACATATAATTTAAATTTTTTGGTGGTGAATTTAAACAAAAAGATAGGGAACAAACAGTTTTCAAAGGAAAATCACAGCATATTTATGACATGACAAAACAAATGGTATTATGTTAGTGTCATTGTGACAAAACAATGGCATCATGTTAGTATCATTGAAACAAAGATGGCATCATGTTAGTGTCATTGTGACAAAGATGGCATCATGTTAGTGTCACTGTGACATAAAGATGGCATCATGTTAATGTCATTGTGACAAAGATGGCATCATGTTAGTGTCACTGTGACATAAAGATGTCACCATGTTAGTGTCACTGTAACATAAAGATGGCATCATGTTAGTGTCATTGTGACATAAAGATGACATCATGTTAGTGTCATTGTAACAAAAAAGTCATCATGTTAGTGTCATTGTGACATAAAGATGGCATCATGTTAGTGTCATTGTGACAAAAAGATGGCATCATGTTAGTGTCATTGTAACCAAAAGATGGCATCATGTTAATGTCATGACATACATGATGTCATAATGTCATGTCATGGTGACACACAAGATGACATGAACTCTACGAGTTCACTCACCGTGTGGTCGCCCGTGAGGGTGTCTATCTCCACCTCTGAGACGGCAGCTGCCTGGGTGAAGTAGTTAAACACTCCTCCTGAGTTAGTCGCCCAGTTGTAGGTGAGGTCTGGGGTTCTGGAAGAGGCAGAAATGGTACACCAGGGGGCAATGCAAGCACCATCAGCCGGGACTTGAAAACATGGGGATATTTATGGAAACAGTGAATCCTTTGAACAGAGCATGCCCCTAGACCTGGCAATGAACCAATATAGTGGGGTGACTGACCCCATGAACTTCCCCTAGCACATAGGCCTGCTGGATGCCGTACCTCGCAGACATATAATGTGAGAGAGCTTGGACCATAACAAATGACTAGTATTTGAAACACCATCAGCAGCAATCCTTTATAACAAGGATGATCTTTCCATGGATTGTCGGTATCATTTGGTTTGTGTTCACAGATGGCTTGTGAGTCCAATCTTTGTTTGGCACAGCTTCCCACAGTGCAAACATTTCGTGATAGAGCCTCAGATTCCCAGGTGTTCAGGTCAACGTCACATATTTTCAAAGTGGATTTGAGGGCGTCTTTATAGTGTTTATGGTACTCTCCTTTAGACCGTTTGCCATGACTCAGCTCTGAATAGAGAACTTGCTTGGGCAGTTTCATGTCAGACAGGTGCAATGCATGGCCAGTCCATCTCAATGGTTGTTACATGGTCATTGCTTCAATGCTTGATATGTGAGCCACATTGAGGACACTGCTGTTTGTTCTTCTGTCCTGCCAAATGATTCACAATATCTTTAGTAAGCAGCATTGTTGATATTGCTCTCAGGTCTTTACATGTCGTGTGTATGTTGTATATGTTTCAGTTCCGTAAAGAAGTACAGGAAGCACAGTGTCAAAGACACAGGTTCGTACACGCCCAAAAGCTTGTAGTCGATGTTGAGTTTCATCATCAATGTCAAATTAGATGTTTTCCAGAAGCGCACCATGTACAGTCGCGCCTCGTTATAACGCGCCCCGTTATAACGCGGATTCGGTTATAACGCGGTCGGTCGTGGACCCCGAATTTCTGCCGCCAGGGGGAAAATGGGCGCTATGACAAACTATTGTTTGTTTTTGCGCCGACATCAAACGAATCGTTTCCAATCTGCTAGTCATGCTCATGGTTTCCGCGGATCGCCAGGTTTCGGCGCCAGGCGGCTTGTAAAGTGCAATTGAAATTCACAAATACGCCTTGCTTAAGAATGGGTTAAAAACGTTTTAATACAGCTTAGTAGGCAAAATCAGTAAGCTAACATTGCGTAACAAATATTAGCTTTTCGCTGCTATGAACGCAAAGCTACTGCCTGTACTGGTGCGCCAAAATATTAATTCGTCAACCGCATATGAATTGGTGAATCGTAATATTGTTCGGCACGGTAAATGTGCTTTCTAAATTGGTATTTTGATATTGATTGAAAGACGAAGTTAAGCCAATTGTGAGCGTACTTATAGCTTTAAATCCTTAATCAACTCTAACACAGCGTTTCTCAAATAATTTGCGTATTCGGCTGCTGAGTGCCAGGTCATTATTTTAGATCTTACGTCAGCGGTACCATATTATCGTTCAGTTGACCGTGACTTGTTGGTCCGTTGTTTATTTGAAAACGGTACACAATTCATGAATTTTATTCAGTTCAACAGTGTACGACATTTAAACAGAATACACACTGACATTGGCTGGCAGTTTAATAAGCTTCATAAACTGCATAAAGACTGCGCGACGTGCACACTTTGGTTGGCTTCGATGGCGTTCTTCGTGCAGCAGCGGTGTCGGTCGTCGTCGTAGCGCCCCTGACGGCAGATATGGGAACGCGCCACGTTTATAACGCGCCTCGTTTATAACGCGGATTCATTTCGTGGACCCCGACTACCGCGTTATAACGAGGCGCGACTGTATTTGGATTGAGGGCATCAGACTTGTTTCTTATGCTGGTTTTTTGTGTGTTCAAAGAGCTCCATACTCTCATGTGCTTCTGTGAAAGTGTCTACTATCTTCTGTAGGTTTTGTTCTCAGTGAGCACAGTCTTGGGCATCATCTGTATACTGAAGTTCAATCACACTGGTAGTCGTAGTTTTGTTTTTGGCCTTCAGTCTGCGAGATTAAATAGTTTGCCAACCATGCGAATGTTTATTTGCACACCAGCAGGAAGTTTTCCAGTCGTAAGTTGTAACAAGGCAGCAAGAAATATGGAGTAGAGTGCTGGTGCAATGACATTAGTTGAAACATATGGGCAAGGCCAGCGAAAACGAGACACTTTTGAAAAAGTGCTGTCGCCGGCCTTTTTCGTGGTTGTTATAGGGCCCTATGTAAAGTCCAAACAAATTTCCGACTCCAATGGCTAGAAGACATCATAATGATTAAACCCATGTATAGGTTTATGTAGTTAACTGTAAAATTTGCTGAATTACGAATGCATGCACGCGGCACAAGTGGGGGTTTTCGCATGTAGCCGGCAACACTCTGACTACAACCACTGTTCAAATTATTAAACTACTTATTATAAAAGTGCCCCATGTGTATTTCCTTTATCTAATACAAAGTGTAGATTATTTCATGGTATAAATAAATCAACTGTAGTACAAAAGTATGTGTCTATGCTCTTGAGTAGCTTGTCGCCGAAATCATGCGATTTACGTTACACCGTTTCCTTTGATTGTTCTCCAACATTAAATTCACACCATATGTAGTTGCAAACTGTTATTGAAATCTAATAACATATACATTTGCAGCTGTTATCTTAATGCAACAGTCATAGGACAAACCTATTAACATTTTCAGTTTTCAACTTTAATGATTCGATTTACGTTACGGCGATACTGAAGAAAGTTTGTAGGGGCTCGCTTACTGCGAAATTGCCATTTCAAAATTCATGAAAGAGGAATCGCACTAGCACTATTGTGTCTATGCAAAACAAGACAATATACAAACAAATGGTGAAACTTGATGAACTTGAACAAAGAAACAAGCTGGTGGAAAAGAAGCTGAAAACTTCACAGAAAACTGTCCAGAGACTAAAGAACACCAAACATGCTGGTGAAAATAGTAGCGACAGACAAGGAGAAACTGCTGATTAATCGAGTCCGAAAAATCAGGCAAATGAGGACATAAGGAATGCTGGCTTCACTCCGACAAAAGTAACGAAAATCAAGGAAATTCTCGTGCAACATCATGCCCTTCTTAACGAGGTGGAGAAAACACTCAACAGCTAGCAGAAGAAAGCAATTGTCCACGCTTCACATGAAAGGGTGCAACGAAAGAAAACCAAGTTTTTAATACCAATGTTCATGGTTACGTTATTAAATAACTTATTAGGATGATGGCACATGCAGTGCGACCTGTTCACCTTTTAATTGTATCTCCCAGTGAATAAATAATAAACAATAACTTTGATTATTTTGTAAACAAATGTTTTGTTTTTGGCGGTTTTATTATTTTCCACTTTCTTCCGATTTACGTTACGAAAACATGTCGCATGTTTGAAGGAGCAACACATTTCAGTACATTCCAATGTGTCAATACAATGGTGTCTGATATATTGAGAACATCTACATATCAATGGTTTGTGCAAACACAGCTGCATTCTTCTTCGTGTGATCGAAACAACATGATATGTGGAAATCCTCAAAAATTATGGAAAGCGCAAAATTCTTGCATGAAATTTGAACAGATAAACAAACACTAAATAATGATGAACATGTAAATGACATTCTGCCAATACTCTCAGGTCCTCGCTCAATATACATGTGTATTAAATCGGGGAAGTAAATCCTTAAAATAATAAGGGCAGGTAATTCACTAAGCGTCATTGTGTAACGTAAATCGGTGGACGTTTAACGTACTCATATTAAAGTTAACAGAAAAAATACAAATATTCAAGTTTGAAACCATGCATTTACATCGTAGAATAGGTGATCTTTCAAACAAAATGTCTACAAATTAGATTTTGTAAAAAAAATATGACCAGTTGATCAAGTGAAAATGTCTCGTTTTCTCTGGCCTTGCCCATATATTAGACAACATACAATCCATGTCTTACATATCCTAGACAATTCCTTTTGTATTTGTTTGTCTGTAAAAAAGGCCTTTTCAACACTAATCCAAATAACAGTCTCGTCAGATCCATTCACCACATATCCCAGTTTGCATGGCGAGTTTCTTTTGAACATGTATGGCAATTAAACCAGTGGATGTAGAAAATCTTACAGGCTCATTTGCAGTCTTACGGATCTGTGACAGGCCTTACAAGTGTACACCACTGGAGGCTGGCATAATATCACATAACGTCTTAATTTACATCAAACTGTTCCACAAAAGTATAACTGTTGACGTTTGTCATATGATACTCAACTGTTGTATTCACATGAAAAAGTATCGGTTATTAAAGAGGAGCTTGTGCTTAATGTAGCAGACAGTAGACATGAATGCACTCACCTGTAGAAGTCTGGTGCTATGAGGCTGACAAAGAGAAAGTGATAGTAGACATGATTGCACTCACCAGTAGAAGTCTGTTGCTATGAGGCTAAAAAAGAGAAAGTGATAGTAGACATGATTGCACTCGCCTGTAGAAGTCTGTTGCTATAAGGCTGACAAAGAGAAAGTGGTAGTAGACATGATTGCACTCACCTGTAGAAGTCTGTTGTTATGAGGCTGACAAAGAGAAAGTGCAAGTAGATATGAATGCACTCACCTGTTGGAAATATGTTGATATGAGGCTGACAAAGAGAAAGTGATAGTAGACATGACTGCACTCACCTGTTGAAGTCTGTTGCAATGAGGCTGACAAAGAGAAAGTGGTAGTAGACATGACTGCACTCACCTGTAGAAGTCTGTTGTTATGAGGCTGACAAAGAGAAAGTGCAAGTAGATATGAAAGCACTCACCTGTTGGAAATATGTTGATATGAGGCTGACAAAGAGAAAGTGATAGTAGACATGACTGCACTCACCTGTTGAAGTCTGTTGTTATGAGGCTGACAAAGAGAAAGTGCAAGTAGATATGAATGCACTCACCTGTTGGAAATATGTTGATATGAGGCTGACAAAGAGAAAGTGATAGTAGACATGACTGCACTCACCTGTAGAAGTCTGTTGTTATGAGGCTGACAAAGAGAAAGTGCAAGTAGATATGAATGCACTCACCTGTTGGAAATATGTTGATATGAGGCTGGCAAAGAGAAAGTGATAGTAGACATGACTGCACTCACCTGTTGAAGTCTGTTGCAATGAGGCTGACAAAGAGAAAGTGGTAGTAGACATGACTGCACTCACCTGTAGAAGTCTGTTGTTATGAGGCTGAGAAAGTGCAAGTAGATATGAAAGCACTCACCTGTTGGAAATATGTTGATATGAGGCTGACAAAGAGAAAGTGATAGTAGACATGACTGCACTCACCTGTTGAAGTCTGTTGCAATGAGGCTGACAAAGAGAAAGTGCAAGTAGACATGACTGCACTCACCTGTAGAAGCATGTTGCTGAGAGGCTGACACAGTTAAAGTGAAAATAGACATGACTGTACTCACTTGCTGAAGCCTGTCACTGAGAGGCTAATAAAGTGAAAGTGAAAGCAGACATGACAGCACCGATCTGTAGAAGCGTTTTGCTGAGATGCTGACAAAGTGAAAGTAGACATCATTGCACTCACTTGTAGAAGCCTGTTGCTGAGAGGCTCACCCGGTCCATGTAAGCGGCACTCACCTGTCAAAACAAACACGAGTGTCTAGGAAGGGGCACAAGAAAAATAAAATGTTTGTAGCATGATTGCTGGAAAACAAATCAAAATGTATTGCAATTTCAATAAATAAAATATATACTTTATTGCTTTTAATATATGTACTGATCATATCACATAATTATCATATTGTCTCTGATAGATGAGAAAAACACCAGAAGACAAATGGGTTGTTGCCAGTCAATGTAACTTAGTCTTCAAGATAGATAAATGTGAGTCTCAATCATTTTGTGATTCAGCTCAACTAAAATACCAACTTTAGTTTCCTAGAGCCACTAACTGATCTAAATGCAACGCAGCATTGTAGTGTTCACCTACCCAATCCACCCACGAGCCACTCGGGTTCTTGTGGACGTATGACTCGAGTCGCTGTATGATGGTTTCACAAGCTCGCTACACAGAGAAGAAATATACTATAACATCGTAAACTTGTTTTCACGTCAGTTGACTGTGTGTGTGAATAGCTCTACGAAAAGCACAAGACCAAAAGAAACAGGTGTTGATTTGTAAGTGACATTATATCACATCATTACAAGTTTATTCACTCACACACTTAGTACAATTGTCAAGTTACCATTCAGTGGGTGCTCACTAAGTTGACACAAGATACATCCTTAAAAAAAATGGGCCAAGTGGCCCTGAAGTCCTTTGGACTAATACGTCTATATGTAACCCCTGACCAAATGAGTGATAAGTCGGAAAAATTGTACCATTGTTTTCTTACATCCTTGTAAAGGTTTGGTAGGGTGCTTTACACGGTTTCAAAAATTATGACTGCTACAAAAATTGGCGAAGTTATGGAGCATTGAACATTGTAGGGGTCAAAAAGTGAAAATGAAGAAAACGGCTGTTGAAGTTTTACATTATATATGCAAATGGACTGCATGGAAATATTACATGCCCAACATTCAAATGTGGCACACAGTGTGTAAGTTATGTTGCAATGATACACTGGAAGCACAAATGTGCTGCTACAAAAACTTATCAAGTTATGTTAGATTATGTCTTTATGTGTAAAACTAAGAGGACAGATTATTTGAGAACAAAAGGTAGACTCACTGTTTGACACAGTTTAAAATCTACAGGCAACTGTCCAGTTTAACAGGAGTCTATCAAACAATAGCAGGCACTACCACATGAAATGTCTATGAAAAAATTAGGGAAAAAGTTATTGAACAGTTTTTGAAAAAAACAGCCCCACAGAACTAATTATAGTTATTGTTAAGATGTTTAACCTAGTTCTATTATCTGACATTGTGCCAACAGAGTGGTGTATTGGGATCATTAAGCCTATATAATTATTATATAAACATAGCAGCAGACACTGGGACCGTGTGACTGCTGCCTGGCTAAATGGATGCAATGGTGCTTTGAAGTTAGTTCTTCTGCCAACTATCCTTTTCACACAAGCCTATAGGTTTAGTATCTGCCAGCACACTACTGAGCCTAAACTACCAAGCAGGTGTGAAAAACGTGCTGATGTATTTGAACTTGGAGGACAGATGGCGACACTAGATTAAGGACGTGTGGGTAAAGTGGCGCTCCTAATTTTGTTTAATTACTTAAATTTGGTTCAATCACTCTAAGATACCAGGGTGAACAGTACTATGCCGAAAAAAAATCCAAGAAAAAGCCCAGTGAAGAGAAGTGAATGCCATGATAAGGTGAGTGATGAAAACGTGGCCACGAGTGCTGATCAACATGGCGGCGGCGTTACAATAGACGAACTATACAAAATGATCCAAAGTGACGTGGTAGCTCAATTGAACGATATACGCCGACAATGTGGTGCAATTGCAGAAAGAGTGGACGCTATTGAAGCATCCTGTGAATCCAATGCTGCCTCGATTAAAGGGAACAGAAGTTATATAAAGAAACAATGAAACGAGAAATGGAATCGAGGGCGAAGATGACTATTTATGAGGAGAGAATTAACTCAAAGGAAAGAAGTAGTCGTGAGTGGGGTATTAGAGTATTTGGTGTCGAGGAATCCAAAGGTGAGGATGTCAAGAAAACCCTAGCCAAGGATGTACTCCTCAGACACAACCTTGGTGGCATCGTCACACTTGAACAAGCTATTGAGAGTGTTGAACACTGCCACACACTCGGCCCTATCTCCAACAACAGTTCTACAGGCAGACCCATCATCGCGTCAATTGTTATGAGGCCATTTAGAAACGGGATCCTATTGTCCGCTAAGACTCACGTAAACAGAACGACCGCGGGTGCTGGAGTGTACATACTAGAAGATATGACGAAGGCGGACTACGAAACAAAGAAACGTGTGCAGATGCAACAAGCCTTCGCGGAGGGGAAGCGTGCGGGTTTCCGCAGAGGCAAGCTGATAATAGACGGCGTCGTTGTGCCTGTGGACTAGTCACATATAGGTGACAGACACCTGTGCTGGCACACTACATTATAACAATCAATTTACTCTTGAGCGCCTCGACTGCCGACATGCCCTGACTGTGGTGGTCATCTGACTTTTTGTTTGTGTATTTATTACTCCAACTATTGAGACATTGTTTTCGATGAAAGGTTACATGATTGTACTACATGTGTTGCATTCAGAGTTACTAGTATGTAAAGCTGAGAGAATGTATTTTAACTGATATGACAAAAAACAACAGTAATGGGTGAAAATAAGGAAATAGCGAATTTGTTACCATTTTGTACGTTGACCAATCTCCAATTAACTACAGAATACCAACTCCCAAGAACCAAATTTTCTGAACTCTTAAAAACACATAACTTGCAGCCTTGCCTTGATAAAGGATTATCTGAAGAAGTGACAAAATCACTAAACTGCAAATATTATGATTTGACCGAATTAAACGAGTCAATACACATAACTGATGGACTAATAACTGTTATCCATATCAACTTACAAAGCTCTTTAAAAAACTATAATCTACTCAAAGCACATATTGACTCAATTAATATAAAATTTGATGTAATTGCGATCACTGAGGCAGGGATGAATAACCAAGATAGATGTGCGAATATATTCAAAGAATATAATTTTTAATATCATGGACCATTAGATAACAATAAAGGCGGAGTTGCTGTTTATATTAAGAAAGACATGTACATCCACGAATGATTTGACTTAACGCTATGTCATAATCCTAGGTTGGACAATTTGTGGCTTGAAATAATTAAAGATGGCGTCAGTTTTGTGATTGGCAATATGTATAGACATCCAAACTATAACACACATTATTTCTGATCTTATTGGATCAAACTTATCTATTATCAAGCAGGAAGGTAAAATCTGTATTATATGTGGTGATGTTAATATTGATCTTTTACAACAGGACTCGTGTCAAACTAAGATATACTTGGACACGTTAATGAGGGAAAATCTGTTACCATGTATCACACTGCCAACAAGAATAACAGATCAATCTGCAACTCTCATTGATCATATGAATATATATCGACCTTTAAAGTTCATGAAAAGTGATATAATTTCAGGAAACCTGTTTGTAGATATATCCGACCATTTACCCAACTTCATCATTATAAAAGGTGTATCCAAAACTCATATGACATTAATGACAGACCTAAACTGAGAATATATAGTGAAAATAGTATATCAAATTTCACTCGGGAACTGGAGAATATAAACTGGGACAATATTATTACATGTAAGGACACGGATGAATGTTATGATATGTTTGTAACCAAATATGACACAATTTTCAAAAAATGTTTCCCACTTACCAGAATGTCAATTTTTTTTAAACGCTTCAAGGACAAAAAGGGCATTAGAAATAGTATTTTAACAAAGACTAGGTTGTATAAGAAATATATCAATAAACCAAATGAACACAATAAAACAGAATATCGACAGTATAAGAATAAACTTACAACTATCATACGGCAGGCGGAGAAATCATATTACAGTGGCTTACTCTCACAAGCAAAACATTCAACCAAGGAATTATGGAAGATATATGCGGAACTTGTGAATAAGGACAAAAGGAACATGCACAACATTAAAAAGCTGGTCATCAGTCATATGGAATTTAACGACAATGAAAGTATTGCTAATGCAATGAACCAATATTTCGCTACTGTAGGTAAAGAATTGTCAAAGACATATACTCGGGGAAACGAATATAGACAATTTCTATCTGACCCAATACACAATACTATATTCCTGTCACCAGTTTGTCAACAAGAAGTTATCAATGAAATTAACAAGCTAGCGAATTCTACTGTATCAGGTATTGATAATTTTCCTTCAAAAATTGTCAAATTTTCATGCAATTTCATTTGTAAACCTCTGACTTACATTTGAAATTTGTCATTCTCCGAAGCCACGGTACCATGAGCATTAAAGGTGTCAAAAGTAATACCTATATTTAAGAAAGGATCAAGGTGTGAACCATCCAACTATCGACCAATTAGTCTGATGAGTGTATTCAATAAAATCATAGAAAAGTTAATGTTAAAGAGGTTATTAGACTTTATGGATAAAAATGACGTTTTGTCCAAACATCAATTTGGATTTCGTAAAGATCATTCGACTACGTTAACGATTATTGAAATTATAGAAAATATTAGAAATTCTCTTGAAAATGGCGAATTAGTTGTTGGGGTATACCTTGACCTTAAGTAAGGCTTTTGACACCGTTAATCACGATATATTGTTGTATAAGCTGGATCATAATGGAATAAGAGGTCATGTATGTAAATGGTTTAGACATTATTTAAGGGATAGACAGCAATGTGTTAGCATTAATGGCTCAGTTTAAGAATATGTTCATGTTCAAACTGGCATCCCGCAGGGCTCCATCTTAGGGCCAGTGTTATTTCTGTTATATATTAATGATATATCGAGTGCTGTGGATCACGTATCTTTGCGTTTGTTTGCTGACGATACTAACTTGTTCATTAGTGGAATGGGTGCCAATGATACTGTGCATACGGCTATGGAGAAGTTAGAATCGCTTAGTGTCTGGTTCCGATACAATCAACTAACTCTGAACTTGAGTAAGACATGTTATACAATTTTCAGTAGACATATGGAATGTGAAGTCGTGCCATTGTTGTTGCAGGGCAAACGCACTGAATGGGTTAACTCAGCCAAATATCTGGGTATATATCTAGACTGTAGCTGTCATGGTCGGAACATATTAAGGAGCTTTGTTCAAAGGTGTCTAAGTTATCAGGTTTATTTTATCACATGACCTCGTTCATAAATGCCGATATGGTCAGGCAATTATATTATGCCTATGTATTTCCCCATATTAATTATGGGATTGAATTATATGGAGCAGCTTGTAAAACTAACTTAACTAAAATACAAGTTTTACAAAATTTATAACTTAAAACATTAGCAAAACATAACCGCTGTGACAGTGCCACAGCATTGCATAGGGAACTTAATATACTTAAAGTTCAGGAACTATTTAAACTAAATGTTCTAATATTTGTGTATAAACAGCGTACGAATCAACCTAGTCTATTCCACCAATTTTACAAATGTAATAGTGACTTCATGACCAGAAGTTCCAGACAGGAGAACAATTTATATATACCTAGATGTAATTATAGAACTGGACAGAACTCCTTGAAAGTAATAGGGGCTCGACTTTGGAATAAACTACCTGTAGACATTAAACATTCGAAAATGCTAAATATTTTAAAGCATAAAGCCAGGAGCTTTATAACTGGCATTAACTAAAGTTTAAATCTAATTAAATATTGTAAGAAATTCACTTGTGAATTCTCTTATATTGGTACAACATCTCTAGCTTTAATTTAGTCGTTAACCTGAAGCTATTGCAATTGAATGCACTGTATACCTTTATACAGGTAATATTATGTATGTGGGAGTACACTATATGAGTTTGATTTAATTGGCTACCAGCTCGATAAGTTATACTTCTCTGGTAGCCACCTCATCTGTGTTACATTGCTCTTGAATTGTGTTGTATATTATCTGGATGAGGAAATATATTTACTTACTTACTTAACCCACTAATTAACTGTCCACCAAGCAGTAGCAGAACAGTATATAATAATCCACAAGTTAAGTGGCAGTGATCTTCCTTTTATCATTTATGTGATGTTTATTGTGAGCAGGGCGGACAAATAGTTATCATACGTAGACAGGTACAGAAAGAAACTGACGTTTTCTATAAAAAGAACACGTTTGCCTATCAATGGCATGTATTTCCTATTGTTGCCGTTTCTGCCGGGCAGAAACAGTTTCTGCCCGGCATAAATCAAAGAACCCTGCAGGTAATTATTAATCAAATGTATTTTGGTGAATCATAGTTACAGATCATTAAGGGTTATGATGGAAGTAAAATGTTGACATGTTTATCGTTCACTTATTGCACCATGTCTTGCATTTAGAGGAATAATTGTACTAGAAAATAAAATGTTGTGGCACATATTTTTAAATACATGCATCGATGAGAAACTGGGAATTACTTTTCTGTGGCCTAAGAATAACTAATTTCAATTAACTTTCACACTCAGTCGGTGCTCACTAAGATGACAAATTTCTTCAGCTAACATACCATTACTGCCATGCCGTTGAGGTCGGATCCTGCGCTGGCAGCGGTTGCGGATGCATTTGGCACTGTGTCAGTACTTGACTCTGTGATGTGAATACATGACATCGGTATCTTTAAGGCACGGCTTGCAACCTAAAACATTATGCTAAATAATAATACACATTCCAAAGGTATTTCACTAAGTAGGCCTCCATAATCTGACATAAATAAAAATGATGCGAGAGAGAGAGAGAGAGAGAGAGAGAGAGAGAGAGAGAGAGAGAGACAGAGAGAGAGACACAGAGAGAGAGACAGAGGGAGAGAGAGAGAGAGAGAGTTCAGTCCACCACCGTGTTGCTCACAGTGATATTTATATATACGTGTGTGTGTGTGTGTGTGCGTGCGCATGTGTGCACGAGTGTGTATGTATGCATGCGCGCATTATGTCGACAACAAATGTAATATTAAAATATGGTGTGCGAGCGTGCAGCTATTTGTAATGGATCTGAATTACCTGGATCATCTTGGTGTGTAGTCCCTGGCCCATCTCGACTCCTCCGTGGGCCAACAGAACTGAGCCGTCTGTGTAGACATGTACCAGAGCCCCGGCCTGACACACAATGATGCAACTGAACATCAACACAACTTAACACCTTCTCTGTGCAGTCAGCTCTAGGGGAAGTAGGCCGTCTTCACTCTACAGCTGTGGCTCATTGTAAAGGTCAACTAAATTGTCATATAAAACAAGTTCCAGATGGCTACTTGACAAGAACAATATTGGTTAAAAGGAGTCCACAATTGCTATACAACATGTGATCCACCTCCGTAGATTTCTTTCAATAACAACATCAGGGTTACTGTATTCAGAGTGCTAATATTTGAGAAAGTAGTAATAATAATAATACAAATTAGCTCCCTGATTTTATTTTTTGTTCTGGAAGCTAATCAATATTACTAATACCATTACAGAAGTTTCGTTTGTATTGACATTATTAACCAACGTCATCCATGTTTAAATAATCACATATAATGAAAAATGTTCTCACAGCCATTACCCAGAGTGAAAACATGTCAATTGAACAGTCGTCTACACTAAACACACAAACAAACCTGGTTCAAAAACGGCATCGTGAATGCAATGCCAAACTTGACAGGAACAACAGCAATGCCACGTTTCTTCCAACGATTCTCACTGAAAGTACATGATAACATTCTCCTACATAAACTAACTATATCTATTTATATAACAACATAATTGCATGTAGCAATGCTGATAAGCAAACTGTAACAGTGATTATAAGCAAAATTATGTTGTCAATTACTATTGCAATTGTTAATAAAACTAGATAATATCTTAGCAGCATTTAATAATGGATATCTATAACATTAACCGTTTCACTGAAAGTAAATGCAACAAATTATAAATTAGCTCCTTGAATGTACTGACGATCTGGTTTCTTGGTTATTCATGTTGGGTATATTTACCTCTCAAGAAACTGTTTTTTTCTCTGAATAATTTCGACCACATCTTGCGGCCTTCTTCAGAAGACTGAATTTACGGTTGCGTCACATGACATGCGACACAAGCTGGAGCATAAATGGTGGGAGCTCCTGGGCGACGTCTCTGTTCAGTGAAGGCTTCCCCCGTAGATGTTAATCGCCTCCTTGATCTTTCTCCTCTGCCAGTTCTCCTCGAGGTCTAAGATTTTCACATCTTTCATCGAACACTGGTGGCCTGTGTTTAACTTGTGTTCGCTTATTGCTGATAGGGGTTGGCGACACGATAGATGGTCTTTAAATCGTGTGCCCAGTGCCCTCGCTGTTTCTCCTATGCCACCCCATACTTTGCTGCGTTGTCTGTTTTGTCCTTTGGGTGTACCAGCAGGGACCTCAGGGTGTTGATAGGTTTGTGGAAATGGTACATGATTTTGTCAGCAGACAAGGGTAGGGCAACAGTGATTATGAAGACCACAGAATACGATGCAAAGATAGCAGGTCTACTAGCAGATGTCACCACCCATGAGAAATTGAAAAGGGATCCCACCAGAGTGTACAAAATAAACTAGTCAACACTATGAAAGAGTGGAAAAGGACCAAGACTATATCGGATGCCCTATACCTTAGGATCTACCCTACATCAGAAGCAGTGCCAAACTCTATGGATTGCCTAAGATCCACAAGGACAACGTAAAGTAAGACCTATTGTTTCAAGTATAGGCAGTATAACGTACAAGACAGCAAAGTACTTAGCCACCATTCTGAGCCCATGGATTGGAAAAACTGAACATTTTGTGAAAAACAGCACACAATTTTAAAACAAAATCAATGAGTTGGAAGTTCCACCGGGGAAGAAAATGATATCATTCGATGTGACAGCCCTGTTCAATAGTATCCCAGTGACAGAGGCAGTATCAGTGCTCAAGGACCGACTAAACCAGGACACAACACTGAAATACCGATGTGAATTATCAGTAGACCAGATCACCACACTGTTAGAAATATGTCTAAACACCACATATTTCAGTTGTAATGGAGTGCTCTACAAGCAGAAGAAGGGAGTGTCCCAAATACTGGCGAACCTGTACATGGATCATTTTGAAGAAAGAGCCATCAGAGAAGCACCTCACCCTCCAGACATCTGGTTGAGATACGTGGGTGATACATTCACAGTGGTACAAGGGAGTGAAGTTGAACAGTTCACACACAATCTGAATTCAGTGGACGATAACATCAAGTTCACAGTAGAACCAGAACATGAAAACACATTAGCCTTTCTAGATACATGTATATGTCTGAAGGTGGCGTTACTTGTTATACTGTTGATTTTGGTCGTCCGCATAATGTGTCGTTTCTTGCGATTTTACTGGGAGGCTTCCTAACGATCATTCGGCACGTAGACGAAACCCGACACGGGGAACTTGACAGTTGCCCTTGCAAGCCGAATGGCGCAGTCGACAAGGTAAAAATGTGCATCTGAGTCTGTCTGATATCAAATCGTATTTCCCGCCCTCTCCGCCAACCCGGATGTAAACAAACACTTGACAACATATCGACAGCTATTCGCCTTCGCTAAGACCGACCACACATGCTGCACGTGATCATCCTTGCACCTACGCACTCTGCACATCACGATGTCTAAAAACAGAGCACACCTGAGCATACCACCAATATAGCTGAAATTAAACAACAACTCGCTGACATCAAACATGACATTGCTGGTATTTCAACATTCCAAAAGGAACTGGCAGCACTGCTGACAACAGTTAAACTGTTACAGCGTGCCAACGACGAAAAAGACAAGAAAATCGGCTTACTAGAGTCGAGAATTGAAGACCTTGAGCAATACTCCAGAGCTGATGACATCATTATCACTGGACTCGCCACCATACACCAAACGTACGCTAGAGCAACGGCAACAGCGAGTAACGCAAACACCGACGCAGAAGCACCGCAAGAAGAACTGGCGACATTGGAAGAGAAAGTCGTAAAGTTCTTCAGTTCGAAGGGTATTGACATCGACAAAAAAGATCTTTGTGAAAGCGAACGGTCCTGCGGACACTGCCAAGATTCGACTCTTTAAGTGCATGGATGATTTCCGCGACTTTGATGTCCGACTCCACCTGCGATATGAACTTTACGTCTACGACTATGTTGTTTTTGTTGTTGTTGTGCAACTTCTATACTAGTTTTGCACACTGCGTGACTCTGTCTTTGGTGTCTGATTCCACAAAAATTAACTCTACGACTCAGCTGTTTTTATTGATGTTGTCCATCCACTATATTCTAGTTGTACACTGTGTGTTTGTTCTTACTGATAACAATGGTCAAAACTGTATATTACTTTATTATAGCAAACATATTGCTTTGCTGTTTCTATTTCATTTAATACCTACTATCTACCATTTACATGGCCAACACCGTGAAAGAAAATTACTCACTCTCAAATTGTGATGATATGGATAACATATTTGAAACCTACAAATATACTGAACACAGCAGGTGTCATTTTGAGAAGGATGTCGATGAGAACAACGATTCAATAATGAGCTAAACAGAAATTATGATGGTGGTCTGTCTTACGTACAGTTTAATGCTAGAAGTCTGAGTATTAGCTTCAGCAAAATACAAGATCTTCTCAAATTACTTAATGTAAAGTTTGATATTATAGCAATAAGCGAAACATGGCTGAGCAAGGACTCATCTCCTTTATATACGTTTGGTGGTTATGATGCTTTTCATGTTGTTAGAGACAACAGAAAACAAGGTGGAGGTGTGGTGATTTATGTTAACAAGAAGCTAAATGGGCGATTATGCGAAACAAAGTCACTAATAGTTGATAACGTACTAGAATGTGTTACTGTTGAATGTGAAATCAACCGACACAAAACTGCACTGGTCAGTTGTGTATATAACATGGTTTCATTTAATGACAATATTGAACAATTGTTTAGTCGTATACGTTGCACCAAAACCATATATGCATGTGGTGATTTCAATATAGATTTGTTTAAATGTGATAGTCATAGTGGGACCAAGCTATTTGTAGATCTTATGTACAGTCTTGGTCTATACCCTTTAATTAATAGACCTAGCAGAATTACTACTATCTCTGCAACCCTTATAGGCAACATTTTTACTTCTGAACTTGAGTGCAAGATTGATAGTGGTCTATTAGTAAATGATATCAGTGATCATCTTCCTGTATTTGCTCTGTGCCATGGTACTGTAAAACGTAATGTGAACGAACATTCTAACAAGTGTATTCGTCATCTTAGCGAAGAAAACATCAATGCATTGAAGTGTGACTTAATGCAAAATTCTTGGCATACTGTTATCGGTAGTGAAAATGCAAATATAGCATTTGACAACTTTCTTCATGATTTTACATAAATGTACAACAAATGTTGTCCTGTGTCAACTGTACGACCTAAAGTATTAACAATTAGTTAAAAAAAAACGTGGTTTACTAAAGGACTCAGAAACGCATGTATCAAGAAAAATCATTTGTATCAAGCATTTCTGTCATCCAGATCAATTATCTCAGAAACTAGATATAAATCATATAAAAATAAATTAACAGGTATTCTCAGATCCACTAAGAAACAGTATTATAGCAGTTTACTCGCACAGAAGAAAAATGACATTGCTGGCACCTGGAAAGTACTTAAAACTGTAATGTGAACACTTCGATTAGGAAATCACTACCCAGATCAGTTTGTTAATGATGGCGGTCCGGAGCTGTCAAAGAATATAACAGCACCAACAATTGTTTCTATTTAGGACTACCTAGAAAACAGATATAATAACAATTTATTTCTAACTCCAGTTAATGAAGATTAAGTTATCCGAGCTGTGAACAATTGGGAAAGTAAAACATCCACAGATTGCAAAGACATAAGTATGCATTTGGTCAAAGAAGTTATTAACTCCATTGCAAAACCTATCACTTATATTTGTAATCTATCTTTCACTTCTGGAATATTCCTGGAGAAAATGAAAATAGCAAAGGTTATCCCACTCTTTAAGTCTGGGGATAAGTATATGTGCACTAATTATAGGCCTATTTCACTATTACCACAATTCTCCAAAATATTATAAAAATTGTTCAGTTCTCATTTAGATAGCTTTATTACCAAACACAAACTAATAAACCCAAACCAATATGGATTTCAACAAAATATGTCAACATATCACGCACTAATAGATCTTGTTGATGCAATAACCCAATCATTGGATGCCAAAAAATATGCTATTGGTGTTTTTATCGATTTAAAAAAGGCATTTTACACTGTCAATCACAAACTGTTACGTAAAAAAATAGAATTTCTTGGTATCCGTGGTGGGGCATTTAACTGGTTAAATAGTTATCTAGAAAACAGAAAAAAATTTGTGTCCATTGACAAATGTAATTCTACTGTGCGCAATATTTCATGTGGTGTCCCACAGGGTTCGATCCTGGGCCCCAAACTATTCATTCTATATGTTAATGATCTGTGTAACATATCTAATCTAGTAAAATACATTCTCTTTGCAGACGATACTAATATCTTTTATGCAAATAGTAACATCAATAAACTAAACGAAACTGTATGTAACGTTCTGGACCAAATGTATACATGGTTTGCAGTAAATAAATTAACTCTGAACATATCTAAAACCAATTATATGATATTTGGAAATCGTATGCTAAACAAAGAAATTAATATAAAAATACGAAATGTTAATTTCGAAAGAGTAAGGGTCACCAAGTTTTTGCGTGTGTTTATTGATGATCTACTAAATTGGAAAGCTCATATAAAATACGTACAATCAAAGCTTTCAAAAAGTACTGCTATAATGCATAGATGCAGTCATCTACTTGATAGAAATAGTAGACGTATTCTATACAGTTCTCTCTTTTTGTCGTATTTAAATTACTGTGCAGAGATATGGGGAAACACGTACCCAACAAATACTAACTGTATTTTCTTATTACAAAAAAGAGTAATCCGCATTATATTTGGTGCAAGATGGTTGGATCATACAAACTCACTTTTCCAACAATTACATGTTCTAAAATTTCCGGATATCATAGAACTGAAAACATCATTATTTATGTACAAAGCTTACTACAGCTGTTTGCCATCAAATATTCAGTGTTTGTTTACTAGACGGGAAATAGCATACTCAATGCGAGCTAATCATGACTTAGAACGACAGAGAGTCTGTTCTACCATGCGATCAATGTCTCTTTGTGTAAAGGGAGTGCAATTATGGAATTCTCTATGTGATCATTTAAAAACTACTATTACTATTACTGAATTTAAGCATAAATGCAGACTTTTATTTTATAAATATCTGGTTGTGGAAATCTAAATAAAATCATACACAAATATAATCATGCCATTGAGGAAACTACAATATGTGTAAAGATGTGTACTTATCACATACTTTAAATTTTGAATATGCACATATTCCATTACATGTTTTCAATTATTGTGGCTAGATGGTTAGATGAATAGCAAATTCGAATAATATAATATTGATGTCTCAAAATACATGTACGTATGTATGTGAATGTGAATATATGTATGTATATATGTGTGTATATGTATGTATATATGTGTGTATACATACAGGTATATAATTATTATATATAAATATATGTCAGGGGTAAATTTACACAAAAGTCAATGACTTCGTATTTACCCCCTTCAAACATTGTATATTCTCACTTGTATTATAGTTAAACTTGTTTGGTTGTCTTGTCTTGTATATATATATTGTTATCAATGTTCTGAATAAACGTTCATTCATTCATTCATTCATTCAAGAACGATTGATCAACCAAGGTTAAGGAGTATCGGAAGGCAACACACACAGACCAGTATTTGAACTGGGATTCAAACCACCCATTAGAACACAAATGATCAGTGGTGAGGACACTCTTCCAAAGGGCAGACAATTTGGTAACTGAAGAGGAGGATAAGACCAAAGAGGTGGAGCACATCAAGAAAGTTCTGAAAACGAACGGTTGCAAACCTTGGATGTTTAAAATGATACAACCAAGGAGAAATAAGGAGAATGTGTACAACAAAGAAACCAACAGAAGACAACTTGCCAATATAGGTCTATCCTATATCAGTAAACTGTCTGATCAATTGGCAAGGATTTTCATGTCCTACCACAAACCTATCAACATCCGAGGTCCCTGCTGGTACACCCAAAGGACAAAAGAGACAAGGCAGCAAAGTGTGGGGTGGCATATGACATACAAGGCCCAGAATGCGACCAACACTACATAGGAGAAACACCGAGGGCACTGGGCACACGATTTAAAAAACATCTATCGTGTCACCAACCGAAACACCAGCAACTGCCCTAGACCAGTTAAATCATACTGTTATCAGACATACGTCAGACCAACAATAGAGTATGCTTCTGCCGTTTGGGACCCTGCCACCAAGCGAAACATCGACACACTGGAGATGGTACAGAGGCGTGCTGCCAGATACGTCTATGGTGACTGGCGGCGCCGCAGCAGTCCAACCTCCATGCTCCACCAATTACAATGGCAGTCCCTAGAACATCGCATATGTCTTGCGAGGCTTAACATGATGTACAAAATTCAAAACGGCCTAGTCGACATCCATGCCAGCCTTTACACAAAGCCAGCCCATACCCACTGCGCAACAGAACTCTTAGCTGAGGGGCACAGAGGGCATCCATTCCAATTAATGGTTCAACTTTCCCGAACACAGGCTTTCCAACATTTCTTTTTTATAGCCACAATAGTACCCTGGAATAACCTAACCGCCCAATCAGTTCAATCTCCCTCCCTAGATGCTTTCAAGCAGTGCCTTGCTGACACTGCCGCAAACAAAGTTTAACTAAGAGTGATCCCTATTTGTTTTTAACTTGCACTTGCACATGATTTTATAAACATTTACAACCAGCACTGCACACATGCACACCTGGCGCACGCAACAAACATCACACCATCCACGAAGTTGTCAGTAATGACGGTAGTGGATTACTGGAAGAAGAAGAACTTCTATTAGCGATAAACGAACACAAGTTGAACACAGGCCACCAGTGTTCGATGAAAGATGTGAAAATCTTAGACCTTGAGAACTTGCAGAGGAGAAAGATCAAGGAGGCGATTAACATCTACAGGAGAAAGCCTTCACTGAACAGAGACGTCGGCCGAACAGAGACGTCGGCCAGGAGCTTCCGCCAGTCATGCTCCAGCTTGTGTCACATGACGTAGGTCATGTGACGTGACCATAAATTTAGTCTGCTGAAGAAGGCCGTGAGATGCGATCGAAACTATACACAGAAAAAACAGTTTCTTGAGAAGTAAATGTACCCAATATAAATTAGATAACTATGCCATGTTCAGCCATGCCTGTTGAAGACGTTGATGTCGCTCTGTCGCTGTTCGTAGTTGCTCTGTTTCACGACCTCCTCCCAACATCGACTCAGGTTACAGTTAATCAGCGGTTGGTTGTAGGGGGTCAACTCTCCTTCCTTGTACAGATTCAATTCTCGCAACTACAACATCACATGTAGGGGTCAACTCTCCTTCCTTGTACAGGTTCTTCACTCACAACTACAACATCACAAGTAGGGGTCAACTCTCCTTCCGAGTACAGGTTCATCTCTCACAACTACAACATCACAAGTAGGGGTCAACTCTCCTTCCGAGTACAGGTTCATCTCTCACAACTACAACATCACAAGTAGGGGTCAACTCTCCTTCCATGTACAGGTTCATCTCTCACAACTACAACATCACAAGTAGGGGTCAACTCTCCTTCTGAGTACAGGTTCATCTCTCACAACTACAACATCACAAGTAGGGGTCAACTCTCCTTCCGTGTACAGGTTCATCTCTCACAACTACAACATCACAAGTAGGGGTCAACTCTCCTTCCTTGTACAGGTTCATCTCTCACAACTACAACATCACAAGTAGGGGTCAACTCTCCTTCCATGTACAAGTTCATCTCTCACAACTACAACATCACAAGTAGGGGTCAACTCTCCTTCTGAGTACAGATTCATCTCTCACAACTACAACATCACAAGTAGGGGTCAACTCTCCTTCCATGTACAGGTTCATCTCTCACAACTACAACATCACAAGTAGGGGTCAACTCTCCTTCCTTGTACAGGTTCATCTCTCACAACTACAACATCACAAGTAGGGGTCAACTCTCCTTCCATGTACAAGTTCATATCTCACAACTACAACATCACAAGTAGGGGTCAACTCTCCTTCCGTGTACAGGTTCATATTTCACAACTACAACATCACAAGTAGGGGTCAACTCTCCTTCCATGTACAGGTTCATATCTCACAAGTACAACATTACAAGTAGGGGTCAACTCTCCTTCCTTGTACAGGTTGATATCTCAAAACTACAACATCACAAGTAGGGGTCAACTCTCCTTCCGTGTACAGGGTAATCTTTCACAACTACAACATCACAAGTAGGGGTCAACTCTCCTTCCGTGTACAGGGTAATCTTTCACAACTACAACATCACAAGTAGGGGTCAACTCTCCTTCCTTGTATAGGTTCATATCTCACAACTACAACATCACAAGTAGGGGTCAACTCTCCTTCCATGTACAGATTCATCTCTCACAACTACAACATCACAAGTAGGGGTCAACTATCCTTCCGTGTACAGGTTCATCTCTCACAACTACAACATCACAAGTAGGGGTCAACTCTCCTTCCTTGTACAGGTTCATCTCTCACTACTACAACATCACAAGTAGGGGTCAACTATCCTTCCGTGTACAGGTTCATCTCTCACAACTACAACATCACAAGTAGGGGTCAACTATCCTTCTATGTACAGGTTCATCTCTCACAACTACAACATCACAAGTAGGGGTCAACTATCCTTCCATGTACAGGTTCATCTCTCACAACTACAACATCACAAGTAGGGGTCAACTATCCTTCCATGTACAGGTTCATATTTCACAACTACAACATCACAAGTAGGGGTCAACTCTCCTTCCATGTACAGGTTCATCTGTTACAACTAAAACATCACAAGTAGGGGTCAACTCTCCTTCCTTGTACAGGTTCATCTCTCACAACTACAACATCACAAGTAGGGGTCAACTCTCCTTCCATGTACAGGTTCATCTGTTACAACTAAAACATCACAAGTAGGGGTCAACTCTCCTTCCATGTACAGGTTCATCTCTCACAACTACAACATCACAAGTAGGGGTCAACTATCCTTCCATGTACAGGTTCATCTCTCACAACTACAACATCACAAGTAGGGGTCAACTCTCCTTCCTTGTACAGGTTCATCTTTCACAACTACAACATCACAAGTAGGGGTCAACTCTCCTTCCATGTACAGGTTCATCTCTCATAACTACAACATCACAAGTAGAGATCAACTCTCCTTCCTTGCATAGGTTCATATCTCACAACTACAACATTACAGGTAGGGGTCAACTCTCCTTCCTTGTACAGGTTCATCTCTCACAACTACAACATCACAAGTAGGGGTCAACTCTCCTTCCATGTACAGGTTCATATCTCACAACTACAACATCCCAAGTAGGGGTCAACTCTCCTTCCTTGTATAGGTTCATATCTCACAACTACACATTACAGGTAGGGGTCAACTCTCCTTCCTTGTACAGGTTCATCTCTCACAACTACAACATCACAAGTAGGGGTCAACTCTCCTTCCTTGTACAGGTTCTTCACTCACAACTACAACATCACAAGTAGGGGTCAACTCTCCTTCCGAGTACAGGTTCATCTCTCACAACTACAACATCACAAGTAGGGGTCAACTCTCCTTCCGAGTACAGGTTCATCTCTCACAACTACAACATCACAAGTAGGGGTCAACTCTCCTTCCATGTACAGGTTCATCTCTCACAACTACAACATCACAAGTAGGGGTCAACTCTCCTTCTGAGTACAGGTTCATCTCTCACAACTACAACATCACAAGTAGGGGTCAACTCTCCTTCCGTGTACAGGTTCATCTCTCACAACTACAACATCACAAGTAGGGGTCAACTCTCCTTCCTTGTACAGGTTCATCTCTCACAACTACAACATCACAAGTAGGGGTCAACTCTCCTTCCATGTACAAGTTCATCTCTCACAACTACAACATCACAAGTAGGGGTCAACTCTCCTTCTGAGTACAGATTCATCTCTCACAACTACAACATCACAAGTAGGGGTCAACTCTCCTTCCATGTACAGGTTCATCTCTCACAACTACAACATCACAAGTAGGGGTCAACTCTCCTTCCTTGTACAGGTTCATCTCTCACAACTACAACATCACAAGTAGGGGTCAACTCTCCTTCCATGTACAAGTTCATATCTCACAACTACAACATCACAAGTAGGGGTCAACTCTCCTTCCGTGTACAGGTTCATATTTCACAACTACAACATCACAAGTAGGGGTCAACTCTCCTTCCATGTACAGGTTCATATCTCACAAGTACAACATTACAAGTAGGGGTCAACTCTCCTTCCTTGTACAGGTTGATATCTCAAAACTACAACATCACAAGTAGGGGTCAACTCTCCTTCCGTGTACAGGGTAATCTTTCACAACTACAACATCACAAGTAGGGGTCAACTCTCCTTCCGTGTACAGGGTAATCTTTCACAACTACAACATCACAAGTAGGGGTCAACTCTCCTTCCTTGTATAGGTTCATATCTCACAACTACAACATCACAAGTAGGGGTCAACTCTCCTTCCATGTACAGATTCATCTCTCACAACTACAACATCACAAGTAGGGGTCAACTATCCTTCCGTGTACAGGTTCATCTCTCACAACTACAACATCACAAGTAGGGGTCAACTCTCCTTCCTTGTACAGGTTCATCTCTCACTACTACAACATCACAAGTAGGGGTCAACTATCCTTCCGTGTACAGGTTCATCTCTCACAACTACAACATCACAAGTAGGGGTCAACTATCCTTCTATGTACAGGTTCATCTCTCACAACTACAACATCACAAGTAGGGGTCAACTATCCTTCCATGTACAGGTTCATCTCTCACAACTACAACATCACAAGTAGGGGTCAACTATCCTTCCATGTACAGGTTCATATTTCACAACTACAACATCACAAGTAGGGGTCAACTCTCCTTCCATGTACAGGTTCATCTGTTACAACTAAAACATCACAAGTAGGGGTCAACTCTCCTTCCTTGTACAGGTTCATCTCTCACAACTACAACATCACAAGTAGGGGTCAACTCTCCTTCCATGTACAGGTTCATCTGTTACAACTAAAACATCACAAGTAGGGGTCAACTCTCCTTCCATGTACAGGTTCATCTCTCACAACTACAACATCACAAGTAGGGGTCAACTATCCTTCCATGTACAGGTTCATCTCTCACAACTACAACATCACAAGTAGGGGTCAACTCTCCTTCCTTGTACAGGTTCATCTTTCACAACTACAACATCACAAGTAGGGGTCAACTCTCCTTCCATGTACAGGTTCATCTCTCATAACTACAACATCACAAGTAGAGATCAACTCTCCTTCCTTGCATAGGTTCATATCTCACAACTACAACATTACAGGTAGGGGTCAACTCTCCTTCCTTGTACAGGTTCATCTCTCACAACTACAACATCACAAGTAGGGGTCAACTCTCCTTCCATGTACAGGTTCATATCTCACAACTACAACATCCCAAGTAGGGGTCAACTCTCCTTCCTTGTATAGGTTCATATCTCACAACTACACATTACAGGTAGGGGTCAACTCTCCTTCCTTGTACAGGTTCATCTCGCACAACTACAACATCACAAGTAGGGGTCAACTCTCCTTCCATGTACAGGTTCATATCTCACAACTACAACATCACAAGTAGGGGTCAACTCTCCTTCCGTGTACAGGTTGATATCTCACAACTACAACATCACAAGTAGGGGTCAACTCTCCTTCCTTTTACAGGTTGATATCTCACAACTACAACATCACAAGTAGGGGTCAACTCTCCTTCCGTGTACAGGTTCATCTTTCACAACTACAACATCACAAGTAGGGATCAACTCTCCTTCCTTGTACAGGTTCATATCTCACAACTACAACATCACAAGTAGGGGTCAACTCTCCTTCCTTGTACAGGTTCATATCTCACAACTACAACATCACAAGTAGGGGTCAACTATCCTTCCGTGTACAGGTTCATCTTTCACAACTACAACATCACAAGTAGGGGTCAACTCTCCTTCCGTGTACAGGTTCATCTCTCACAACTACAACATCACAAGTAGGGGTCAACTATCCTTCCATGTACAGGTTCATCTCTCACAACTACAACATCACAAGTAGGGGTCAACTATCCTTCCATGTACAGGTTCATCTCTCACAACTACAACATCACAAGTAGGGGTCAAGATCATCACTTGATCATCACAAGTAGGATGTAAATAATAATAACTAAAATATACTTTGAATAAAGTGACAGCCTTCATGTCCAGTTAAATCAGAAGTGATTGATTGCAAGAGACATGACTTAGTTGGAAAGACATTCATTATACATGGTTTCAGTTGTATTGTCAGACTGTTATTAGAGAAGGTGATTACTTCCCTAAGATATGGGTCTGACCTTGTCACAAGGGATGTTCAGAGTGTGTGCTGCTTGCTCCATCCAGGCCTCACAGATGAGGAAGCTTTGTGGTGCACCAAAACCTCGGAACGCAGTATTTGATGGCAGGTTTGTCTTGCAGCAATACGCTCGTACGATAACATTCGGGATCTTGTAGCTATTCTCCACATGAAACACGGCCCTTGTCATTATCTGTCAACATAAAAATAAAACGTATAAACCAATATATAAATAAGCTCTATATATTTGCAGCTATACATCCAGACATAAATCCGTTCGGACGTACTTGAAATATGTATTAAAGTAGCTATTAAAAAATCATAAATCTATATGATATAGTGATGCTTACATGTGTGTCCAGTTGTGTAACGAATCAAATTTAAATTAATCTTTTTACACAATTACTGAATCTGTATAGCTTGATCATTAATTTTTTTGACAAAGGGTTCAATATCAAATTAAAAAATCATTTTCCAAAACAAAAAATCATTGATGTGAATTTTGATCCAGTCAAACATATGTGGCATTACACTTGAACACAGATATAGTGCAGTGCTAATCTGAAGTCAGGATGTGATTGAGCTTACTGCTGCAGAAAGGTCCAAGGCATAGCCACTGTTACTGTACAGCTCCACCTCCAAGGCTTGGATCAGTCCAGCTTTTGTGAAGCCAACCTAGTCAAAAACAACATTTCAAATATATATCAAGATTTAGATTATCGAACATTCTTCAGGATAATTCAGTTTAATAATAGCAGAGTTCTTAATAACAAATCTAGAGGTTTAAATACCAGTAGAGAATATTTTTCCATCTTTCCAAAATGGCTTCTTCAGTACGACCCATGTCATGGCTGGAGGGAGCCATCTTGGAGGGACAGTTTAAATATATAGTTATTTAAACTGTTTGATATTGTTGTTCTCCTCTTGTTTCCCTGTCTGTCATGAGTAAGACTGGCCTCGATACTAATCCTAGATATTTAAGAAGATTTAACAGGATTGCCATCCAGAAAATTAACTCTAGATGGCGGGTGGACAAGGAAGCCGTTTGGCTTATTGAGAGTCCAAAACTGTTTAACTACGTGTATCCCGCCTTTTTAAGGTATGAGTTGATTTCATTTTTAAACATATTCACGCTACTAGCACCAACACAATCAGGAGATAATATGTTTCATTCATTTACAGTCCTTTGTTAGAATGAGAACTTTCTTACACCTAATCAACACACTCCTTTACTAATGTAATTTCATGTCCTCTAGTCCTTCTGTCTTTTTTAACTGAACAAAAATATTTCTATCAATATTTTCATAATCATTCACTATTTTAAACACTTCTATCTGATCTCCTCTCAATCTCCTGGTCTCTAGTGTTGTTAAACCACATTCTTTTAGGCATATTTCGTAACTAAAATCCCTCAGTTTTGGTATCATTTTAGTTGCTCTCCTCAGTACTCTTTCTAGCATATCTATGTCCTTCCTGCGATATGGCCTCCACGCTTGAATACAATATTCTAAAAGAGGCCTAACTATTGCTTTGTACAGCTGTATTATTAGCTCTTGTTCCTTATACGCTATATTTCGACTAATTAATCCAAGGATTTGATTTCCCTCTGAAGCTGTCATATCAGCACTAATGGTTAACCCTAAGTCCTTTTCTTTTACAGTAGTAATTAGTACATAACCCCCCATTGTATACTGTACATCTTCGTTCCCATGTCCTGTGTGGAGGCATTTACATTTCCCAAAATTGAACAAAATGAATTGATATATATAAACCACATCTTGTGATGGATGCCATCTCTCGTGTACAAATCTTCCCTCCCAACAAAGTATCCCCATAAATCTGTAAATCCCACCCCCTCTTCTTCACACATCTGCTCAACTAGTGCGTTGATCGCCATCCTCTTGCAGTTTCTATACGTTGCCCCCCTTCCTCCCATTACTGGCAAAATTCCTGAGAGAATAATCTGTTCAACTCTTGTCTTCTTTAGCTTCTTTACTGTCTGTACCCCGGTAAACAAACAACAACGTCCTCCCTCTTGCTTAGTGTTTTATCTGTCTTTCTCAGAATAGAGTTGCCCTGGAACACCCTGTCTTTTCTCATTGCCCCCTCAAACATTGCCTCAGAGTAGCTCCTTCTCCAGTTCGCATCTGTCTGGTTGTTGTCTTTTCCCCCGCCATCTTCTCATCTGTCACATTCTCTTCCGATCCATTCTTTCCTGTCGCTTTTTCTCTTGTCACCTTCCCTCCTGTCATCGTCCCTTTTATTGACTTCTCTTCTATCACATTTACTCTCACTTCCTTTCGTCCCTTCATCTTTCCTCCCATCACATTCTTTTCTCTCCTCTCCCATCCCATCTTCCCTCCCTCCTTCTCTACGGTCACTTTCTCCCCTGTCACCTTCATGCCTGTCACGTTTTCTGTCGTCGATCCTCCAATTTCTTCCCCTCCAATCACCTTCCCTCCTCTCAGTCTCCTTTCCTCAGTCTTCTTGCCACTATTCTGTCCTTCAGTCTCACAGTATTCCCAACTCTCTCCCTGTTGTCTCTCTCCATTCCACCTGTCTCCTTGCTAATTCTCATCTCCATCCCCTTCACAATATCTGTCAACCTAACTATCTCCTTCTGCAGACACTCCACCTTCCAACACCCCATGCACTGAAAGGTGAATCCCTCCTCCTTGGTTTCTGTCCATGACTTCCCACAGCCGGACAAGGCAAAATCTACCCAGCTGTGGCAGTCATCGCACATCAAGTGTCGCTTTGCCTTGACTTGCTGCTTGCAAGGCGCCATATCAGAATTTGTTTAATAACTTAACTAACTTTGTCTTTATAAACACTGTTTCCTGGTACTACAGCACACTTTATGTTACAGCAGATTTTAATTACACAGCTGACTGTCTATCCTATCACGAACGCTAACGTTACCGGTAGTGACCTAATTTAAATACAATCAATTTCATTGTGCTAGACTGTGCTAGACTGCCTTATTTATTTAGGTTATACATATTGTTAACTTGAACACAATTGAGTAACAATATTCAATAATAAGACACAATTAATCACAGTTAATCTTCCCAGTTTTTAGCAACTTAACTTTATTACAGTTTTAAAAATTAGTGATGGGCTAATAAACTTGGTGGTCAAATGTTGGATGTCAGGTGAAATAACCAGGGGTCACGTCCATATATCGTTGTTTCGAAGCTTTGGCAATTTCATACATTCTATGTTGCCTGTGTCTTTCAGAAGAAACATTAAAAGTTGTTTATTCTCCTACCTGATGTCTATGCCAAAACAAGTAACAACTCTAAGAGAGGGACAGGTAAAGTGCAGTGATGTAACCACAGAGCGGAGGTCTCATTCTATGAAAGCTGCATTGGTGCTGCCATAAAACTTGCTCCGACTATAAATTAATGTCACGAGCCCCTTGTACGGTCACGAGTTCCTTGTACAGTCATGAGTTCATTGTACGGTCACAAGGCCCTTGTACGGTCACGAGACCCTTGTATGGTCACGAGCCCATTGTATGGTCACGAGCCCATTGTATGGTCACGAGTCCATTGTATGGTCACGAGCTCCTTGTACGGTCACAAGTTCCTTGTATGGTCACAAGCCCCTTGTATGGTCACGAGCCCCATGTATTGTCATGAGTCCCTTGTACAGTCACAAGCCCCTTGTATGATCACGAGCCCCTTGTACAGTCACAAGCCCCTTGTAACGTCATGGGCCCCTTGTATGGTCACGAGCCCCTTGTACAGTAACGAGCCCCTTGTACGGTCACAAGCCCCTTGTACCGATGGGCCCCTTGTATGGTCATGAGCCCCTTGTACGGTCACGAGCCCCTTGTACCGATGGGCCCCTTGTATGGTCATGAGCCCCTTGTACGGTCACAAGCCCCTTGTACCGATGGGCCCCTTGTATGGTCACGAGCCCCTTGTACGGTTACGAGCCCCTTGTATGGTCACGAGCCCCTTGTTTGGTCACATACTGATGCTATATTAGAGCTCACTTCATTATCTCAATATGTTAATTTGTCTCGAAGAGCTTCTACAATACCTTGTATTTTCCTATGAATGGGTGCCTGCTTCCTGTGATGGTCATGTCCTCGTCTCTGTCCAATGACCCTCGCACTGGACGCTGCAATCTATGAGACAGGCACTCAATGTTATGCTCAGTAGGAATTTGGTATTAAAAATCAACTTCTACGTGATCATGTTTTAATAAAAAACGTATACAATTATATAATTTGTAGATGTTTTTACAAGACATGTAACATTCACCAATACAAATACAAATCTTTGATTTAACATATAAAATACTTGTCATTTATTTATATTATATAGTACATAAATACATTAAATATCTGCAAGAGATCATAGACCACTCGAAGGACAGAAACATTGACAGAAATAACTGATTACAACATCTGGAACATGTTAGGAATGACTTGTAGAACTGAGACTAGCGAGTGTTTGTACAGGAATAATGACTTTAAGTAGTTTCTTACTTGTTAGCGGCAACAGCAACTGGTAAGCCCAACAGAACAGCGTCTGTCTCTTTCCCTCCAAATGCACCGCCTGAAGTAACAAATCAGCCCCATAACTCTTTCAAAGAGTCATTATATTTGAAACATCCAGTCTTATTAACCATTTCAAATTCATAATCAATTCCTTTGAGAATAAAACATATATTACTTGTTTTCTAACTCAAAACGTGTAGAATCAGTTCCAATGTCTCAATAGCTGTAGGAGTTTCCAATGCCATAGAAACAACTTTATTTATTACTTAAACAAACTGCATAGTCTTAACTGCTGAACACCAAATACCTGGTGTATGGTAAGAAAAACGCCACACAAAGGAGACTCAGAGTTGTTGGTGTTTTCTACTTGTAGACTAAGACAGGTATGCTTTCTAAGCAAAGATATGTCACAGCAACAGATTGTAAGAAAATGTCAACAAGATATACCTACCAAGTCTCTTTGTTTTGCAGACAATTCTGTTTCTTAGCACGCCGAGGGTGTCTGCCACAGCGTCCTAGGATAGCGACACGATCAACTTTCATTTAAACCAAACAGAAAAATGAATTATACTCGGGGAAAGCAACAAAATATATATACTTCATTCCATACCACCTCTGCATATAACTGCATCATTATGCTGTACGTCACCTAATGTGTGTGTGTGTGTGTGTGTGTGTGTGTGTGTGTGTGTGTGTGTGTGTGTGTTGTGCGCGTGTGCGTGTGCATGTGCGCGTGTGTATATATATGTGTGTGTATGTGTGCAGATATGTTAACGTTAACCAGACAGATTGGTTTAACAAGATTGTCAACCAGACAATTAACTCTAGGTGGCAGGTGGACAAGTAATGCTTTTGGTTTATCGAGAGTCCAACCCTTTTTATCTACGTGTATCCCGCCCTTCTGAGGTGTGAGTCGATTTTATCTTTAAACATATTCACGCTACTAGCACCCACACAATCAGCAGATAATATGCTCCATTCATTTACATTACTTTGTGAAAATTAGAACTTTCTTATATCCAATCTACACAGCTCCTTTACTAATGTAACTTCATGTCCTCTAGTTCTTCTATCTTTCTTAACTGAGAAAAAAATATTTCTATCAATATTTTATAACCATTTCATATTTTAAACACTTCTATTTGATCTCCTCTCAATCTCCTGGTCTCTAGTGTTGTTAAACCACATTCTTTTAAGCGTATTTTTTAACTAAGATCCCATGGTTTTGGTATCATTTTAGTTGTTCTCTCCTTTGTACTCTTTCTAGAATATCTATTTTCTTTTACAGTAGTGCTTTGTGCAATGTACATCTTCATTCCCATGTCCTGTGTGGAGGCATTTACATTTCCCAAAATTGAACAATATTTGCCACTTTTCAGACCATTTGATCAACCTGTCAAGATCATCTTGTAAATGCTGTCTATCTCCATCATGTTTAATCTTTCTAAACACTTCCATAAATTTCAACTTCTTGCTTGTTATATCATCATCCAAATCATTGATATATTAAGAATAATAGGTCCCAGTACTGATCCCTGTGGTACCCCACTCAAAACTGATTCCCAGTTTGAAGCCTCCCCATCAACTACTACCCGTTGTCTTCTGTCAATCAGCCATTTTTCTATCCAGTTAATTATACCATTTCCTATGCTTTAGTTTAAGCAGTAATCTTTGATGTGGCACTTTGTCGAAAGCTTTCTGAAAATCGAAGTAGATGATATCTACTGGAGATCCCTCGTCTACCCATTTAGTGATCTCTTCCAAAATTCATAACACATTTGTTAAGCATGACCTCGCTTTTAGAAACCCATGTTGAGATGGATTTATCAAGTTATGTTTAATGAGAAAATCCACCATGTGACCTTTAATTAGTCTTTCTAATAACTTGCAAATCACCGATATTAAATTCACTGGCCTGTAGTTCTTTTGACTTCTTTCTCAAAACTTTTTAAAATAACGGTATAATGTTTGCTTCTTTCCATTCTAAAGGAACCACTCCCTATTATAATGACAAATTTAAAACTGTTGCAAGCAGTATGCTAATTTGTTCTACAATTTCCAATAGTAGTTTGGGCAGAATCCCATCCACTCCAGGTGATTTATTATCCTTCATAGCCCTTATTTGCTTAGCTGCCATTTCCGGGGTTACAATTAACTGTCCTAAATAGTCTGATTCTGCCACCTTGAACTTAGCCTCTGGTATTGGAAGTGAACTGATATCTTCCCTGGTAAACACTGAACTAAAATACTCATTCAGGTCTTCTGCCATTAAGAATCCCTCTGATATTATATTTCCAGCACTATCTTCTAGAGGACTGACCTTATCCTGAACTTTCTGTTTACTCCTAACTTTTGCATAACAATTATTGCTGTCATGTTTTATATTACAAGCTAATTTTTGTTTTATAGCTTCTCTTTGAATTTCGAATTTCAGCTGTAGCTTGGTTAAGCGCTTCTTTATAAATGTTGTAGTCTTCATAATGTCCAGTATGTCTATATGACTTCCACATCATTTGTCTCTACTTAATTTTTCTAATGGCTTCTTTTGATAAGTGTTTCTTTTTGGACCGTTTCCCTTGTTTTTTGATGCACTCAATTTCACTCTTTCAGACATTCCAGCATTCTGTTGCTGTCTTATTCTTCGGTGTGTTATTCCAGTCTATCTTTGCTAAATATTTCCTCATGTTCTTGTATCTTCTTTGTTGGAATTTCTTCTGTACTGATTTTTATTATTCCTTTCTGATTTTACTTTGATGGTAAAATGTATCTGGTTGTGATCACTACTCCCCAGTGGCTCACATTTCTTGACATTGTCAACTAATTCATTTTGTGAGGACAACACTGTCTAACACATTCTGACCTCTTGTACTAAAACTAAAAACTTGTGGTCCTCACTCCCCATACTCTGTAGAAATTTCCGTTGTATATGACCGTGGTTAAAATAACCCATAATATTACAGTCCCGTTTGGTAACTTTCCTTATAGCGTTTTGTACTTTTTCATTCTCTTTTATGCTTATGTTTGGACTTCGATAAACTAACCCAACCATTAATAAACCAAATAAAAAAAACTCCACCTCCCCTTCTTCCTATTCTGTTTCCTAAAACTACATAGCCTGACACCTAGGGTACCAAACTTTCAAGGATTAATTAACAGCCACTTGTAGTCAGGTTCACAATGTTAACATTTGTATTATCGTTCAATTTTTTGGAGATTTGCAAACCTAAAAAATTATTTTTTGGAAACGTTATGATATAGTGAATCTGAAAACCAATGTTTACATTTTTAAAGGGTATATATGGTGGCCGTCATAAAATGTATCGTATTTCTCAATATCTCAGCTGCTAAACCACCCATCCTTTTGATTTTAGTGGCTAAACCTACATATTGAGGGGCAAGGAATCCAATAGGATCAATTACAATCACCTAAGCATAATGAAATTACTAGTTTATGACAGTTATACGGCCATCTTGGATTTTTTAAATGGTGAACACTGAAAACCTCAATACCTCCTCTGCTAAACCACCCATCTACTCCAAGCCTTGGCCGACCATGATGCCGTGAAGAAGTTCCAGGAATGGAAGGCACAGAGATCTGAGAATGCCATTTTCAGATGCAACAAGGCCAATGCAAGACGTTTCTTCCTTGCTTTTCATGAACTGACATGCATGGCAAGCGAGTTCAATGGTCAGTTCAATGTCAAAGACAACAAGGCTAGTGAGCGACATGATCTATCCATGAGTGTGGTCAAGAGGGAGTATGGTGTCATCAACAAGATCAAGGCTGCCATAATGAATCATTGCAATCCATTCGCTGTTGAAGGTCACACGTTGCGCAATGTGATTACTCATGCATACATTCCATGCGAGTACGTTCCACAGATCCTGAACATGGACAAGACTGGGCAGAAGCTGTACGAAGACTACGTGGCAGAGAGGATAAATGGAAATGTCAGCCTGTGGGCACCTCTCAAGAAACAAAACAAAACAAGTTGTACATGTCTGGCAGCAAGAAGTTTGCAGTCAAGATTTGTGACAAGACAGTAGATCTGCAGGAAACCAAGGACCTGTATGGCAGACTGATGGTCCTTGCCCGGTCAAGCAGAGATAATGACCAGAAGCACTGCATCAGCATTCACCCTGACGCCAAGGGCATTATTTGCTCTAAGTGGCTCAATGTTGCCATGCAACGACAAGTCCAAGCTCATCCATGTCCTTGAGCAGTTGGCAACAACAGAAACTCACACCGATAACTCTCAAACAGCTACAAGCAAGACGTATGTTAATGTACCAGATGAGGGAGCCATGGACTTGGCATCTGCTGAAGATGATAGTCCCCATCTAAGTAGGAGGATTGCAGTCACAGATGGCATGGTGGTTGTCCAGAAACTGGCGAAGAAGGAAGCAACCATGGCGACAGTGAAGGATCTTAGTGAATGTTTCATTGACAAAGTGATGGACATCACGAGGCTATGATGAAATCATTCTAGGCTTTGACACATACAAGGTGGATTCACTGAAGAGCACAGCCAGGGACATGGAGGGAATGACCCAATCCAGTACCAAGTCTGAGTTGATATCAGCATAAAACACATCACCATGAGCCGTTTCCTATCCTATGACCTGACTAAAGGTGATCTCACAGAGTACCTGGCTGGGAAAACTCTACAGTACAACCAAGATTCCCCCAAGCTGGTCATCACTTTGCATATGGGCGAACAAGGAGCAATAGGGACATTCACTTTGAAGACAACAACCATAAGGAAGCAGACACCTTAACGATCTGTTAGGCTGTCTTGGCAGCACAAAGGAACCCAAGGGAAGATGTTGAGCTGATGTTCTTCTCCCCAGACACTGATGTCCTTGTGCTGATCATAGCTAATTATGATCTGCTGCCGAGGAAGATCGAGATCTTGATGATATCGGGTGTGCTGCCGATTGAGCCACTCTGTGCAGTCCTCAGTGCATAAAGGGCCAAGGCATTGTCTGCATTCCATGCCTTCTTTGGGGCCGACAATACAGGGAAGTTTGCAAGAATAGACAAGGCTACATAGTCTTGAGGTCGGCGCTGACGTGTCCAATGCCGTTGTTGTGTTATCAGCAGCCAGTGAAGTGACAGAAGACCTGCAGTCTACCTTGGCTAAATTTGTATACTGCATATTGTCCCAAGGGCATTTGAGAACTGTGATGGTACCTCTTCTGTAAACACATGGCGGAGAGTGACAAGCTACCACCCACAAATGGGGCGCTCAAACAGCATATACTGAGAGTACACTTGCAGGCTAGAGCGCACGACCAGGCCAGCACTGCTCAGCAGGTGTTTTAGACCTACTGCAGAATGGCTACCACAAGACTGCTGATGGACAGCTGATGCCAACCACAACTGACATTCTTCCAGCACCCAAGGCCATCATTGAGATGGTATGATGCCAATGCAAAGGAGACTGTTCATCACAGATGTGTTCCTGCTGCTGCAAGGACTTGCAATGCACAGACCTCTGCTTATGTAGCACTGTATGAGAATGACGATGATTCACACTTTGAAAATCGTGTATGCGATGACGATAGTGATGAGTAATGTGCAGTATACCTGGTACAACAGTAGTGTAACAAACCAGACATATATGTGAAATACAGGAACTGTGTGTGTAGTGATGATGGTATGACGGTTATAAGATGCTAGTAAATGAAAATACAGGCACATACTAGTTTCAAATGTACACGTGCTTATATGCTATGCTACATGTATATTATTCAGTCATAACATGTATAACTGTCATAAACCAGCAATTTTATTATGCTTATGTGATAGTAATTGATCCTATAGGATTCTCTGCCCCTCAATATGTTGGTTTAGCCACCAAAATCGAAAGTCTGCATGGTTTAGCAGCCGAGATATTGAGATATACAGGTTTTCAGTGTCCACCATTTTAAAAATCCAAGATGGCTGCCATACTTACCTTTAAAAATTGTAAATATCGGTTTTCAGATTCACTATATCATAATGTTTCCAAAAATGTACAGGTTTGCAAATCTATAAAAAAAATGAACGAAAATATATAACAAACCTGACTATTGGAAGAAAAGTACCAACGTTATTTTTTTCAAAATTCCGTTACTAAGGGTGTGACGATGCATACCAGATGTTCTCCTACAAATACTCCAAAAAACTGTTTTCTGTCTGTATGCTTGTAGCGCCACCTGGTGGGTGGAGACTGTTGCTAGTGTAAAACTAGAAGACTAACCTGCATGGCTCCTGGATGTTGGGTCGATATGAATATAGTCATCTCGCTATCTTCCCCCATTGGCACTGCGATGCAGCCGTGTGTCTCGAGGTAGAAGTGATCCTGGCCTCCGACGGACATCTTGCCCTCAATGATGACATCACTGCCCTTAAAACCTGCCTCGACGTCACCATTCTTCAAGGTCATTGGCTCCGACTCCAAGAACGAACCTGCTTCAATGGCTTGCTGTAGATAAAACAGAAATGTAGACAAGGCATTGTCAGTGTTTACACAAACATTGCAGAGTTCGCTCTCTACCGATATGGTTGATCTCCTGCATAATCTTTCATACATCCTCCCAGTCTCCTGCTTTCAAATTAAAATGATTGTTTGACGATTTATAAAAATGTGGGTTCACTACGCTCACTGATATGCAATTGTACAATATAATTTACTGAGCTATGCAAATAACCTTTGATAAACACAACATAGCTAGTCAATTATATTCACTAGGTGGCACCACCAATGTCAAAATATTCTTTGAATCGTCTTGATAAAATCTTCTGCCCGGAATTGTAGATGGACAACTCCCGCAGTTTGTTTGTGTCAACTTGCGACGTTTGATTTTTTATTTCCCCTCGTATAATAATGTGTGTATGATGATGACTGAAAAACGAGAGAAAATTGGGTGAGGAAAATTGCAGAGTGAAAAGAATAGAGAAGTGCCGAATGGAGGAAGAGGGGGAGGAGGCTGGTGTGAGAGGCTCAAGATGTAACACATCCTCACGTGCCAGGGGTCACTGCTGCTGATTACAAACAACCCTGGCTTGCGAGGATGGAGGATGCTGGTGTGAGAGGTGTGGAGGGTGAGAGGTGTGGAGGGGGAGAAGTATGGAGGGGGAGAGGTGTGGAGGGGGAGAAGTGTGGAGGGGGAGAGGTGTGGAGGGGGAGGTGTGGAGGGGGAGAGGTGTGGAGGGGGAGAGGTGTGGAGGGGAGAGGTGTGGAGGGGAGAGGTGTGGAGGGGTAGAGGTTGGAGGGGGAGAGGTGTGGAGGGGGAGAGGTGTGGAGGGGGAGAGGTGTGGAGGGGAGAAGTATGGAGGGGGAGAGGTGTGGATGGGGAGACGTGTGGAAAAGGAGAGGTGTGGAGGAGAGGTGTGGAAGGATAGAGGTGTGGAGGGGGTGAGGTATGGAGGGGGAGAGGTATGGAGGGGGAGAGGTATGGAGGGGGAGAGGTGTGGAGGGGGAGAGGTGAGGAGGGGAGAAGTATGGAGGGGGAGAGGTGTGGAGGGGGAGAGGTGTGAAGGGGAGAAGTATGGAGGGGGAGAGGTGTGGAGAGGGAGAGGTGGAGAGGTGTGGAGAGGGAGAGGTGTGGAGGAGGAGAGGTGTGGAAGGGAGAGGTGTGGTGGGGGAGAGGTGTGGAGAGGTGTGGAGGAGGAGAGGTGTGGAGGGGGAGAGGTATGGAGGGGGAGAGGTGTGGAGGGGGAGAGTGAAAGAAGAGAGGAACTATAAATATAATATTATATACATATATCACTTACATGATCTCATATGAGATTGTATTGGCGAATACTAGCGCTATATGTGACCACACATTACGACTTACACTGTTCCCCATGATCTGTACCTGAATGGTCAAGATTGGAGGGAGTTCTTCGTATGTCACAACCACTGCCTTGGCCGCCCGCTGAGCCTGTGTCCTTGTCTCGGCTATGATCGCTCCAATCACCTGGCCTTGATACACAACCTGTCAGCATCAGAAGAACAACTAACTCTGTATGTCTTACACATTTCTGACTTGCTGCTAAACATAAACTTTAGGCATTATATACATGTATACAGTTACATAATAATCTTTGTTAACAGTAGTTTCATTCCCTTGTTCTACTACATTCTTAAAATTGAATCTTCATTTTTTCTCATCATTATTGCTTAAATTTCAGTGTATTGTCTGTTCACCTCTTTATCTGTGGTACTGCAAATCTAAATGTTCCATGTCTTTCAAACCTGAATTTTTCCAGTTCTAAAATATTTATATAGTTACTCTTCTTTGCATTCTTTCCAGTTTAAATATGTCCCTCTTCTGATATAGTTCCTGTAATGGTAATTTGAAGGGTTTCAGGGCTAAATGCTATACATCCTTTTATGTTGGTTAAAAAAAACATTTTTGTGTTTCATTCTTAGTTTACATAGAAATTTGATAACAATGGAGAAAACAATAAAATGTTTATTGCAGATTTGTTGAATAAAAGATTTTTTTTTCTAAAAGTGATATATCCATGTTTTTTTTGTCAAAATGTGATATATCTACACAGTGCCTAATGGAAATAGGGGAAAGTGGTTCTGATTGGCTGATAAGAATATATCGCGTTTTGTTAAAAACAGACAGGTGGTGTTTATTGTATTTTTAAAACAAACATTCTTGCATGCAGGTCATTTAACAGGGATATATCATGTAGAAAACTGACATACCAACTACTAGGTTGTTTTCAAACAAAAACAATATGGGCTTCAATAAAAAATTCAGCATGTTTTATAACACGTATAAATGTAAATAAACAAACATGTGATAGAAAGGGGATGACCTGAAGTGTAATGGTCATCTATACCTTGTCAGCAGCAAAGATGAGCTGGTCCTGCACAGCACACCCAAAGTTGTTTTTGGCCGGAACGTCTTTGTGGTCAATGAAGTCAACGACTCCAGGCATCTGAAGGGCGTGTGAGGCATCGACACTGATGAGTCTAGCGTGAGCCTTGCTGCTGACAACTAGAGCCAGGGACAACTCTCCTACAACACAGCAGGCAATGTCTATGAGGCATCGGTACTGATGAGTCAAGCGAGAGCCTTGCTGCTGACAGCTAGAGGCAGGGACAACTCCTACAACAGCAGGCAATGTCTATGAGGCATCGACACTGATGAGTCTAGCGTGAGCCTTGCTGCTGACAACTAGAGCCAGGGACAACTCTCCTACAACACAGCAGGCAATGTCTATGAGGCATCGGCATTGATGAGTCAAGCGAGAGCCTTGCTGCTGACAACTAGAGCCAGGGACAACTCTCCTACAACACAGCAGGCAATGTCTATGAGGCATCGGTACTGATGAGTCAAGCGAGAGCCTTGCTGCTGACAGCTAGAGGCAGGGACAACTCCTACAACAGCAGGCAATGTCTATGAGGCATCGGCACTGATGAGTCAAGTGAGAGCCTTGCTGCTGACAACTAGAGGCAGGGACAACTCCTACAACAACAAGCAATGTCTATGAGGCATCGACACTGATGAGTCAAGCGAGAGCCTTGCTGCTGACAACTAGAGCCAGGGACAACTCTCCTACAACACAGCAGGCAATGTCTATGAGGCATCGGCACTGATGAGTCAAGCGAGAGCCTTGCTGCTGACAACTAGAGGCAGGGACAACTCCTACAACAGCAGGAAATGTCTATGAGGCTTCGACACTGATGAGTCAAGCGAGAGCCTTGCTGCTGACAACTAGAGGCAGGGACAACTCTCCTACAACACAGCAGGCAATGTCTATGAGGCATTGGCATTGATGAGTCAAGCGAGAGCCTTGCTGCTGACAACTAGAGGCAGGGACAACTCCTACAACAGCAGGCAATGTCTATGAGGCATCGACACTGATGAGTCTAGCGTGAGCCTTGCTGCTGACAACTAGAGGCAGGGACAACTCCTACAACAGCAGGCAATGTCTATGAGGCATCGGCACTGATGAGTCAAGCGAGAGCCTTGCTGCTGACAACTAGAGGCAGGGACAACTCCTACAACAGCAGGCAATGTCTATGAGGCATCGACACTGATGAGTGTAGCGTGAGCCTTGCTGCTGACAACTAGAGCCAGGGACAACTCTTCTACAACAGCAGGCAATGTCTACTTGCTGTGGTGTTTCATCTTAGAAACGTTGGATAAATACATGGTAAATGGACTCCTGTGTAGTTGTGATTATTAATATTAATTACTAACCTGCATATGGCCGAATATCATCAACGTAGACAGCTTCGCCTGTGGTTTGTTGTGTGGCTGCCAGGTGGGGCAAGGCACGACCGATTGGGTCGATCTGTTGTTGGTGACCTTCGACCTCTTGAAACACCTGATTGCCGTGGCTCGACTCTCGTGTAAAGATGGATGTCGCAGTCTTATAGGAAGATGGCACTGTGGTCTTGGTCTGCCGCATAAACACACATCATCCAACCTTACTCAAACTAGTGTGTGTGTGTATGTTTGTGTGTGAGTGTGTGTTTTGTGTGTATGCATGCGTGCATGGGTATATGTTAACATTTTCATTATTTATTTTAATTTGGCCCATCACCTGCTTGTTGCCATGCTTCATCTGGACCGTCAGGTAGAACTTGAAGAAGAAGCTCAGAGACAGGGTGTTTCTGTAGGACTCCATTCCCCCAGGTACACCTGGAGGAAGGGACAGCTCCTTACCAAGGAGGTCACATGCTTTTGGTACAAGATCATCATCCCACTTCCTGAAACCAGGAACAAGCAGCAATTTTAAGTTATTTAGTTATTTTTTACACGTGATATTGTAACTTGATGAGTTTGAAAGAAAAGGTATTTTAAACACTACTAAATTAAAAGTGATAGTGTCTTTTATTAATTAAATCACATTTGCTCATGGCATGAATGAGATGATTTTTATTTATTTATAAATACGTATCTGTATTTTTCATTAACATCAGCCAATAAATGGCATGAATAATTAATTGATAAATAGTTTCATTATAATTAAAATACTGCACGTACTGGTTACCACCTTGGAATAGAAACAGTGTGGAACTATTTTATAGCAATGTTTCTCAATTCTAACTGTTGAACATTGTTGTAATATGGTGATACTTCAGTTGGTTTTGGTCTATTTACTTTCCAATCAGTCCTTTCGCTGTGGCTGTTGCCATGACAGTATGAGGAGACATTCCACCAAAACTCAACCCCATCTCCTCTATCGTATTATCCTCCTCCTTGAGAACCACTCTCAAGCCCGCGTTCACAATCGCAATGTCATCTTCTCTCCTGTGTGCCTGCTTGTAGCCACAGAAAAACTCATTCTGCAATCAGCAGAAATAAAGTTCAACAGAAACTGAGCATGGGCACACAGTCATCACTGGAACAGTAATGTTACACCTTTCATTGTGTGTGGATCTCCACTTTCAATAAAGGGAGACTTATTTTTGTAAAAGTCAGTGACCCCTATCAATGTTAAGTCAATACCCCAAAAACTAAAATTATGGCAAGGAACTGTGGAAAAAGAAACACTGTTACACAAGAGTTTGTAGAGCGAGTAGAGTTTGTAGAGTGAGCAGAGTTTGCAGAGTGAGCAGAGTTTGCAGAGCGAGTAGAGTTTGCAGTGAGTAGAGTTTGTAGAGCGAGTAGAGATTTGTAGAATGAGCAGAGTTTGTAGTGCGAGTAGAGTTTGTAGGGCAGGTAGAGTTTGTAGAGCGAGTAGTTTTTAGAGCGAGTTGAGTTTGTAGAGCAAGAAGAGCGAGTAGAGTTTGTAGAGTGAGTAGTTTGCAAACCAGGTAGAGTTTGTAGAGAGAGTAATTTGTAGAGCGAGTAGAGTTTGTAGAGGGAGTAGTTTGTAAACCAAGTAGAGTTTGTAGAGAGAGTAGAGTTTGTAGAGCGAGTGTAATTGTCACCTGTCTCGTGAAGGGAATGATGACACTGATGAGGACTTCGTCTGGTTTCACTGATGTCTTGCGGTAGCCATGGAAGAACTGGTCATCCATGACAATGGTCCGCTGACCTCTGTCTGAAACACACCGAGTCCAAGGTCTGTTTGTATCATGCATCAGACAGACATAAATCATCTGTTATGTTATGTGTCTTTCCTGAGACTGCCCTGAGAAGCCGACCAGATATGGATGTTTTACGTAACTTACTTTAACCTAATAGAACTGTTTCAATTTACATTATAATTAATGTAATTTACAAGTAGTCCCAGAAAACGTCCTCTACATCTGTGTGTACGTAGCGTCATCTGTGTGTACGTAGCGTCATCTGTGTGTACGTTGCGTCATCTGTGTACGTAACGTCACCTGTGTGTACGTAGCGTCACCTGTGTGTACGTAGCGTCACCTGTGTGTACGTAGCGTCACCTGTGTGTACGTTGCGTCACCTGTGTGTACGTAGCGTCACCTGTGTGTACGTAGCGTCACCTGTGTGTACGTAGCGTCATCTGTGTGTACGTAGCGTCATCTGTGTGTACGTTGCGTCATCTGTGTACGTAGCGTCACCTGTGTGTACGTAGCGTCACCTGTGTGTACGTAGCGTCACCTGTGTGTACGTAGCGTCACCTGTGTGTACGTAGCGTCATCTGTGTGTACGTAGCGTCATCTGTGTGTACGTAGCGTCATCTGTGTGTACGTAACGTCATCTGTGTGTAAGTAGCGTCACCTGTGTGTACGTAGCGTCACCTGTGTGTACGTAGCGTCACCTGTGTGTACGTAGCGTCATCTGTGTGTACGTAGCGTCATCTGTGTGTACGTAGCGTCATCTGTGTATACGCAGCGTCATCTGTGTGTACGCAGCGTCATCTGTGTGTACGTAGCGTCATCTGTGTGTACGTAGCGCCATCTGTGTGTACGTAGCGCCATCTGTGTGTACGTAGCGTCATCTGTGTGTACGTAGCGTCATCTGTGTGTACGTAGCGTCATCTGTGTGTACGTAGCGTCATCCAGAGGATGGGCATTCTTACTAAAACAAATTAGTATTACTCTTGCAAAGCTTTGTTGTTATTTTTCCGTCCTTTACTTATGCTGTATCAATGCAGTGTCAGACCTTTTGACGCGACTGTGAGTTGACACTGAGCTGACAGCAGCAGAGGGTTCAGATCAGATATTGGACTCGCTGTCATTATATTGCCAGCAATCGACTGAAACATCAACAATCTCTTAACATTCTCAATCTCAACTGCAATACACTGATTCACATTTATGCAAAGAACAGACTTGCATTTTGTTTCTTAGAACAAACCTAAGCTGCATATGTTGCGTGTACAACCCACATAGAACACAACGACATATGTTGCAAAGTATGTATAAAATGTTATGTTAATGTAATACTACCAATGTTTATGACAATGTGCATTTACTTATACAGGTGAAATCAATGTCATGTAGTAAGGGCCCAATTCTGTATAGTAGTATCTATAATTTATAAAAGAAACACTTACTGCAACATTCCTGATTTGTTTCCCTGCGAACCATCGCAACATCTCAATGATGGCCACGTAGACTCGAGTCTTGTACTCTACAAGTAACAGGAACGGCAGACCAGGTAGTTAGTCAGGCAGTGATAGTGGTCAGACAGGTAGGCTACTTAGCATATTGGTGAGATGTAAATGCAGTTATTCAGGTGTGTTGGTCAGACAATCAGGTGTGTTGGTCAGACAGTCAGGTGTGTTGGTCAGTCTGTCAGGTGCATTGATCAGGCAGTCAAGTGCATTGGTCAGATAGTCAGGTGTGTTGGTCAGACAGTCAGGTGTGTTGATCAGTCAGCCAGGTGTGTTGGTCAGACAGTCAGATGTGTTGGTCAGACAATCAGGTGTGTTGGTCCAACATTCAGGTGTGTTGGTCAGACAGTCAAATGTGTAGGTCAGTCAGTCATGTTTGTTGGTCAGACAGTCTGGTGTGTTGGTCAGACAGTCAAGTGTGTTGGTCAGTCAGTCATGTTTGTTGGTCTGACATTCAGGTGTGTTGGTCAGACAGTCAAGCGTGTTGGTCAGACAGTCAAGTCTGTTGGTCAGACAGTCAAGTATGTTGGTCAGACAGTCAGATGTGTTGCTCAGACAGTCAGGTGTGTTGGTGACTGAGGTGTGTTGGTCAGGCACTCAGGTGTGTTGGTCAGACAGTCAGGTGTGTTGGGCAGTCAGTCGGGTGTGTTGGTCAGTCAGGTGTGTTGATCAGACAGTCAAGCGTGTTGGTCAGACAGTCAGGTCTGTTGGTCAGTCAGGTGTGTTTGTCAGTCTGGTGTGTTGGTAAGTCAGGTGTGTTGCTCAGACAGTCAAGTATGTTGGTCAGACAGTCAGATGTGTTGCGCAGACAGTCAGGTGTGTTGGTCAGGTAGTCAGGTGTGTTGATCACTGAGGTGTGTTAGTCAGGCACTCAGTTGTATTGGTCAGACAGTCAGGTGTGTAGGTCAGTCAGGTGTGTTGGTCAGACAGTCAGGTGTGTTGGTCAGTCAGTCGGGTGTGTTGGTCAGTCAGGTGTGTTGATCAGACACTCAGGTGTGTTGGGCAGACACTCATGTCTGTTGGTCAGACAGTCAGGCACATTGGTCAGACAGTCAGGTGTGTTGGCCAGACAGTCAATTATGTTGGTCAGTCAGTCATGTTTGTTGGTCAGACAGTCAGGTGTGTTGGTCAGACAGTCAGGTGAGTTGGTCAGACAGTCAAGTGTGTTTGTCAGACAGTCGGGTGTGTTGGTCAGTCAGGTGTTTTTGTCAGTCTTGTGTGTTGGTAAGTCGTGTGTTGGTCAGACAGTCAAGTATTTTTGTCAGACAGTCAGATGTGTTGGTCAGACAGTCAGGTGTGTTGGTCAGACAGTCAGATGTGTTGGTCAGGCACTCAGGTGTGTTGGTCAAACAGTCAGGTGTGAATGTCAGTCAGGTGTGTTGGTCAGTCAGTCAGGTGCGGTGGTCAGATTGTCAGGTGTGTAGGTCAGTTGGGTGTGTTGATCAGACAGTTAGGTGTGTAGGTCAGTCAGATGTGTTGGTTAGTCAGTCGGGTGTGATGGTCAGTCAGGTGTATTGATCAGACACTCAGGTGTGTTGGTCAGACAGTCAGGTGTGTAGGTCAGTCAGGTGTGTTGGGCAGACAGACAGGTGTGTAGGGAAATCCGGTGTGTTGGTCAGACAGTCAGGTGTGCAGGTCAGTCAGGTGTGTTGGTCAGACAGTCAGGTGTGTTGGTCAGGCATTCTGGGAAACAAACATTTGGTATGAGTGAACAGAGAAAGAATGAATGACCAATGAAGTCACAAGAGTGTGCTGAACCAGGCTGATGGTCAGTCAGTCTTCACACCTGGCTCAGTGTTGACCAGTTCCTGAAGAACCTCCTTGAGTGTGGTCAGTGTAGTGGACGCTCCAAGCCGCACTCCGACCCCCGTCTTCTCCACAGAGAGCAACTCGGGCACATTGGTCGCAGCAATGACCACTGGGTAATGCTGACCCTTCAACTTTATCTCCAACCCTGCAGACAATGTAAGCAATGATTTACATTGATTTTTGAATTTCGCATACACAGACGTGACAATTAGTTATAGTTATAGACGGACACTGACATAATTCACCTAATTTGTATTCTTCTACCAAACACATGTAACTACAGAAACAGCAACATATGCAAACATAACCATGTATTTGAAATATATATTTTCCCAAATTTGAGTAGAAAGAATACTTCTACTTGGGCTACTCAATCTAATGATCTCACCTCTAACTTTTCGAAGATGAAGAGTTAAAACACGCTAAAGATCCACAGACAATTACTACCTATCTTCAGTTTATCCTTTTAGTATCAATAAATTTATAATAAATTATATCTATGAAGATAACATATAAAATATAATTCTGTATGCATGTAAGAATATTACAAATATCTACAATGAGACGCGAATATTGAATTCTGCCTACCAACTTCTGTGTTGCCAATAACCAACTTTGCGGTAGGGTAAGTGGACTTCAAGGTCATGAGGTCATCAAGTGAGGTTGGACGGTACCATGTGACCCGGTCAGATGAGAAGATCAGATGAGTCTTGTCAAGTCGGTCATTCAGCTAGGGAGGAACGTCATCAATTCATGCATTTTATTGTACATGCACATCAGAGACCCTAAGTATTTTCCACAAAGGACAAGCAGATCTTCCAGAAATAAAGCATAAACTAATATGAGGTCAAACGAGTGTTAAAACTTTTCTAGTTGCTGCCAACATTTTACACAGCCTGAAAAATATGATTACAAATATATTAAAACTTTCACCCAAAACTCTGATGATTAATTTAGTACAATAGAGAGGCCAGAGGGGACATTTACTAATGCATTTGTGCATCTATTGAGAACTATACGGTATTTTGTATAGACTGCACAAGAGCAAGGTACCTGTAGTTCACTTGGGAAGATAGGCTCCTGAGTTGGATCGTATGGTACAAAGTCTGACTCTTTCTCGGGTGGAATCTAGGAATTGCAGACAAAGTGACTAAATAATACATAATTTAAGATTACAATAACAGAAGCAGTGTACTGTTAATGTTACAAACAAAACAACAGTTACTTTATATGCAACAATAAGTTAATTTCATTCAGCAATGACAAATGTGTTACAAAACATGTCGAACTTATTATTCTATCAGTTGTACTTTTATGTGATGTTTTGTTTCAATGACTAGATCATAATATATTTGAAATAATTAATATGATATGTATATTGGTTTGTTTGTAAAACATCATTTAAACACCACCAATGCTTACTGCCTAAGACACATGAAATATCTACATAAAACATGAGAGCAAGGATGTATTGCAGTCATGAAAAGTCCAGATAATTTATATTAACTCAAATAATTTAAGAGGCAGACACCTACCTCAGAAATAGTATCCTTTGACACTTCTTGGTTTTGACAGCAGCGATCACCCATTGGGCACTGGAACTCCTGAATTAAATTGACAAAATCATGTAAGTTTGACACTCCTAAAGAGGTTATCATAAACTTAAATAATGATTGACCATGGCAGTTTGGGTTTTTCAGTCCAGTAGAATCTCAGCAAATTGTTGTGGTCCATTTTGAAACATCAATATGTCAGCAAATTATAAACATGGCAAAATATAAATAATTACTTAGTAATAATTATCTCGTTTGAAATCTGAATCAAGAAATGATTTACATGTTTACAACAAAGTTAAGAGTAAGTGCAGATATTAAGTATTCTCTTGACTAAATGTGTGTCACTTATGGAGACTGAAGTTGAGTTATCAATCACCCAACTGTTGTTTCACTCAGTGGTCACAGTCTCTGCCCCAGCCACATAGAACCACCCTTCCCAAACCAATACAACACAACACTTCCTCCAGTTTCCCAACTTCCCAGATAAATAGGACAATGGCTGTCATCTCACACTACCTTGACAATGGTTATCCTTCAGATAAAAATCAACGGTTATTACCCCAAACTGATAGAACAATGTTTCCTTCATAAAAATGAAAAGCAGGACACTTGATTGTTGTCATCTCAGATTACTTAGGACAATGGTTGTCCTGCCCAGGTAGCATGATGATGGGCAAATGTGTACAAATAACAAAACTATCTAATAATTGTTACTAACACCACAACCGCCTCACCTTTGTGAAACTTTGGAAAGCATCAAGGATTGGTCTGTAGCCAGTACAGCGGCACAAGTTGCCTATAAATATACAAACCATAAAACAGCCTTGTAGCAAACCAGTCTAACAAAATACACAGTGTATATATAACTCAGTTTCAATAACTATTAAGTTAATTGAAAAAACAACTTAGATTGAATATCTTCCATATTTATATCAGACAGGTGGATATCCTGTCAAGAATCCACTGTCAAATTGGTGCATAAACTTGGCTAAGGTAGGAGCAATGGTCAACTACACAGGGTGTGGTGTAATTTATTTTCAAAACTATCAAAAAACACTTTTCTGCAATCGGACATGAGAATTCCTTTTGTATATTGCATGTTTTCAGACAGCTGATAAATTAATTATTTTTAAGTGTTCGGATACATAATCATTATGGTACATAAAACTGATTATCAACGTCAGACCACCTACCCTCAAATGCATGCTCCAGATCAGCCATAGAAGGGCAGGGGTTGTTACGCAGCAGGGTGTACATAGACATCACCATCCCCGGGGTGCAGAAGCCGCACTGAGAGCCATGGGAATGGGCAAGTCGTTCCTACGGACAGCAGACAACAAGCACTCATTATGTGGTGACATTTCTCAAACTACTACATCTTTTTCTCCAAAGCACCAATTTGTTCTGCTGTTCTTCTGCTGGTCTGTTGCAATTCTAACAAGTGAGTGCACATTACATAATAGCAATCACATAACAAATGGGATAAATACAGGGTGTTAACATTTAATTTTTATACATAAAATAAATTATACTTTAATGTTTCAGTTAGATTTATGTTAAATTAACAACTGAAAGAAATGAACTTGTCAGGTAGTTATCCTGTACATAATCATAAAAAGAATAAATAAATAGTCTTTAGTAGTTATAATGCAGTGACCTTGACCTACCTGGACAGGATGTAGCCTCGTTTTGGTGTCACCAATGGCCTCTGTGGTAGTGACCGCGAGTCCATGCATAGAACACAATGGTGCGAGACACGCATTGACAGACAGATGGCTGGAGGTTAAGGAACTTCATGCACAGGTCTAAGTCCAACTCATTTGACAGTGAACTTCCTTCCTATTAACAATCAACCTAACAAGCCTTGGGAATGGAAGACAACTTCGCTTCAAGAGTGTTAATGATTTTTGCAAAGGATTCATTCAGTATCTGGCAGCTGTGCACAATAAGTTGTGAATGCATGGATGCATATCCTGTACAATGTTTGTAGCGAGGGCATGTAGGCTTTCCAATATGGTTTACCCCAGGGGTTGGCAACCTGCGGCCCAACTGCTGCCTGTGGGAAGACAACTGACCCTTCCTTGGTCGGGAGAACTGGTCGGTAGAATCATCCAATGCATCATCCCTCGATAAAGCCTGTGACTACATGACAAGTAAATGAGCAGAGTGTAACGAGTCACACCGTGAAGACTGGACATCATTCACACTCATCAACTAAACCATGGACAATTCCAAAACCTTTTTTACCATAGCGAAGTGATCTAGCTGAATAGAAGTGAAACGCTTCGCCATGTGTTCGGGCTGAGACATGAGATTAGGCATTAGCTTGTTCATGGATCAGATGATGCAGATTTACCGGTAGTTACATACATCTCATGGATAGACAATTTTTTATTTCCAATACACATTATGATGCACCTAAATCTACAGGAACGAAAACATCATCAATGAGCTTGTCCAGTTCGGATTTGTTTTTCGAGATCATGTTGCAAGTGTGCTTATGGTAGAACCAACAAAAGACTGCCAACAACTGCTCTCCCCAAGAATTCCGGGAAACAAACAAGAAAGCCTTATCTGGCAGACTCATTGGGATCTTAAGACGGGAGTTTTACCAAAAGTGTTGCCAATCTCAGTAGGAAGTTATTGGACTAGGTCACCGTTACAGATGATGTCGACAATGAATCGGTGGCCATGCAGCCCTGTGGCACTCTTAGCGACCTTCAAGGAGGATCCGTTCGTAGCGTTCTATCCAGACCTGGGTTCAATTCACTTTTATCAATTCCAATTCATATGTATTTACCAAGTATCAATTCCAATTTAATTCAATTCAATGTATTCACAAAAACGGATCAATTCCAGTTCAATTAATTCTTATTCAATTCCAATTCAAATCGGCAACAATAGCTGTTTTGTTGTGACTTGTTAAGTTTCTGCACATTGATGTGCAATGAAGCCCAAGTGAAAATCCACTGAAGGAAACAATAACCCTTTAATTCAGGAAGCATAAACCAGGAAGTCAGTCCATAATAAAATGCCTGCATTGATATACTGCATGTGCGCCTACATAGCAGCCTATTAGACAGTCTCGTGAATTACCTATGATTTTTATGTCTTAAGACTATTATTACATGCCATTTGTTACACACTATGCCATGAAGGTACAGTGAAGGAGGTGGGAACTTTATTTTGAAGAATACTACAACTTTTTAAATTTTGGACACTTTTACCAAAGAGCAGGCATCACAAGAAGAGAAAGTGACCAGTCAACCATGACGTCTGCCATTCAATATTCAGCCAAGGCCCTCCACCAGCTGGATGACAGGGTACTTGGAAAGCCAGTCAATAGACCATTGTGGCATGCATTGACTACCAACTGCATTTCAAGAGTGCAGCCGACAAGACAAGGCCAAAGAGGCAGAACGCATTTGTGCAGACCAATTGTGATAGTGTCTGCCTTCAGATGCAACCTATGTGCCAGTTGTATGTCTGCCCCCCCCCAACATGGATCCGTTACGCTGCACAGCTTCAAGTGTGCACCGTGATTACGCAACGTCGTGTGTTGCAAGTTCACCAGCGGCAACGACAGCAACAATTTCAACAGCAACAACAACAACGACAACAGCAGCAGTGACAGCATCAATGGCAGCAACAGCAACAACAGCAGCAGTGACAGTAGCGATGTGGCAGCTGCAGCAGCAACAACAACGGCAATAGCAGCGGCGACAGCACCAATGGCAGCAGCTGCAACAACAGCAACCGAGAACGACGACGTGTTTAACTTTCGCGATGCCAGGACAGGCGTCCGATCATGTTTGTGTGTTATAGAGTAAACATGCCCAGACCTCCCTTAGAGACACGCACGATATCATACAGGAAACTGAAACAAATCGATAATAGTGCTTTTAGTAATGACCTGATAGATACATTCGCGGTGGTCTCCGAAGATGATGTGCGCAAGTTGGTTATGAAATCTAAAACAACCAGCTGTGCTCTTGACCCCATGCCAACCAAATTGGTTAAAGAGTATAAATGGAGCAATTACTGCCACTCCTCATGCACATCATCAATCTCTCTACTGCTACAGGGGAATTCCCACACGAGTGGAAGACTACACTTGTAGTGCTGCTGCAGGATTGGATCCTACTCCAAAAAACTATCATCCTGTATAGAATCTCCAGTATGTGTCAAAACTAACTGAGCGAGCTGTTGTAAACCAACTTTGTCTTCACTCAAACTGTGGATTCCCTTTGTCACCTTGTCAGTCTGCTTATAGAGCAGGGCATTCTACAGAAACCGCTCTAGTTAAGGTCCAGTCTGACATTCTTCTAAACATGGATCATCAGAAGGTAACATAACTGGTTTTAATTGACTTGTCGTCGACTTTTGATACAGTGGACCACAACATTTTGTTAAATATCATGAATCGCTCTTTTGGAGTATCAGGCACAGCTCTAAATTGGTTTTCCTCTTATCTCCAATCAAGGTCGCAACGTATTTCTATCAATGTACAGTGTCTGAGCAGTTTAAATTTGATCAGGGAGTACCACTAGGCACTTGCCTAGGCCCTGTTGAATTCACAGAGTACTCTAGCCCTGTTTTTTCTGTCATTGATCAGCATGGGAAGCTGGGGCAAGCTTACGCCGATGATCATCAGTTTTACTGTGGTTTCCATCCTGATTCTATGGACAGTAACCATGAGTCCATGGAATGATGCATCAGAGACATCAATAGCTGGATTCAAGGCATGAAACTCAAAATGAATAACTCCAAGACTGAGTACATTTTAACTGGCACTCCGCAACAACTAGCAAAATGCACCAACACGGCCATTAACATCGGGGGCTATGAGGTACATGCACTGAATTGTGTGCAAAATTTGGGTGCTTATTTCGATAAACACATGTCTATGGAAGAACATGTCAAGTTCAAATGTCGGGCAGCTTATGCACAACTTTATAGCATCGAAAAAATCAGAAAATATCTTGATCAACAGAGTACAGAGAAACAGATACATACTGACTACTGTAATGCCCTTTTGATCGGCTTACATTACAAATGGTTCAAAACACCGCAGCCAGAGTGTTGTGCAGAATCGGCAAATATAACCATATCACTCCAGTACAAAAGTCACTTCACTGGTTGCCAGTGGAATTTCCCATTAAATATAAGATATGCCTACTGACATTTAATTCATTACAAGGCCATGGACCAGAATATGTTGGAAATGCTGACTCCTAGAAGCATCCATTATGGTCTAAGATCGCAGGATGATCTTCAACTTGATGTACCAAGGACAAAAAGGAAAACTCTGGGAGATCGTGCTTTTAAAGTTGCTGCACTAAAACTGTGGAACACCCTTCCCAAAGATATTCGCAGCTGACGACAATGTCAGTGTTTTTAAGAGCAAACTGAAGACTCACTATTTTATCGTACAATTAACTTATTAATTTTACTAATTTAAATAGTTTTACTCTTGTTAGATAATTATATAAAATGTGTTCGATGTTTCTATTGAAATTATTAATTTTATCATTTTATAGTTTTACCTTTCTATATCAATATTTGTATTATGTTGAATGCTTGTGTTGTTTTAACTTTCTACTAGGCCATTTATTGTACCGTACAGCACCATAGAATATTATTGTATAAATATGGTGGTATAGGAATCACTAAACATTTGCATTTACAAGTCAGACAACCTGCACCGGTATCTAGTACAATACCATCTTGCAGTATGGCTAAAGAACCATGGGGATACTGAACTCTGGACATTCACCCCTCTGCAAAAAATGGTGGTCTCTGGTGGTCAATTAGCAGTGATTCCAATTAGCACTTAGCAGCTATGTTCCATGCTGCTAGTGAACCTACAGAGAGAGAGAGAGCAGAGAGCTGCTAGACAAAGAATTGCAGCCCACATTTTGTCTGGTAACAACTCATTTTGTGCATGTAGTTCTGCTGTTGGTTGTTTTATGTTGTTTTATTTTGGTCTTTGACCAAAAAGACACGTCCGAAAACATTACAATTTAACATAAATTTTGTAGTTTATACGTATCAATTTATATAGAAAAACATTATTAAATTTATTTTCTGTTTCAATCAACTCATTCAATTCATCTTACTTTGCGGGATTCAATTCAAAGCTGTCGATCATCAATATTGACTAATAAATATGTGGTCCGCTGACCTAGTCCAAGTCACTTATTTGGCCCTCCTTTCAAAAAGTTTGCCATCCCATGATCTATGGCACTTGACAAGGGTCTACACTTTCCTAGGAGACTGAACTGTCAATGAACATACTTTTGTGACAATACTTAACTAACTCTGAACCAAAGCAAATAAATCCACCCGTCTAATGTCTCTGTTTTTTAGATCTCTCATCAATTGGTACCTTTTTAATCAGAACAAGATTACTGCAATTTATATTAACTTTTTAAAATATTGCCACAACTCATGCTTTTCATCAAAGATTTAATGCTACATTAACTTATACAACTGCATTGTATAAGTATCACAATTTAGTAAGAGTAGAATATAGTAAAGCTATACACCAGTATTCTGTTATTGTGGCCTACACCATGAATGGCTGGTTGGCATCACACAGTTCAGCATTCAACTTTTGATGTCAAACACGGGTTCTACTTAATGGCAATATTAAAAAAAGTTAAAATAAAATGATGCTCTTATCTTGTTCTAGGAAAAAAGGCAACAGTTGATGAGAGATCTAAAACAAAGACGAGACATTAGACAGGTCGATTTATTGTCTTTGGAACACAGTCAGTTCAGTCTCCTGAGAGTGTAGACCCTTGTCAAGTGCCATAGGCAAGGCCTAATACAACTAGGTATTTGTGTATTACGATTAAGGCTCAGACTAAAAGCAACATGGTCATTACACATTCTTACCATAGCAGTTGTATGTGCTTTTATTCTAGAAACATTTTATGTTACATACACACGCATGCACACGCATGTATACGCACACACACACACACACACGCATGCACATATGCTCACATACATACACACACACACGCATGCACACGTACACACACTCACATACACACACATTCACACACACACTTACACTCACATATACACGCACACACTCACGTACACACACACATACTCTCACGTACACACACACATACTCTCACATACACACACACACACACACATGCACACACACACCCTCACACATACACGCACACACACATGCACACACGCACACACACACACATGCATGCACACACGCAAACATTTACTCTCACTCACTTACTCACTCACTCACTCACTCACTCACTCACTCACTCACTCACTCACTCAGACTAAAAGCACATTGGTCATTACACATTCTTACCACAGCAGTTGTATGTGTGATTTTATTCTAAGAAACATTTTATGTTACATACACACGCATGCACACACACACACTCACATATACACACACACGTGCACACACATACCCACTCTCACATACACACGCACACACTTACACACACTCACACACATGCACACACATACACACTCTCACATACACACACACACACACACACTCTTGCATGAACACACGCTCACACTTACTCATTCTCACTCACTCATTCTCACTCACTCATTCTCACTCACTCATTCTCACTCACTCACTCACTCACTCACTCACTCACTCACTCACTCACTCACTCTCACTCACTCACTCACTCACTCACTCACTCATTCACATCTTTGTTATCACTGATGCACAAACAACCATGTTCTCAGTAGGAGGACATTCATTGTTGGTTCAGCCAGCCAAGGGTAAGTGTTGTCAGTCAAGTAGTACATGACTGAGTATAAAAACAAACACTGCTGTAATCTCTATCACCTTAGTAACTACTTGAGATGTCTTGTCTGCATTCACATAATTAACAACTAGATGCTGCCTGGTCATGTTCCTGGTTCAAATAGTGCAACAATTTATTATAATTTTCTTGCCAATATTTGGAACCTTATTGTTCTGCCTGAAACACAATGGTAGATCATTCATGCAGTGATCTTATCAAACACCGAGCTTTACTTTAATTTTATGCATCTAAATGCATGGAATATTTTTCACCGACACACAATATTGGATGTGTAACTTTTCTAATATTTACTGGGGTATCTACCATGTGTTTGTAGTCCCGTAGACACAAAACCACGGTAAGAGAACCATGCTACATGTACAACAGAATGTCTCTTGGAATACAGGCAACAGATTCATGTTTCTTGAGTCAGCTATTCAGTTTCTCTGAATATGCTGATTATGTCGATGTGGCAAAAGAACTATATTTACCCACTTGTGCAAGCACTAAAGCTGATGTCAATGCACACAGCACTGTTCTGAGGACACACAATCTTAGCTCTATCTTGAAAATTAGACACTATTACCGACACAAATGACAAGACTAGTGACTCTGGTGACACGGACAAAGGATACTGAATGTGTCGCTTGACGCGGTCGTACTTGGACACCATGACGGTGCACGCCCCACACCCTCCTTCGCCACATCCCAGCTTCGCCCCTGTCAGTCGAACTGGCGCAAAGGGTTAAGCACCAAATCATAGAAGTGTCTCAATACTCATTTAACACATGCATACAAAAGTACGTAAACCAAGACATTTCAGAACTATCTTTCATACTGGTTCAACTAACTATATGTTCAAATTGTACTGCCTTTATAAAGAGAGGACCCCCATTTATAAATATTTTGGTCTTAGTAATAGTAATAATTCGATTGTTAACAAGACTGAATAAGATTGCTACTCAAAGTAACCATGCCACATGGCTAATGGCCAAAGAGGCAGTTAACTAACAGATACTCTAACAACAGGTTACACAAATGATTTAATCATACAGAGTCATCAGTCTTATCTAGACATGATGTAACTGTTACACCAAGCAACTGTAAATTATTACACATACACTGTATATAATAACATTTACCAAACATATATATAGTTCAATATTCAACATCCTTATGTAAGCATGACCAACATGACACATATTAGATGTAACGGTTTATGCCAACAGTCAGGACGCGTGATCGCCATCCAAACCAAAGGTTACAACTTTAGCGCTAAATAGTATGTGCACTAATTCAACAAGATTCTAGTTGTGGGAGGGAAACAATTTGTTTAATCAGCAGTTACAGGGCTAAACGATACGTATGTACAGCTGACTGACCGAGGTCACATCCTGGCTGTTTACAGCACATTGTACGTATATTGAGGCAACTGGGCAGGTTGGAATGTCAGTGATGTAATACCCCACAGTGATAGGGCACTACCCTGTGGTGACAGGGTACTACCCTATGGTGACAGTGTATTACCCCCATAGTGACAGGGTACTACCCTGTGGTGGCAGGGTACTACCCTATAGTGGTCAAAAGACCACTGTAGGGAAATGATTAATGTATTAAAAGAGCATTCTTCTATGGCTAATAATACCACCAAAAAAACATTCAGCCAACAGTGAATACTATTAATGTAGTCCAAACTGCTATTAACACTTCATGTAACAAATCAGTAGTTGTGACCATTACATCTACGTTCTGTATTATGTCATAAGTTGAAGGTACCCATAAAGAAATAAACAAGAGGTCTGTATGTTAACACTATGTTAAAGAATGAGAGGATACGGTTTTCACGGAGATACTGCAGCAAGGTCACCTCAGGGTCAGGGTTGTGCTCAATCACCTGAAAGATGAACATATTTTAAGACTGAGCCACTAGCATTCAGTAAAATGCATTAAATTTGTTAAAACAATTTTGGCATCAAAATCAATAAAATGTTTACCAAATTACACTGGTCTGTCTTGGACACCACTCTTGCAGACTTTTGTAGGTGACCGGTCTGTCTTGGACACCTCTATTGTTGACCTTTTGAGGTGACCGGTCTGTCTTGGACATCTCACCTGTAGAATTGTGTACGTGACCGGTCTTTCTTGGACAACCATAATTCTTGACACAGATTGTTTCTAACAGAATGGACGTGGCGTGACCTGCCAACTGTGACCAATGACCACATCAACTGGTTATGTCCAACTTTGAGAATTTCCTGAAGGGGCAGACTAGATTAAGTCAATTTGCTAAAAAAATCATTTACAGGGTTTCATCAGAATGTCATGGATAGCCTATTTTGTTTTGGGCTACAATGTTCCCAATACCGCCACAGCATTTGTAACTTTTATACGTACCAAAGTTTGTTGTTTTTCGTTGATTAAAAAATATCAAATTTTGCCAAAAAGATGCATGATTATTTAGCACAATTTGATTGGCAGTCAAACATGATATACCCGGTTGTATGTTGTATTTTTATTAAGAAACATATAAATAAATTTTACTAAATTGATGATGAGACATCCTGTGCCTAAGTTAAGCCATGTTGCTGGCCTGATTCGGAGACACTCATGCTTTGTTGTTGTTGACCACTGTGTTAGATCTATATCAGCAGTTCTTAATCCCTGGGTCGCGACCCAAAATGGGTCACCAAGTCATTTTGAGTGGGTCGTCACAAGTCTCTAATGACTGTACACTTTCCTATATTGTCCTGGATGCGCACACCAAATGCATGTCAGACGAATAATTTATTCCAAAAGACTTCTAGTTGGATTTTATGTTGTGTGATATAATTTCACGTGGCAATTCAAATTCATGAGACATTTGGTGTTATGTGTTCATCAAGGACACAACTGATATGAGCAAGCCATATTCTCTATATAACCTGTTACGGCAAGAACAATTTAGACAGAAACAACTAATGTGCAACTAAGCTTTGTTCGTTTCTACCCATTGTGAGATCCTAGATACGTCAATGATTATTTAGAAGTGGGCACAGCAATCAAGGTAACATTGACACAGAGTTATCTACAGGTAAAAATTGATAACTTAACTGTGTCAGAGTAACTCTATGGTCAGAGTTCAAACAACTGGAGAAAACGTTGGATTTGCAACACAAATTTAAACTTCATTTTGATCACCTGAGCACTGCACAATATGCAATAATAAAAAGAATAAAGGTAAGTTCACATACAGCTCAGTATCCAGTCCTTAGGACTGTTTAAAGCACTTATACTTTACTCCCTGGCACTGGCAGAGCTGTTCAATCGAACACCACCTCAACTTCTATGGGAAGCATTAAGCCATAATGCAATTAATACGCAGAGACTATTCGTACATAAATATCCACTGGTCACTGTCTATAGCCAGTACTCATTCATACAGCTGAGTGAACTGGAGCAACATAGAGTGAACAAACTTGCACAAGGTTCCACATCGCAGTACAGGGTTCAAACTATGGTTCTCTCAGTTGAGAGTCTGATGCTCCAATCACTCAGCCACTGCGCTCCAATTGTACAACCAGCCTTTTTCATAGCAAATGTCATGACTTGTTGATAACTGTAGTGCACGGGCCTGTAGTGTGTGGGCCTGTATCATTTTACTGAATAAACTCAATCAGTCAATAACAAAAGTCCCTGGATATATATATATGTGTGTGTGTGTGTGTGTGTGTGTGTGTACTTTGTTCAGAATCTGGTTAAATATCCAGGTATTACATTTATTCATTTCCATCACATTGGTGAGGTGCATGATGAAACTAGGAGGTTGTATGTAGTGTATGAAATTGCTGTCAGTTCGGATTTAACACGATTTAACAACATTGCCACCCAGAGATTTAACTCTAGATGGCAGGTGGACAAGGAAGTCCTTTGGCTTATCGAGAGTCCAACCCTTTTATCTACTTGTATCCCTCCCTTCCGAGGTGTGTGTCAATTTTATTTTTAAACATATTCACGCAACTAGCACCCACACAATCAGCAGATAATCCGTTCCATTCAGTTACATTCCTTTGTGAAAATGAGAACTTTCTTATATATATATATATATATATATATATCTAATCTACACTCCTCTAGTCCTTCTATCTTTCTTAACTAATAAAAAATACTTGTATCAATATTTTCATAACCATTCAATACTTTAAACACTTCTATCTGATCTCCTCATAATCTCCTGATCACAAGTGTTGCTGAACCACATTCTTTTAGGCGTATTTCATAACTAAGATCCCTCAGTTTTGGTATCAGTTTAGTCACTCTCCTCTATACTTTTTCTAGCATATCTATGTCCTTCTGGCGATATTGTTTTGTACAGCAGTAGTATTAGTTCTTTTTCCTTATACGCTATATTTCACCTAAATAAACCAAGGATTTGATTTCCCTTTGAAGCTGCAATTCTGCACTGCTCTGAAACCTTCATATCAGCACTAATGGTTAACTCTAAGTCTTTTTCTTTTACAGTAGTAATTAGTACAGTACCCCCCATTGTATATTCTACATCTTCGTTCCCATGTCCTGTGTGGAGGCATTTACATTTCCCAAAATTGAACATTTCCCACATTTCAGACTATTATTTTGATTAACCTGTCAAGATCATCTTATATGTGTTGTAAATGCTGTCTATCTCCATCACTTTTAATCCTTCTAAACACTTTTGTATCATGATATCATCTACAAATTTAATACCTTGCTTGTTATATCATCGTCCAAATCATTGATATCTATTAAGAATAATATAGGTCCCAGTACTGATCCCTGTGGTACCCCACTCAAAACTGATTCCCTGCCCCCCCATCAAGTACTACCCACTGCCTTCTGTCAATCAGCCATTTTTCTATCCAGTTAATTAGTCCATTTCCTATGCCATGAGCCTTTAGTTAACTATGTTTAACAAGAAAATCCATCATGTTTAATTAGTCTTTCTAATACTTTGCAAATCACTGATGTTAAACTCACTGGTCTATAGTTTGCTGACTTGTTTCTCAAACCTTTTTGAAATAACGGTATAATGTTTGCTTCTTTCCATTCTAAAAGGAAGCACTCCCTCTTCTAATAACAAACTGAAAACTGTGGCAAGTGGTAGGCTAATTTGTTCTACAATTTCCAATAGTAGTTTGGTCGGAATCCCATCCACTCCAGGTGATTTTTATTTAACTGTCCTAAATAGTCTGATTCTGCCCCCTTGAACTTAGCCTCTGGTATTAGAAGTGAACTAATATCTTCCCTGGTAAACACTGAACTAAAATAATCATTCAGGTCTTCTGATATTAAGAATCCCTGAAATTATATTTCCAGCACTATCCTCTAGAGGATCGACCTTATCCTGAACTTTCTGTTTGTTTCGAAACATACGCATAAAAACTCTCGCTGTCTTGTTTTATATTACAAGCTAATTGTTGTTCATAGCTTCTCTTTGAATTTCAGCTGTAGCTTCGTTAAGTGCTTCTTTATAAATGTAGTACCCCGGTAGTCTTCATCATTTCCAGTACGTCTATATATGACTTCCACATCATTTGTTTGTACTTCTTTTTTTTAATGGCTTCTTTCGATAAGTGTTTCTTTTTGGATCGCAACCTGTCCCGCTGTCAACAGGTCGCATCAGTTTCTCTTACAAAACTGCTGCCCCCTTTCCACTTAGATACAGGCCATTTTTTATGTACATATCTCTCATCTCTCATGTACATACATACATGCCAACTCTTACGGATCACCCGTAAGTCTTACGGATTTTCTAAGATTTGACGGTCTTACGGGCGTAGGACAAATTCCTTACGGGTAACGCGTTTTCATGTACTTAGTTGTTTTATTATTATTTGGTTATACGACTCGTTATCATCAAACTAAATTATCCTTCCTGAATCGAGAAACGACCATTTGTCCAGATCATTTTAGTGGAGTTCAGTGCGCTAATCGAAGTCTCGCGAGATGCGAAGAATATATCCCAGATTGCAGTGCAGATACCTTTTTAGCATGCGCGGCAAACCATCTAGCGAAAATTCGTACCGCATGTACATTTCGAAGAAGATGGAGATTCCAGCGAGGAAGCGAAAACAGAAGCAGTATGCCGGGACGTATCAGTCCAGTTGGAATGGCTTGTTTAAAGGCATCATTAGTGAAAGTAAGTTAGGGAGCAACTACGCATGGTGTACTGTCTGTTGTCGAGACATTAAAGTGGCCGCCTCCGGCGTGTACGATGTGCGCGAGCACGTTAAATCGAAGACGCACGAACGACAATTGCAGTGTTCGCAAGTAACCAGCTTTTTCAAGCCCAAGTCTACGGACTCCACCGACTCGACCACAAAAGCGGAGGTATTGTTTTCGTTCTTTGTGGCCGAGCACAACCTGCGTGCACTTTTGGCAGACCATTTTACCGACCTGGCCCGCCAAATGTTCCCAGATAGTGGGATCGCTAAGCGATTCAAGTGTAAGAGGACGAAAACAACCCAGATCGTGAAACGGTGCTTGGCGCCGGCAGCTACGACGCCCGTCATGGACCGCTGTCGAGGCGGACCTTTCTCTTAACTTTGACAGCTGCTGTCATCAGTTAAAGGTGTCGCCGGCGATGCTCCGCGACGCAAAGCATGCGTGCTATGAGGATAAGCTCGAGCACCTGTCTGACAAGTGAAGGTCAATAAAGAGAGTTGTGTGAACAGGTGTTGTTGTTAATGCCGGTATATTAGATATCAGCTGTATTGTCCTGTCGCTACACTTGCAGCTTGCTTATGGCTGTCTTATGGATTTTTGCCCATAGTCTTACAGTTACAGGTGTGGATCACTGAAGGTTGGCATGTATGTGTACATATATCTTGGATGCTCAATTAAGACGTACATATCTCGGATGCTCAATTAAGAAAGCTAACTTCGCTTTACAAATTCCCCATTAATGGCCTCATTCATAAATTATTTTGCAGGTGTGGTGTAGGAGAATCCACCGTGTAGGATACTGGCCCAGAGTTCTGAGGCTGACAATGGTGGCGCAACCACACGGAGACAGGCAAATTTACCTCCTATAAAATACCAAACTCGCCGGTCAGTTGAATCAGACACACTGATTCTGCTAAGCTAACCGGAGTCTACTGCCACTGTTGGTCCCAAGTAAAAAGGCATTTTGGTCGAATAAGCGCCTACACCGTCATAGACAATGACGTGGTGGACGTTGTGCAAACTGCAGAGAGTAAACAGTAAACACGTTTGTCACAGCATCCCCTGCCCTGGGACGACCCCGGGTTACTTAGTTAACTTAAGCCCGTTCTTAACACGTTAGCTTTGGGCCTATTTGTAGGTTGGTCGGCAGCGACACAACTACTTACCTTCTTGCCGTTGACGAAGAACACCAGCTCGCTTTTGTTGTAGTCCGACATGCCGTCGTCTATCTAGTTTCAGCACGTTAGCTAAACCAGCTCTGTCGGATGCACTCTCGTCACTGCGAGTGCTGTCACTGACACTGCGAGTGCTGTCGAGGATCGACCCAGTTACATTATTTATAGCGCTGCCATCCAATCACCTCGTGTATACCGCGAAAACGACTTCGTAACCCCTACTTGACCCAGTTGCATAAATGTACAAGTGGTAGGCTGGAGGAGCTCGTGAACTTATCCAGTTCACCAAGTCATGTTTACGATATATACACGAGTCCATTAGAACGCAGCATAACGGAACTTGTTGATAACTCCGCCTCCAACCAGCGAAATAACATCCAATGACGTCACGTACTTTACAACTCCAGTCGAACTCTGGCGTCGCATCCTTTGGTTTTAAACTGGTCCCCAGCTGTCTTTTCTTTTCATTTCAAATTTGGCATGTTGGTAGAAGAAAAATGGATGGATATGAATGCAAATTATAATCACGCAAGGATTGCTTCCTCTGATTGTTTGCTACATTGAATACGGGGTCCAATTAATTTGTTTTAACGTATAGCCTATAGGGAGACCGGGGTTGGTTGTCACACTGGTTGCATGGTTGTCACAATTTTTAAGCTTCTTAATAATTATAACTTAATTTATTATACGTACCATAGATGGCGAGAGCATTCGATCGGGCCTGTCACTGTAGTGACCGTTTAGTAGACATGAACCCCAATTTGTATTTTATTGTTCCGCGATTTAGTATATTGACGTGATGGCGACATGTTTTCGCTTTTTTATGTCATAGTAAAACATTGATACGTTATAACTATATTGATGATGTACGTAGCACCATATAGTATTTAGTTTTGTTTGAAGAGAATTGTCATGTCGAATAGCCACCTTATCTGTGTTACATTGCTCTTGAATTGTGTTGTATATTATCTGGATGAGGAAATAAATTTACTTACTTAGTTATGTTAAGCTTGGACCATCGTTGGCTGAAAAGATTACAAAAATGCTATATTGACCCATCAATATATAAAGCATCGAATCTTCCATAAAATATCCATCTCCCCAGTTGAACTGAATGAAGTATAGAAACTATAATCAAAGATCTAAAAATATAAAGTCTTGGTTGGGACTTAGTAACTCCACGTAATGATAAATCGACATATCATACTTTCCTACTTCCTTTAACACATATTATTAACTTATCGTTAACTTAAGGTATTTGTCCAGACGACATGAAAAGAGCAAAAGTGATCCTGATATACAAAGGCGGTGACAATTAAGACACTCGTAAACAATTACCGTCCAATATCAATTTTGGTAATTTTCTCGAAAGTTCGAGAAAAAATAATGTACAACAGATTAACATATCTTTCATAAACAAACATAACATCTTATATGATTACAAGTTTGGATTTAGGAAGAAGCAATCTGCAAACTTGGCTCTTGTGCAATTACCCAGACAGCACAACTACAGCGGGCTGACGGCGGGCCGACAGCGGCAAAGTCATCGGCCCGCTGTCGGCATCCGCCTGCGGGCCGAGGAATTTTTTGTCCGGCGGCTCGCCTTCGGGCCGAGGGCGGCTCCTAGTCGGACGCCGATACTCTGCCGATGGTTAGCCGCTCATATGCCGACTGTGCCTAATTTTGCTAAATGTGTGTATTGTGTGTATTTTCAAGTAATAAGACCAAATTATACACTTATGTGTATTGGTCTTATAACTTGAACATTTCAATAGTAATCATCATGCATTGTAACTATAATGTTAAAATGAACATTACTTGATAAACATTCATCAATTTATTGAGATTACATGGAATTTGGAAGTTCAAAACAATAAAATAATATAGTAATATATTATTTAGGAACATAAATGTAATCTGCTTCAAAAATAGAATGGGTGTCGAGTATCCCATCCAATTATTATAATTAAATACGTAAACAACTCCAGTGCGCAGAACAAACACATGATTTAATACCAGAAAATCAAAAGGCAAAGTTGCAATTAGTGTCCATATTCATATAAAAAGGCTGCTTAATTATTAGTGTTCATAAACTCTTTTCTGCTACATCCAGCTGCATTTGTCATCCGGTGCTGTCTAACACGATTCCTGTCAGAGGCAGTCTTGGAGTACTTTCGAATTTTCTCCTGATGTTGTATACGTCTATGGCAGTGTTGCCACTTCATTCCCTATGACAGCATCTGGAATATTAACGTACACATATTTAATTTCTTCAATGAAGGTACACATATGTACAATACATATAGTATCTATAAAATGTGTAAAACATTAAACATATATTTTGTCTCACAATAAGGTCACATAAAATAATTTTACTTGACTTTTATAAAAATAAATTCCCGGTTTCTCATCAGTACAAACATTTTAAAATAGCTTCCACAAAACTTTATTTTGACATAATTATCCTTTGATTAAATATGCATGCAATAATTCTGCGCAAAAAGAGAAAACTGTATTTCACGCCAAACCAAAGGAATGTGCCTACTTGTAAGAAATACATTCAGTAGACATCTTAAGACTTTGAAGTTGTTAACTGTTGACGATGAGTTGCATTGATAGTTGTTACAGTACCGTCATTGGAATCAACATACACACATTTACCATAAATCGCACCCCTCGTTTACATATTAATAAAGTTCTGGTGAGAAACCTAGAATTGTTTTATATAGCCCTAAAGTAAAGCGACATAAATGGCAGAAATTGTGTGGGCCATAAACTGACAGAAGACGTCTAGTGTAAGCACATACAAAACCTACGGGTGACAAGTTTGAAAGGAGAAGCATAGAAATAACATAACTTATAAAGGCATGCTTCTCTTTTGTTGACAGTTTCTAGCAGCTTTTGTTTTACATGATGTTAAATTAATTAGTTGTATACAACATGGCAATCATTACAAATGTTTTGGTTGCTTGCTACGAAAACTGATAGAAAAAAAAGAAGTGAGATTATACACACATACAATAACTCTTAATTATATGTTTGCTGTAGTGTGATTTAATACATACATCTTCTAGTGATTGAAGCACGGGTACGTAAAATTTGATTTTGACTTCGTGTGGAGTGCTTCTTAACATGCTTAACAAATAACCTTTGAATATTCGATTGGGCTTTATACATAAATAGTAAAATCCTAATTTGTACGAAGTCAGTAAATCTAAAAATGTGAGCTTTGTAAAAAAAAGTGGAGTTGTGTGATCGCATCGGTGTGCATTGTGCATAATCCGTGTTACCCTCTTTTGTAACATTTTTATACAGTGTAAGTTGGTGGGATATGTATTTCCCCATATTTCCACACGATACAATAAATACGGCAAACACAGTAGAATATAACATTTACATACAGTGGCGGTCGATTACTTTAGTGCATATGTACATAATACCAACACTAATTGATAGTTTAGACTTTACTCGTCTGGTGTGATCTTTCCAGTTTAATGCTTCATCGATGAGCACGCCTAGAAATTTCGTAACTCGTACTCTTAATAGCTGTGTATTTGTTATCTTGACATTTACATCAGGCAGTTGAGCACGACCTGAAAATAACATGTAATTGGTCTTGGCTATATTAACAGACAATTTGTTGATTGAGAACCACAATTGCAGTTTAACAAGCTCGCTGCAAACAATATTTTCAAGCTATATGTCATTGGCTGAACATAAAATGTTCGTGTCATCAGCAAATAAGACAAACTTGATCAGTTTAGACACATTGCACATGTCATTGATATGTAGAATAAAAAGCTTCGGACCAAGTATAGACCCTTGTGGAACTCCACGTGTTATTCTTTGTGTGTCTGAGCTGTAGCCATCAATGTTTACAAACTGGCTACGATTATGCAAATAACTACTAATCCAATTACACGCGTTTCCACGAATGCCATAGAATTCAAGTTTACATAACAGTTGCTGATCGACAGTGTCAAATGCTTTCTTGAGATCTATGAATACGCCTAACGCACATTTCTTGTGTTCAAGCGAATTTGTGATATATTCAACCAAGGCATGCGAAGTTGACATGCCTTCTCTGAACCCATACTGGCATTCGTTTAGGATTGTACAAGCATTCATGAAGCCTTCAAGTCGAGAAGTAAAAGGTTTCTCTAGTATTTTGGAGAACTGTGGCAAAAGTGAAATCGGCCTGTAATTGGTAAATATATGTTTTTCGCTAAATTTGTATACAGGTATTACTTTAGCCGTTTTCATCTTATGTAGGAAAACGCCACATTTAAATGACGGGTTACACATATGTGTCATCGGTTCGGCAATGCTTTCAATTACATTTTTAACGAGACTCGTCGTAATGTCATCACAATCAGCTGAAGATTTATTACATCAGTTATTAACAGTGCATATGACCTCTTCCTTATAGGTTGGTATCAAAAATATTGAACGTTCATTACGTTTGCCCATGTAATCCAGAACGGACACAACTGGAGAAGTTTAAATTTGTTTAGCTAGCTCGGGTCCAATACGTGTAAAATACTTACTAAACGTGTTTGCTATTTCAGCCCTGTCACTGATAGTAACACCATTGTTATCAAACTGTACCGGATAGTTGCACGTACTCGAGTCGTGATTTCCCCATGATTGTACTTAGCATTTTCCATGTTCCCGACAAGTTGTCCCGGTGCTCAGACAATAATTTACTAAAATAATCCCGTTTAGCATATCGTATAACGGTTGTTAGTTTATTCTTGTACGATTTATACCTGAACTCGGTAGCTTTGCTTGTATTCTAAATAAACTGTTTCTGTATAATTTGTTTTCTTACATGCATTTTTGAGAACGTTCGTGAGGCAAGGGCTTTTTTGTTCACACTTAAATATTTTTAAGCATAAAGCCAGGAGCTTTATAATTGGCATTAACTAAAGTTTAAATCTAATTATATATTGTAAGAAATTCGCTTGTGAATTCTCTTATATTGGTACAACATCTCTAGCTTTAATTTAGTCGTTAACCTGAAGCTATTGCAATTGAATGCATTGTATAACCTTTATATACGTAACATTATGTATGTGGGAGTACACTATATGAGTTTGATTTAATTGGCTACCAGCTCGATAAGTTATACTTCTCTGGTAGCCACCACGTCTGTGTTACATTGCTCTTGAATTGTGTTGTATATTATCTGGATGAGGAAATAAATTTACTTACTTACTTACTTACTTATTTTTATCATTAACTCGACGAAGCGGACAGTGTTGATTATACAATGCAGTGAAATCGCTAAGAAATCGTTATATGCCTTATTTGTATCAGTGTAACTAAGCACCTTGTACCACGAATGAGCTTTCAACGCTGTATTTAGTGCAAAGATATTATCAGCGCTTAATTGACGTTTGTATCTAGCAGGGCAACTGCGACTACGTCGACTACCATCAGACTTACAAATGGCAAACACAGGCAAATGATCGCTTATATCAGTGACAAATAAACCACCCGTTATATCAATATCAATATCATTAGTAAATATATTGTCAATAAGTGTTGATGACGCAATCGAAATTCTTGTAGGTATAGTAATTATTGGGTACATGCCAAGGCTAAACATCATATCCAGGAAAAATGTTGTAGTACTCTGCGAATCATGTTTCAATAAGTATATATTGAAGTCGCCACAAATGAATATAGTTTTCACTGCAGTTTGATTAAATAGGCGGTCACTGTTATTACAAAATGAAGATACGTCAGACCCAGATGTTCTATATACGCAGGCAATGACCACATGTCTATTGTTGGCTAATTTTAACTCAATAGTGACACATTCAAATACATCCTTTACAACTGTTGATTTACTCGATATAATAGAACAATCGAGAAAATGTTGGCGTATAGAGCCACACCATCTCCTTGTTTATAACAATGTGAAAAGACGTATACCCTGGTAGTTGAAACCAGGGAGTCGAATCGGATTGAGCCCAAGTCTCAGTAATATCAATAATGTCAAAGTCCATATTACGTGATTCTAAGTAATTATATATATTTTCGAAATTTGCATTCAATCTGCGCGCGTTAAAATGAACGAAGGATATGTTTCTACCAGAATTACCACGTGACATACTGGGAATATCATTACATTTCTGTTCAGAATAATATTTACAGTTTGATGAGATATGATTATAGAAGTTATTTTCAGGATCAATATTGATCATAGGCTGTATAATCAGAATATTGGAAATAACGAAAGTTCAGTTGATCAAATTGATCAGTGACATATTGGCAAAGTTCGAAATCAGACTGAATGAACATAAATCATCATCACATATTCCCCCAACCGGGAGTGTGTCCAGTGAATTCGCCGGCATTTCGATAACAGAGAACTCAATTACGGATTTCTAACACTCGCAAGATCAGCGAGTATCTTCACTTTGAGCCGTTGCCCGTTCTCACGAATCTTGATGTAGACGCAGCAGTTTTGTGTCCACGCGCGGTCATTTATGTAAATGTCCGTTCCTCTCAACGCACCACGTTTACCATCACGCCACGGTGGAACATCGTGTATCGGCGTGATGTCGTATGGCTTAATTATCACGTTCAACTTCTGTAACGTGAAGTTCATGCTTTGCCTTGATCACCCCCAATAACTCGGAGATGCGCTTGTCTGTAGCAGTGTGTTGTTTTCTGATGTCATCGAACGAGTTGCACAAAAAGTCAAGCGATCGGAGAATTTAATTCATTTCTGATTCGTTGTGCTTTGTAGCTTTTGAAGTAGGCATGTTGTGTGTGTGTGTGTGTGTGCGTGCGTGTGTGCGTGCGTGCGTGCGTGCGTGCGTGTGTGTGTGTGTGTGTGTGTGTGTGTTGACGCTCTGCCGTTGATGGCTTAACGAGTAATGTTATATGGTCGTCCATGCAGGCATGACGGATTGCAGTTCTGTACGGTCGCGCCAGGACAATGACATGGTTCGGCAATCACCATCCCTATGCAATTGGCTTTGTCGCACTGGCGCAGTCAAGCGAGTCGTTATTCTCTGTCGACAACGCCGAGGGTCTAAAGTTACCGCTTGTAGCGTTGGAATATATTAACAGGTAGTTTCGGAGGTAGAGACGATTATGTTAAGTTTGCGAACGTCACAAACTAGCAGACTTGTTGATTTTACGATGTCGTGATTTTCAACTTACTCTTCTTTGCTGTATGCAATCTTTACGTTGGTAGCGTAGGTAGACACACCATGAAAGGTATCGCATTGCAGCGGAAAAAATCTTCAGGTGCACGTCATACAAAGGTGTGTCGCGTTATATGTTTTATTTGATGAAGTATAATCGAACATTCAGTCTATATGCTGTGGTGACCCACAGTTATCAATACTAGGGCCACTGTTATTCTTAATGTATACATTGTTAACGTTTCAGATATCCTATTTCCTATTATATGTGGTGATGATACCAATATTTTGTCAATGATAAACGATTTAGCGAGCAAGAAAGTGTCATGAATCAAGGACTGCAAAAATGTGTTATTTGGTTAAAAAGTAATGAACTTTAAATATCTATAAAACACATTTTATTGTCTTCAAGTCAGTAAATAAAAAGGTATCCAATCCAATTGCCATCTTTATTGATGGACTACACATTACCCAAGTAGAAAATACAAAATTCTTAGGAATTTTATTCGATGCTAATGTATCCTGGTCTTTTCATATGGAGTATATACAATCTAAAATAGCCAAAGCTGTTGGAATTATAAGTAAAGCTAGAAAAACCCTCATTAGATCATCACTTGTAGCATTATACTATACATTTTTATTGCCATATTTAACTTATTGTACCGAAGTGTGGGGAGGAACATATAATACACACTTTAGTTCTCTATTCAAATTGCAAAAGTATGCAATTTGGTTAATTATATCAGGTCCATACAGAGCGCACACAGATCAACTTTTCAAGAAGCTCTCCATTTTACCAATAAGAAAAATCTACGAATATGCGGTTGTGCTGTTTATGTACAAAATCGTTAAGACTATGTTTCCGTCGGTTGTGATAAGGATGTTCATTACAAATAACGAACTAAACGAACATGGACACGCAATGCAGAATTACTTTTGCATGAAGTGTTCTGCTTCTGCATTGGCTTGTGGCCAAAGTGGTGTGGTTTTCCGGTGATTGAACCAGAGGAAGTCCGAGAACTGTGCGAATTCGTATTCATTGAACGGTGGAGGAAATCCTCGTTCAATTCAAAAATGGCGTCGTTATAGCTAAGTGCTAGAAAGGTCCTGCCGGCCACACATCGAAGGTGACGAATGCAGATTATACTACAGACACTGCAAAACTAGCAGAAGAATTAACAGCACCTCGACGAAAGTAACGACCCTATATTGTCGCTGTATAGAGTTAGTTAAAGGTAGGAATTCTCACCTGCTTTATCTTATACCTCTAATATTGACCACGACCACGCCTTGTAGCATTGCTTCACACACGTACACGTACAATTGCCGCCATGCCCAAAAGAAAAGACAGCAAATCGGACTTTGAACCAGCCGCCAGTGGTGGCTCAGCTGACACTGACAGCAATTTGATTTCGCAAATGCTATCCTTATTGCAAGATAATAGAATTGCCAAACAACTGAAAGAGGTTCTGTTTCCACATGATTTAGTCCTGAAGTTTGACACACTTAATCAACAAATTGTCACTCTCACCAAATAATTGTCTGACAAGTGCAACAAAATTGAACATCTTGAGAAAAGGGTGGTAACTCTGGAGGATGAATTGGATTCGCTCCAGCAGTATACCCGACGACCCAATCTCCGCATCAGTGGCATTTGCGATGACTTGCGTGGTGAAAACTTGGAAAAAAAAGTCATCGATACTATCAACAACAAAATGCACGCCACCTCTCCCATTGAGCTCAGTGATCTGGAACGCTGCCATAGACGTGGCCGACCTGTCAACGGGCAAACGAAACCCAGAACGACCATTGTTCGCTTTCGCAGTGAGCACTGCAGATATGTTGTGTTTCGCGCCAGGGGCGGTCTCAAAAATTACTAAAAAAACCTGCGCTATTAAAAATCGCATATACCTCAACGAAGATCTCACGTCAAAGCGTTCCAAACTAGCGTTTGAAACCAGACAACTTAAAAAGGAAAAACTGATCAATGCCTGTTGGACGGCCAGTGGCAAGATTATTATCAAAGACAATCATAACGTGATCCGCGAAATCACAAGCTCAAACGACATTCTGACATACCAGTAGACTTTGCAAAACTACGTGTGTCTATCACATGTAGTTACGTGGTATGATGCCGTCGTTTCTGACTCTACTCATTGGCCAGACTTAACATTCATTCCTTTTTTTTTCTTTTCTTTTTTCTCTCGCAAATACAGTATTTAGTGTAACATTGAGTAACTGATTTTTAGGGTACCTACTAATTAACTTGATACGCTTTTAGTTTGTTGTGAACAACTGTAATTACTTTGTATGTCATAATCATTTAATATATATATATGTATATATATATATATATATATATACATATATATATGTATATGTATATATATATATGTATGTATATATATATATATATTCATTCATATCAAAATTAACAGACTAACACATTGTCTAATGTCATTCTGACATAAATATTTTGTAATGTAATCTAATTTTGTAATGTTACACAAACATTGTACACGTAGTGTTTTAAATGGCTCGCTAATTGCTTGCTAATGGTACATGTATTTTCGTATGTGGTTTAATAATGGATGGCATGGTTTTTTTGGTTTACTTAAGACGATATCTTTCAATTATTAATTTTAATGCGGTGTCTAAGTAAGCCTAGCACACATTGTTGTTCTAAGGCATATAATTATATATATAAAACATGGCCTCGAATACGGTTCCACTTTGCTATGAGCAATCTTATAATTAATGCAACTATGTAATGCTTATATATATTTCGTAGGTAACTCCTTTGTTTATTTTGTAATCTCTCACTAGTGTATTACTGTACAGTGGCTTAAGCTATTATATCTCACTTCGTTGTTGTGAGCTATGGCATGGTAGTATCTTTTTATGCAGCCAGCAAAGCCTTTTTTACGTTTTAGTTGTTTCTGTTTCTTCTTGTTGACTATGTGTACTGTACTGATACATGTCCATCGTCATATTATTTGTTTCTGTTTCTTCTTGTTGACTATGTGTACTGTACTGATACATGTCCATCGTCATATTATTTGTTTCTGTTTCTTCTTGTTGACTATGTGTACTGTACTGATACATGTCCATCGTCATATTATTTGTTTCTGTTTCTTCTTGTTGACTATGTGTACTGTACTGATACATGTCCAACGTCATATTATTTGTTTCTGTTTCTTCTTGTTGACTATGTGTACTGTACTGATACATGTCCATCGTCATATTATTTGTTTCTGTTTCTTCTTGTTGACTATGTGTACTGTACTGCTACATGTCCATCGTCATATTATTTGTTTCTGTTTCTTCTTGTTGACTATGTGTGCTGTACTGATACATGTCCAACGTCATATTATTTGTTTCTGTTTCTTCTTGTTGACTATGTGTACTGTACTGATACATGTCCAACGTCATATTATTTGTTTCTGTTTCTTCTTGTTGACTATGTGTACTGTACTGATACATGTCCATCGTCATATTATTTGTTTCTGTTTCTTCTTGTTGACTATGTGTACTGTACTGATACATGTCCATCGTCATATTATTTGTTTCTGTTTCTTCTTGTTGACTATGTGTACTGTACTGATACATGTCCATCGTCATATTATTTGTTTCTGTTTCTTCTTGTTGACTATGTGTACTGTACTGATACATGTCCATCGTCATATTATTTGTTTCTGTTTCTTCTTGTTGAATATGTGTACTGTACTGATACATGTCCATCGTCATATTATTTGTTTCTGTTTCTTCTTGTTGACTATGTGTACTGTACTGATACATGTCCAACGTCATATTATTTGTTTCTGTTTCTTCTTGTTGACTATGTGTACTGTACTGATACATGTCCATCGTCATATTATTTGTTTCTGTTTCTTCTTGTTGACTATGTGTACTGTACTGATACATGTCCATCGTCATATTATTTGTTTCTGTTTCTTCTTGTTGACTATGTGTACTGTACTGATACATGTCCATCGTCATATTATTTGTTTCTGTTTCTTCTTGTTGACTATGTGTACTGTACTGATACATGTCCATCGTCATATTATTTGTTTCTGTTTCTTCTTGTTGAATATGTGTACTGTACTGATACATGTCCATCGTCATATTATTTGTTTCTGTTTCTTCTTGTTGACTATGTGTACTGTACTGATACATGTCCACCGTCATATTATTTGTTTCTGTTTCTTGTTGTTGACTATGTGTACTGTACTGATACATGTCCATCGTCAAATTATTTGTTTATGTTTCTTCTTGTTGACTATGTGTACTGTACTGATACATGTCCATCGTCATATTATTTGTTTCTGTTTCTTCTTGTTGACTATGTGTACTGTACTGATACATGTCCATCGTCATATTATTTGTTTCTGTTTCTTCTTGTTGACTATGTGTACTCAACTGATACATGTCCATCGTCATATTATTTGTTTATGTTTCTTCTTGTTGACTATGTGTGCTGTACTGATACATGTCCATCGTCATATTATTTGTTTCTGTTTCTTCTTCTTGACTATGTGTGCTGTACTGATACATGTCCATCGTCATATTATTTGTTTCTGTTTCTTCTTGTTGACTATGTGTACTGTACTGATACATGTCCAACGTCATATTATTTGTTTCTGTTTCTTCTTGTTGACTATGTGTACTGTACTGATACATGTCCACCGTCATATTATTTGTTTCTGTTTCTTCTTGTTGACTATGTGTGCTGTATTGATACATGTCCATCGTCATATTATTTGTTTCTGTTTCTTCTTGTTGACTATGTGTGCTGTACTGATACATGTCCATCGTCATATTATTTATTTCTGTTTCTTCTTGTTGACTATGTGTACTGTACTGATACATGTCCACCGTCATATTATTTGTTTCTGTTTCTTCTTGTTGACTATGTGTGCTGTACTGATACATGTCCATCGTCATATTATTTATTTCTGTTTCTTCTTGTTGACTATGTGTGCTGTACTGATACATGTCCACCGTCATATTATTTGTTTCTGTTTCTTCTTGTTGACTATGTGTACTGTACTGATACATGTCCATCGTCATATTATTTGTTTCTATTTCTTCTTGTTGACTATGTGTACTGTACTGATACATGTCCAACGTCATATTATTTGTTTCTGTTTCTTCTTGTTGACTATGTGTACTGTACTGATACATGTCCATCGTCATATTATGTGTTTCTGTTTCTTCTTGTTGACTATGTGTACTGTACTGATACATGTCCATCGTCATATTATTTGTTTCTGTTTCTTCTTGTTGACTATGTGTACTGTACTGATACATGTCCATCGTCATATTATTTGTTTCTGTTTCTTCTTGTTGACTGTGTGTACTGTACTGATACATGTCCACCGTCATATTATTTGTTTCTGTTTCTTCTTGTTGACTATGTGTGCTGTACTGATACATGTCCATCGTCATATTATTTGTTTCTGTTTCTTCTTGTTGACTATGTGTACTGTACTGATACATGTCCATCGTCATATTATTTGTTTCTGTTTCTTCTTGTTGACTATGTGTACTGTACTGATACATGTCCATCGTCATATTATTTGTTTCTGTTTCTTCTTGTTGACTATGTGTACTCAACTGATACATGTCCATCGTCATATTATTTGTTTCTGTTTCTTCTTGTTGACTATGTGTACTGTACTGATACATGTCCAACGTCATATTATTTGTTTCTGTTTCTTCTTGTTGACTATGTGTACTGTACTGATACATGTCCATCGTCATATTATTTGTTTCTGTTTCTTCTTGTTGACTATGTGTACTGTACTGATACATGTCCATCGTCATATTATTTGTTTCTGTTTCTTCTTGTTGACTATGTGTACTCAACTGATACATGTCCATCGTCATATTATTTGTTTCTGTTTCTTCTTGTTGACTATGTGTACTGTACTGATACATGTCCAACGTCATATTATTTGTTTCTGTTTCTTCTTGTTGACTATGTGTACTGTACTGATACATGTCCATCGTCATATTATGTGTTTCTGTTTCTTCTTGTTGACTATGTGTACTGTACTGATACATGTCCATCGTCATATTATTTGTTTCTGTTTCTTCTTGTTGACTATGTGTACTGTACTGATACATGTCCATCGTCATATTATTTGTTTCTGTTTCTTCTTGTTGACTGTGTGTACTGTACTGATACATGTCCACCGTCATATTATTTGTTTCTGTTTCTTCTTGTTGACTATGTGTGCTGTACTGATACATGTCCATCGTCATATTATTTGTTTCTGTTTCTTCTTGTTGACTATGTGTACTGTACTGATACATGTCCATCGTCATATTATTTGTTTCTGTTTCTTCTTGTTGACTATGTGTACTGTACTGATACATGTCCATCGTCATATTATTTGTTTCTGTTTCTTCTTGTTGACTATGTGTACTCAACTGATACATGTCCATCGTCATATTATTTGTTTCTGTTTCTTCTTGTTGACTATGTGTACTGTACTGATACATGTCCAACGTCATATTATTTGTTTCTGTTTCTTCTTGTTGACTATGTGTACTGTACTGATACATGTCCATCGTCATATTATTTGTTTCTGTTTCTTCTTGTTGACTATGTGTACTGTACTGATACATGTCCATCGTCATATTATTTGTTTCTGTTTCTTCTTGTTGACTATGTGTGCTGTACTGATACATGTCCAACGTCATATTATTTGTTTCTGTTTCTTCTTGTTGACTATGTGTACTGTACTGATACATGTCCATCGTCATATTATTTGTTTCTGTTTCTTCTTGTTGACTATGTGTACTGTACTGATACATGTCCATCGTCATATTATTTGTTTCTGTTTCTTCTTGTTGACTATGTGTACTGTACTGATACATGTCCATCGTCATATTATTTGTTTCTGTTTCTTCTTGTTGACTATGTGTACTGTACTGATACATGTCCATCGTCATATTATTTGTTTCTGTTTCTTCTTGTTGACTATGTGTATTCTACTGATACATGTCCATCGTCATATTATTTGTTTATGTTTCTTCTTGTTGACTATGTGTACTGTACTGATACATGTCCATCGTCATATTATTTGTTTCTGTTTCTTCTTGTTGACTATGTGTACTGTACTGATACATGTCCATCGTCATATTATTTGTTTCTGTTTCTTCTTGTTGACTATGTGTGCTGTACTGATACATGTCCATCGTCATATTATTTGTTTCTGTTTCTTCTTGTTGACTATGTGTGCTCTACTGATACATGTCCATCGTCATATTATTTTGCTTTATTTGTTGAACATTGTCTAACAAAACATACAAACAAACACAATGATGCAACTACAATTTTTTTAATTATTCGGTTAGCGTTCACCAAGACATTATTTTTTGCCTCTTTGGTGCAAATACCGTACATATTTGTTTTTCATATTTCTTGATCTACCAATTAATGACAAAACTGTTTGATCGCATTTTTCTTTCACACTTATGTATTGACAACAACAATTTAATGAACACATTAGATATTGATAACGATGAACTGCAAGAAGTCATAAAACATTAATCGCATTACGACATAGATCATTTTAAGATACTTGCTGATGATAAAAATGGACAGTTTTCAATACTCAGCTTAAATATTAAATCTATAAATTCTAAATTTGATGAACTAGTTTCATTCGTCAGCTCAGTACACGACATCAATTATAAATTTAGTGTAATTTGCCTACACGAATGTTAGATATCCAACATAACCGTCTTAGCAAATATACAACTACCGGGGTACGCTTGTATTGCTCAAGGAAAGAGTAGCAATAACAATGGTCGCTTAATCACATATATTGACAAAAGATTACAATATATAGTAAAACTAAACATAAATACTTACGAACACTAATTATTAATGTAACTGGAGGTGGTTTATCAAAACCAGTTACTATTGGCAACGTATACAGACCTCCGAATATGATAAAAGAACATGTCAAGCAATTTATTATTGAATTCACCATGCACACTTATCTTGTCAGTAGAACAATCGAACACAAACATTAGCGTTGCCGGAGACTTCAATCTTAATCTCCTCAAGATAATCGAAATAAATACCACTTTGCAGTGAATTCTTCGATCTGTTGACATCTCACAGTTTGTTTCCACAAATTACACTTCCCACAAGATTATCAGGCTCAAGTGGCACATTAGTTGACAATATATTCTGTAAAAGTCAGATTTCTATATCCATAACTACATCTGGTATATTAATAAATAAGATGTCCGATCACCTCCCTTGCTTTATCCTCTCAGAAATTTCGTTAGTAAATCCACCAAACCCAACATGGATTAAAATTAACACAACAAACGACAAAGCCACTCAAAATATAATAAATGACATTAATTCGTCTGATTTGTACAACTTACTTGACACATATTTGAAGACAGACCCTAATCTAAGCTACGAAATTTTATTCGAAGTAATTGAAATGGCCAAGAACAAGCATATGGTATGTAAATGTGTTAAGTTTAATGAATACAAACACAACAAATCTAAATGGGGTCTGCTAAAATCCATAAAGTTTCGAGATATGTTATAGAAGAGATTGAATAAAACCCAATTCAAGGAAATACGAAAGTATGCGTATTAACTTAAACACTTATGGTATCATATTAAAGAGACGCTTACGTGACTCCAGAAAACATTATTTGGCATAAAGTTTCGCTAAATATAAATCTGATATCGGAAACACGTGGAAAACTATAAATGAAATTATTTCAAGAAAAAACAATAAGAATAGTTTTCCCGAATCATTCGGTATAAATAATATAGAAACAATAAACACTCTAGATATAGCTAACGCATTTAACACCTTCTTTACAAATATCGGCAGAAAACTGGTTAATAACATAACATATTTAGGTGACAAAGATTTTAGGCATTACTTTGATAAACATTTTAACTGCAAATTTGTACTTAATAACGTTGACGAACTAATTGTACAAAAAACAATAGACAATCTTCCGTCTAAAACTAGTATCGGGTCTGATCTAATTTCAACCAATTTGCTAAAACAAATCGCACCTAAGATAATAAAATCTTAATTATCGCTACTTATAAATAAAGTTTTTAATACGGGAATATTCCCTGAAAAATTAAAGGTGGCCAAAGTTATTCCGTTATTTGAAAACGGTGACTCATCAATAATTAATAACTATAGACCAATTTCTCTCCTGCCTGCTATATATAAAGTATTGGAAACAATTATGGGAAATCAACTATATTTCTATTTTGAAAGTAACAACCTTTTTTGAAATCCCAGTATGACTTCCGTTCTGGTCACTCGACGGAATATGCTGCATTAGACCTTGTAGACCGAATAACAACCTATATGGATAATAACGAGGTACCTTTTAGCATATTTCTTGATCTCTCTAGAGCGTTTGAGACTTTGGACCACAATACATTACTTTGTAAATAAAAACATTACGTCATTGAAGGGGTGTCTCTGAAACTTTATGAAAGTTTTCTATAAAATAGAACACAATAATATTATTATGTAGAAATTAATGATGTAAAATCTGATATTTTATCTATAGAAACCGGAGTACTCCAAGGCTCCATTCTTGGACCAATTCTGTTTATTATTTATGTTAATGACTTTTCTCAAGCGAGCCAAATGTTCAATTTTATATCCTATGCAGACGACACTACTTTGTACAATGAGCAATTTCACAATCTCACACACCGATGATGCTGAAACATTGATTAATGAAGAACTCCACAAAATTAATGAATGGCTAGACATAAATAAACTTTCTCTTAACGTAGCTAAGTCAAATTTCATGGTTTTCTACACACCGAAACAAAAACATATAGCACACCTATTCCTAAAAACAATAATAGCATACTGACAAAAGTTGACAGTTTTAATTTCCTGGGATTAACATTGGATACACATCTAAACTGGAAAAACACTCTGAAAACGTTTCAAACAAATGTTCCAGACGAATCGGTATACTAAATAGACTTAAACAACTTCTTCCAATGAGAACAAAAATAATATTATATAATACATTATTAGTACCACACATAACGTACTGTCTAACAACATGGGGGTACCACTCTCAAAGAATTAATTAACTTCAGAAAAGGGCTGTACGCATAATAACTTTGAGTCATATTTATGCTCATGCTCCCGTTATTCAAAAAATTTCAATTTACTAAAAGTGAATGATATTTTAGCCCTTCAAGAATTAAAATGTTACTATAAATTTATACATAACAAATTACCTGTTCACCTTCTACATTGGAAAATAAGTACAAATACCATGATTCATGGTCACAATACACGCAACCAACACAAAATTCACATTTACGGTACAAATCATTCATTTGCAAAACTATGTCTTAAATACAGTTTACCTAATACAATTAACAACACTTCCTTTAGTGTGATAGCTAAACTCTATATACACAGTTTACATGTTTTTTTTTAAACTACGCTAAGAACCATTTCTTTCAAAATGACAACAACACGTGCACAAACATTAATTGTTATGCCTGCATGTATACACGCAATCAACCACAATGATGTCACCCACACCCAAACACCATAAAATACTTTTACCTGCTTACCTCACCACATTTTGTGAACATAATCTTATAATAAAATAATATATCCTGTTTTTTTTTGCTGACATTTATCTTATTTTATGTTACTGCTTATGTCTTACATAATAGACAACATATTTTTTCTTTCAACAGAAACTGAACTATAATTATACTATGTGTGGTTCCCACGGTAGCGACTTTTCAAGTCTTAGTGGGAGTCTCCATCATCCTCATTGTACACCATTTTATACTATAATATTATAATTTGCCATATTATTATTGGATGTACAGTCTGGATCCACTTCTATTCCGTTCTGTTCTGTTCTGTTCTGTTCTGGTCCGGTATAAGTTTTTACCGTACATGGAATGCCGAACATAGAGAAAATCTTGTCGAGCACTGGAATTACAACAGCGGCTGATGTAGAAGAGACAATGTCTACCACGGGGTACCGTGAGTATTCATCCACGATGACCAGAACGTAGACTTATCATCTGGCATTGGACCCCAGAAATCGACAGAGACATGAAACTATGGACCTGGTGGAAGTTCTGACATGTTTAGTGGTTGCTGGTGAGGGATCTTAGTGGGTGTGGTGGCTTGGCATGCCAGACAACCTTTCAACAACACTTCAGCTTGGTGGTCGATGCCTGGGAACCACACCTTCTCTCTCAGTAGTTGCGTTGTTTTGACAAGACCTTAATGTCCTTCATGTGCGACGGTTAGTGTTCGAGCTTGTAGTGTGTGAGGAATGACGAGTCTGGTTCCTCGGAGTATGAGGTCATTGTCCGGCAGCAGAGTAAGTTCATCTTTGATGTTTTTGAAAGATGATAATGCTGCAACATCTACTCCGATAGGACATGTCTCCTTCCACTGTCCGCTTCTAATGCGACTTGCTACTTCCTGCAATGTCGCATCTTTGAACGTTGCGCATTAAATTTATTCTAAAAGCATCGCCTTGGGTACTGCATGGGCGGCTGCGAAGTTGACTAGTAGTCTCCTGTGTCTTCTCCTTCTTGTGGATCAGAACTTGGCACAGGATGTCGTGAGAGATAGTCAGCAGGGTTGCTAACTCGTAGCTTGTATATCACATTGATTTGATATGCCTCGAGTCTGAGGGCATATCTTTCTAGTCGCAGTGGTGGTTTTGACTTTGGATTGTGGTGGATGGACTCTAGTAGCTTGTGATCTGTGATGACAGTGACTGGTCTGCCATAGATGTAGAAATAGAAGTGTTCACAGGCCGACACTTCAGCCAGACCTTCACGGTCAGTTTGAGGGTATCGTTGCTCAACGCTTGAAAGGGCGCGGCTCGCGAATGCAATTACACAACCAACTTCTTGTGTGTCCGCGTACTGTGTGATAATTGCAGACAATCCCACTGGGCTGGCATCCACTGCGATATCTGTTTTTTTTTTTGTGAGTCGAAGTAGCCCATCACTGGTTTCCCTACCAGAGCTCGTTTGAGCTTATCAAATGCGTCTTCTTGTTCAGTTGTGCATTCCCACTTGACTGATTCACCATTGTCTGCCTTGCGTGTCAGTCTCCTTAGAGGTTCGGTGATGTCAGAGTAGTGCGGAACGAATCTTGCGCAGTAGTTGGTCATTCCCAGTAGACTGCGCAACTCGTCAGCGTCTCGTGGCGGGTCAAGCGCAACAATGGCTTCTATCCAGGCTGGATCGGCAGAGTGACGTTGATCCGAGAACTGGAACCCGAAGAAGCGGACTGGTTGAATGTGCATTTCTCTCTCCGCATTTCGGACAACAGGGATTCCTTCGATCATCTGCTCCATGAGATGATGGAATTCTTTGGCTGCAGAAGATATTCCCATGATGAGTTGTCGGTATCGTCTGAAACCAACCTGCGTGGAGAACGTTGTGATGTGGCGTGATTCTTTCTCCAGTTCGATCTGGTGGTATAATCTTCTGACATGTCGATAGAGGAGACTATTGAGGCGCCGTTTAGATCATCCACAAGGTCGTCCAGTGTAGGTCTTGGGTAGCGCTCGCTTTTCACAGCGACATTGGCTTGACGCATGTCGATGTACAAACGGATGTCCCCAGACTTGCGTTCGATGGCGACCACTGGGGAAATCCAAGGCGTCGGCCCGCTGACGTGCTCGATGATGTCAAGCTCTTTGAGGCATTCTACCTCTGCAGCCAACCTTTGTCGTAGGTGAAATGGCACCTGTCTGTGTGGCAGTGCGACTGTCTGCATAGAGTCATATATGTGGATTATGGCTTTGAAGTTGACTAGTTTTCCTACTCCCTGGAACAGGTGGGGATATTATCTGATGATGCGGTCAGATTCTTTTGGTGTGCTTCTTAAATGAGTTGATGTGGCATTTACAGCTGCGGTGATGTGCAAAAGCCTAAGTTCCTTGGCGGTTTCGTATGACAACAGATTGCCAGATTTCGAATATACAACTACAAGTTACGTGGCGATGACTTTGTTGATGGATTCTATTGTAGAAGTGAACTGGCCCCAGGTTTTGAGCGGTGTGTGGCTGCCATAGGCGTATATTTCACACAAAGCTTCTGCAGTTCATTGTCTTTCCAATGATGTATACTCTATACATCATTTGGTTGTGTGAAAGTATGTATACAAATTAGGCAAGACATGCCTAAAACTAGTGTTTTTCCCAGTTCATTGTCTTTCTAATAGTTCAAAGTTTAATTGAAAACACACAACAACAGGTGTTTCAACACCATCACAGCTGCGAAATTGTCCACTAGAATTCACCAGCAGCATAGTCGCTGGGTGTAGCTTCAGCGTCGGCTGCACGAGTGATCCTGCGAGCCCGTCGTGCAGTTTTTTTCGAAGTCTCGGTCTGTCCCTCAGCCTCGTGCAAGCGTTTTCTATCGGCCTTCTCGGCCAATGCGATCAGTCGCTCTTCTGAAGCGACGCCCATGGCATCACACAGATGCCGTATGGTCAACTCCAATCCGCTGATCAACTCCGCCACTGCAGCACATGTGGCGGATAGGACTCGCTGCAGGCCAACGAATCTTGTATTAGGACACTTGGCCAAGATCTTGGTGTGGAGGCTCTCATTTGGATGCTGTGTCTTGCCTTTCAGACATTGCGCCAGGAGACTCTTATCAGCAAGGCGGGTGTAAACGTCTTTGACGTGGATTGCGACTTCAGGCGACAGATGCGTGCCTACGTTGGTGCGGCGAGGTCCTGGCTTCTGCCCGGTGGCGAGTGCCTTCTGGTAGAAACACCAGGTGTCAGCTCACACCGGGCAGCGGTCGTGCTGGGGCTTTTCGTATGTTGACGTGGTGTGGACAAACGATGCCCACACTGCGTCGTGCATCTCCCTGTACTTGCCAGGGTGGACGCGCACCCCCATGCCGTAATAGGCCGTCAACTTTTGTTTGAAGAGAATTGTTATGTGGAATATGACTGACAATCTCTCACACGTATTACGGCAAATCTATTCACATGCACAAGTGTTACTTACTTCAAGAATTATGTTATGTCAATTGCGATAGTTGTAGGTTAATTGTCACCAAACAGCTGGTGTTGGTTGTCACGTCGCTCACGTATGAGAAGTCATTGTAAAATTCGAACTTTGGAAAATCCTTTCGATCAATTTCATATTTTGGGTATCTATCGAACACACGTCAAGATATGTAAAGCAGAAATGGACCTTGGTTTCAACAAATACATTTCATGTAAAATATCTGATTAAGAAAACTAGTAAATTTTCTTATTGTCAAACTTTTGATATCGCAGTTTTTAGCCACTTGAATTTTTTTTTCGCAAATTCACTGATACACGACCAGGTGGCATCTTTCAGAATGCGTCTATCATTGTGGGATTATTTTTTATGAACACATTACTTTATTTCCATAATCGAAGTCCCACCATTTGGTTACAACCAACCCCACGTACGACGTGTGACAACCGGCCAACCCAGGCATGGATTGAGCAGGTTGTCACACAACATACCTTTTTCTTAAATCACCCAAATATAATATTCTAATAAGGCTACGTCGACATTATTAATACCCATATAAACATTAAAGTTTACAATTGATATTAGCAACAACAAAACGTAGGGAAATGGTTTTACAAAGGAGAAAAAAGTGTGACAACCATCCCCGGACTCCCCTACAATTGAGGTTTCAGTTTTGATCAACAAATAATGTTCTTTAATTGATTCATTTCAAATTTGGCATATTGGTAGATATGGAGCCAAAATATCTTCACATAAAGAGTGTGTGTGCGTGTGCGTGCGCACGTGAGTGTTTGCGCGTGAGTGTGCGTGTCTGTGTGGGCGCGTGAGTGCGTGTGTGAGTGCAGTAAATGGGATTTTCCTATCTTCTGTGTCAATAACAATAGTTGTTCAACTTATGTAGACACAAAATACATAACTATATACAGTTGGTAAGACTGTGAGACATAAGACTGATGGAAGAAGACAGAGTGTTCAGCAAAAAACAGAAAACATGACAGGCGTGAAGGCGACAGGGAGAAAGTGACCGTAGTGAAGGAGGTAGCCGGGGAAAAGGGACGGGAGAGGAGAGAAGAAAATGTGATGGGAGGAAAGATGAAGGGACGAAAGGAAGTGAGAGTAAATGTGCTAGAAGAGAAGATGACAGGAGGAAAGGGGACAAGAGAAAACGCGAAAGGAAAAGACAACAACCAGACATATGCAAACCGGAGGAGCTACTCCGAGGCAGTGATTGAGGGGGCAAGGAGAAAAGAGAGAGTGTTTATGGGCGATTCAATTCTAACAAAAACAGACAAGACTATATGCGAGGGGAAGGACGTTGTTGTATGTCTACCGGGGGCTAGGATAGAGCAAGTGACTGAAAGGGTAGAGAAGGTATTGGGGCATGGCAAGGGAGGGTCTATACTAGTACACGTAGGGACAAACAATGCAGACAAGGAGGGAACAACTGGGATAGTTAAGAAGTACAGACATCTAGTATGGAAGCTAAAGAAGACAAGAGTGGAAAAGGTTGTTCTCTCAGGAATGTTGCCAGTAATGGGAGGAAGGGGGGGGGGGGCACCATACAGAAACTGTAAGAGGATGGCGATCAACGCACTAGTTGAGCAGATGTGTGAGGAAGAGGGCGTGGGATTCATAGATTTATGAGGGTACTTTGTTGGGAGAGAAGATATGTACATGAGAGATGGCCTCCATCTAAGTGGAAAGGGGGCAGCAGTATTCTCAGAGAATCTGCTGAGATCTGTTGACAGTGGGACAGGTTGCGTCTATTTAAACTAAATTCGCAGGGGGACTCGCAGAGAAGCCTGAAACTGGAGGCATAGATAAAGATAGCAAAAATAATTCAGCAAAGAACAGTCTGGAAAACTGTTCTGAAGCTGGATATAAATGTGTTTGTTTAAATGCAAGGAGTATAGTAAACAAAAGAAATGAACTAAACATTATGGTAGAAGATATTGACCCTCACATAGTAGGTATAACCGAATCATGGGCAACCACCGATGTATCAGATGCCGAATTGGGTCTGACAGGATATGTAATTTTTGGGGAAAGATAGAATAGGAAGAAGGGGAGGTGGAGTTATTTTATATATTAAAGAATCTATCCAGACTTATGAAATAAAATTAGGCAGAGAAGTAGATTGCGAAGAAGCTGTTTGGTGTAACATAGTTACAGGAAACTCAACGTTAACGGTTGGATTAGTTTATCGAAGTCCAAACATAAGCATAGAAGAGAATGAAAAAATACAAAACGCTATAAGGGAAGTGAGCAAACGGGATTGTGTTATTATGGGGGATTTCAACCATGGGCATATAAAATGGAAATCTCTAAGAGTATGGGTAGTGAGGACCACAAGTTTTTAGTTTTAGTACAAGATAGTTTCCTTTCTCAACATGTGCTAGAACCAACCAGGGGAGAGAATGTGTTAGACATAGTTTTGTCCTCACAGAATGAATTAGTTGACAATGTCAGGATATGTGAGCCACTGGGGAATTGTGATCACAACCAGATACATTTTACCATCAAAGTAAAATCAGAAAGGAATAGTAAAAAGCAGCCAAGGAGAAATTTCCACAAAGGAAAATATAAGGACATCAAGATATATTTAGCAAATATAGACTGGAATAACACACTGAAGAATAAGACAGCAACAGAATGCTGGAATATCTTAAAGAGTGAAATTGAATGCATCATCGTGAAATTTGTTCCCTTAAAAACACGGGAAACGGTCCAAAAAGAAACACTTATCGAAAGAAGCCATTAGAAAAATTAAGTATAAACAAATGATGTGGAAGTGATATAGATGTACTGGAAATGATGAAGACTACAACAATTATAAAGAAGCACTAAACCAAGCTACAGCTGAAATTAGAAATTCAAAGAGAAGCTATGAACATAAATTAGCTTGTAATATAAAACATGACAGCAAGAGTTTTTATGCGTATGTTTGATGCAAACAGAAAGTTCAGGATAAGGTCGGTCCTCTAGATAGTGCTGGAAATATAATATCAGAAGGATTCTTAATGGCAGAAGACCTGAATGAGTATTTTAGTTCAATGTTTACCAGAGAAGACACTAGTTCACTGCCAGTACCAGAGGCTAAGTTCAAGGGGGCAGAATCAGACTATGTAAGACAGTTAATTGTAACCCCAGAAATGGTAGCTAAGAAAATTAGGGATATGAAGGATAATAAATCACCTGGAGTGGATGGTATTCCACCCAAACTGCTATTGTAAATTGTAGAACAAATTAGCGTACCGCATGCAACAGTTTTCAACTTGTCATTAGAAGAGGGAGTGATTCCTTTAGAATGGAAAGAAGCAAATATTATACCGTTATTAAAAAAAGGTTCGAGAAACAAGTCAAATAATTATAGACCAGTTAGTTTAACATCGGTGATTTGTAAATTATTAGAAAGACTAATTAAAGATCACATGGTGGATTTTCTTGTTAAACATATATATATATAACTTGATAAACCCATCTCAACATGGATTTCTAAAAGCGAGGTCATGCTTAACAAATATGTTATGTTTTTGGAAGATATCACTAAGTGGGTAGATGATGGATCACCAGTAGATATCATCTACTTAGATTTTCAAAAAGCTTTCGACAAAGTGCCACATCAAAGATTACTGCTTAAACTAAAGGCCCATGGCATAGGAAATGGTATAATTAACTGGATAGAAAAATGGCTGATTGACAGAAGACAACGGGTAGTTGTTGATGGGGAGGCTTCAAACTGGAAATCATTTTTGAGTGGGGTTCCACAGGGATTAGTACTGGGAACTATATTGTTCTTAATATATATAAAACATTTGGACGATGATATAGCTAGCAAGGTGTTGACATTTGCAGATGAAACAAAAGTGTTTAGAAGGATTAAAAGTGATGGAGATAGACAGCATTTACAAGATGATCTTGACAGGTTGATCAAATGGTCTGAAAAGTGGAAAATGTTGTTTAATTTTGGGAAATGTAAATGCCTTCACACAGGACATGGGAACGAATATGTAGAATATACAATGGGGGGAACTGTACTACTACTGTAAAATAAAAAGACTTAGGGCTGACAATTAGTGCTGACATGAAGGTTTCAGAGCAGTGTGGAATTGCAGCTTCAAAAGGAAATCAAATCTTTGGATTGATTAGGCGAAATATACCTTATAAAGAAAAAGAACTAATAATACCGCTGTACAAAACAATAGTTTGGCCTCACTTAGAATATTGTATACAAGCGTGGAGGCCATACCGCAAGAAGGACATAGATATGCTAGAAAGTGTAAAGAGGAGAGCAACTAAAATGATACCAAAACTGAGGGATCTTAGTTATGAAAAACGCCTAAAAGAATGTGGTTTAACAATACTAGAGACCAGGAGATTGAGAGGAGAGCAGATAGAAGTGTTTAAAATAGTGAATGGTTATGAAAATATTGATAGAAATATGTTTTTTTCAGTTAAGAAAGATAGAAAGACTAGAGGACATGAAGTTACATTACTAAAGGAGCAGTGTAGATTAGACGTAAGAAAGTTCTCATTTTCACAAAGGACTGTGAATGAATGGAACAGATTATCTCATGATTGTGTGGGTGCTAGTAGTGTGAATATGTTGAAAAATAAAATCGACACATACCTCAGACGGGCGGGATATACATAAATACAAGGGTCGGACTCTCGATAAGCCAAAGGGCTTCCTTGTCCACCTGCCATCTAGAGTTAATTCTCTGGATGGCAATCTTTTTAAATCTTGTTAAACTAAAAGGCTTTATACTGATCAGAACATAGCAAAGTTTGCATCAAGTCTAACTAACGTTGACTGGTCTCTTAATTGTTACTTCTGAGCTTGATGACCCAAATAATGCATATGCAGCTTTCTATTCACAGTTTGGTAAGCATTATCTTAAACAAAACATACAATAATAGGAAACCATGGCTATCACATGGGCTGAAGACCTCCATAGAGTTTTAAAATATATTATTTGTCTAGTACAAAAAAACACATACACTTACTAATGAAACTAACTACATAATGCATACCGCAATAAGCTTAACTAAATTTTAAGAAGAGCAGAGAGAAATCACTATCAACACTTATTAAAGCAAAATCGATAAAATCTTCTCAAATCATGGCAACTTATTAACCAAATAATCAATAAAAATAAAAAAAAACTCCCCAATCTCCGAAGATAACTATTAATAATCAGTTAATAAGTGATAAAAAAGTAATTGCCAATTACTTCAATAAGTGTTATGTTAGGGTTGGACCTTGTCGTGGTGCATGCCTCCGTGACCCTACGAGCTACGCCGGTGGTAGTCTTAATTGTACTCTTGGTAGGGTCACCCATACCGGATTGGATAAGGGGTAGAGGTTAGACTAAAATCGATATCCTGGCCCTCCAGGTTGGGGGTTGAGCGTACGGTTAACAACCTTACCTCGAAAAAAAACAGCTTGTTACAGAAACTCGTAAAAGAAAATCAACAGAATCAACAGATCCCAGCCACCAAGGAAGATTGAGGCACCAAACCGGTATGACCGATGCTAGTGAAAGCCGCATGGAAGCTAATAGCGCGAAGACAAGCCTACTGGATGCAAAAACCAAACTCCAGATTGGGACCTGGAATGTTAGGACAATGTTCGATACTGCAAAAACAGCGCAAAGTATAAGTGAGATGAAATCATACAAGTTACACATGCTTGGAATCGAGGCCAGATGGACAGGTTTTGGGAGACATATCACCCTGACTGGAGAGACAACCTTGTTCTCTGGCAGAGACGACAACCGCCATATTGCAGGAGTGGCGCTAATACTCAAGAAAGGAATTGGAAAGACACCTCGTTCGGACAGTCTGTGGAAGAGGAGACGTATGCTGGTGTCATGGTCTGATTGCGTTTTGCCGAAGATGATGATGTCATCGGCTACATTTCGGACACCAGGGATGCATTCGATCATCTGCTCGATGGGATGATGGAATATTTCGGCTGCAGAAGATATTTCCATGATCAATTGTCGGTATCGTCTCAAACCAACGTGCGTGTAGAACGTTGTGATGTGGCGTGATTCTTTCTTCAGTTCGATCTGGTGGGTAGCCTTCTCGCATGTCGATAGAGGAGAATACTGTGGCGCCGTTTAGATCAGCCACAATTCATTTAAGGTCGTCCCGTGTAGGTCTTGGGTGGCGCTCACGTTTCACAACGACTTTGGCTTGACGCATGTCGATGCACAGACGAATGTCCCCAGACTTGCGTTCGATGGCGACCACTGGGGTAATCCAAAGCGTCGGCCCGCCGACATGCTCGATGATGTCAAGATCTTCGAGGCGTTGTACCTCTGCAGCCAACCTTTGTCGTACTTGTCTGTGCGGCATTGCGACTGTCTGCACAGAGTCATCTATGTGGATTTTGGCTTTGAAGTTGACTAGTTTTCGTACTCCCTGGAACAGTTGGGGATATTCTCTGATGAGGCGGTCGGATTATTTTGGTGCGCTTCTTAAATTAGTTCATGTGGCATTTACAGCTGCGGTGATGTGCAAAAGCCCAAATTACTTGGCGGTTTCGTATGACAACAGATTGCCAGATTTCGAATCTACAACTACAAGTGCGTGGCGATGACTTTGTTGGCGGATTCTATTGTAGTAGTGAACTGGCCCCAGGTTTTGAGTGGTGTGCGGCTGCCTTAGGTGTATATTTCCAGAGATATGTGGCTGAGCTGTGGTTTCCCAAACTGTCTGTAAGTGGTGGGTTGATGATGTATGTCAATGCTTCACCCAAAGACGGTCGTAAATCTGATGCGTTGATGGTTGACGATGATGCTGGTGTGGAATAAGTTAGTTTTCCCATCTGTGTGCATATGAAAAACGTATGTGTTTTCCGCGTCAGTGTGTTGTTCGTGTTCTACCTCTATGCTGTGTACTTTGTTTTGTCGTGTGTGTTGGTCGCGACTGACTGTTTGAGGTGCTTGAGTGGCAGCCGATCTACATACAGATCCGAAGTGATTAATCTTACCACATCGATCACACGTTTTCCCTCTGGCGGGACACGCAGACATTCCGCCAAGGTTTGGTCATGCTCCACCGCAGTGTCGGCATTTCTGGGTGGTAGCAGCCTGTTTTCTTGAGAGCTGCTTGGCGCTGGGGTGTGGGCTGTTATGTTGTCGTTGCCATTGGTTACGGCGTTTGTATGTGATCAGCTTGTGAACTTCACCCGGTGACACACCCTTCTGTGTCACACTCACAGGCTTGTATTTCCGACGATTCATTGGACCTAGCCTCGGTTAATACGTCAGCGAGATCCCACGCAGAATGCTTAAGTATTGCTCATCTGAGCGGGCGAGACGACGTTTTCTGAAGCACCTGGGCCTGTATTTCATTATCAGTGTCGGCGAACTCACAGGGTTTGGCCAGCGTCTGCAGTCGGGTGAGCAAGGGTGCACATCCTCGAATTTCGTTTTACCTTTCGGAAGCGGAAATAAGTGAATGGGAAGCGGAATAAGAACGGCAGAAAGTGTCCTTGTGTTTTTTCTTCTTGTGTGCGTCGTAACTTTTAATGTAACTACGAGCATTTTACTACAAAAATAATTAATTGAATGTTTAACGATTATAATGACAATCATTTCCTTTCCACTATTTTCTTTATACAAGCAACCAATAAATGGTTTTGCCACATGTTGGAACTAATGGCAGTGAATTATAAACAATCATATTTAAGTGTGAACCTTGGTGTGAATTCTAGTGGACCAAACTTGACTGAGATTTTAAGTTTACAATCAACAAAACAAAGTCAGAGAATTTGAACACAGTTCATTTGTAAATTGAGGCTGTTTGTATGGACCGATCTATGTAGATGCATTCCTATTGCTATAGTATGTAGATGTAATTTTAGGCTAGACGCCGCGTCTTTCTTAACGACTTTGTAAGTGTTATTTACGTGTTCCGTAAAAGGAGACGATTTCGAACTTCAAAACAAGTTTCAACTTGGTTTGCTATCAAAACACATGCAGTAATCTTTGTAGACGTCGCGGTCTATCTTACCGACTGAGTTAGTGTTGTTTGCGTGTTCGGTAAACGAAGACGATTTCGAACTTCAAAACAAGTTTCAACTTGGTTTGCGGTCAAAACACAGACAGTGATCTTGTTGTTTTGTGTTCCTGTAATTATACATTCACACCCGTGGGCAGTTTTTTGTATTTGTGTACAACACGGATCGGGCCAATTAAGGAAAGCACTGTCAATAGTATTAATATTTTATTTACAACATCACAGTGTACACAGACTTGTATGCCATAAATTGATAAAATAGGAGGACTAAAAATGTACAAAAGCGCAATCCTCTTATTTCCATAGCGGACCTATAAAACAAAATATAATAATACATAAATATATAACTAGATACAAGAGACACTGCATAAGAACATGTAAAACAAATGTACTGAATTATTGAAAACATTAAGAATTAGATAGTTGACTCTTTCATTTATACTAGAGTGTCCCAAGTTCACAAAATCCCGTGACAATGCGGTATTGTTTTAGTTTTCTCACACCAGAAACACGTACATATAATTTTAACATACCAACCAAGTTAACTACCAATAGGAGCTGCCAGCTAGTGCAATATAAAGTATCACGGAAGCATTCAAACTGAAGAAAAACATGACACAATATCAAGGAGACACTGAATTGGACAATGCACGGAATTATACGGCAATAAATACTACAATCATATTTAAAAGATATATAATTATCTTGCCGGTATTTTTGAGCTGTCTGCAGTTTATTTTTAACTGCTGCGTCTAATCCCAAGTACCATCAAAATGTGGTTGCAATAACACAACTGCTGAACACAACCGTGAAAGGTGTGTTGTTGTTGTTTGTTTGTTTGTTTTCTTGTTATTTTAGATTCACTCCCGAAGGTAAGACTAAGTGGATTGGAGTACTATTGCTTTTGAGTACAGCATGGATCAAACACACCTGTAAGTGGGTATTATCCATTTGTCGTCACCTACTGAGCTAGGCTAACACATCCAGATAGGCTCTGGTTACATTGTTTTTTTACAACAGTGATCAGGGTTGAAAAAGCATGATTTTTGTAAAAAAAATCAGATTTTTTTTTTTTGAATCTGGCATATAGACATTTAAATATAAGTTTGTATTGTGCTTTACTGCATTAAGAAAGGGAATAGCTCAAACATATGGAAATGAGGAAATAAAATATCATTGCAATACTTTTAGTGTGCTAAATGGATTCAGAAAGAAATCAACAGCCAGGTCTGTAATGCTGTGTTGGCAAGCCACAGGGCTTCGAAATAACTGAAAACCTTGAATTACTCCAATCCCAATTCAAGCCTCTGGCCTTTTTTCAGTGCATTCCTGCTCATCTCAGCCTGAGACCCCACTTGCCTTATCTGCTTATTTTGCATAATCCATGGCACTGCTGTTGGTGACAGTTGCCAGTGGACAACTGTAGTTAAATCAGTGTCATGGATTATGCAGAATAAGCCTTTGTTCATCAGTATCCACCACTCTGTCTGGGTAGGTGATTCAGCTTGGAAGCACTTCTGCTGCCCATAAGTTATCTGCTTATATTGCACAACAGTTGCCCATGGACTACTTTGTATGATGCAATACTTCCTGTTCATTCAAGTAATCATCCTTGACCAGGCACTTATAATGGCTGTTGCTGTTACATACTTAGATTGAGCAAAATATGCTTAAATCAAACAACCTTGACAGCGATCACTTACAACTGGTTTGTTCTTCTCTGGAAAGGTTAAGTGCTAATCTTGCTACAAGGCCAACCATTGGTAGTTCCACGAAGTGGGTGTCTGCTAACTTTCTGGTTCTCATTGTCTTCATAAATATGTGTTTCTAACGGGTCTGTCACCAATCTCTTTATTTCTTGGAATGATCGAGACACTTGTTTTTGGCTTGCTTGCTGTTAATATTTCGATTGCCTTGACAACTTGGTTCGATCGAGTTATTGTCAGTATTTTATTTGGTTAGTAATACCTTACCTTACCTTATGATAGTTCTGATCGCAGGATCCATTATGTTCCTCCATGATCAGATCTTCTTCATTTTCTAGTATTAACATGTTGTTGTTTCCGGTTTCAGTAATAAAAGTTAAAGAGGCTTCATAATCGTATAATATTGCTTGGGTAGACCAACATTTGCCTAGACGGTTTTTAAATGAATTAATTGATGTAGCTTGGATAACTGATTCGGGTAGACTATTCCACGGTTCTGTGACTCGAAGAGGGAATGCATTTTTTCTTAGATTTTGATTTGGTCTTTGGGTAAACAATTTAAGGGAATACCCTCTATTTCCTGTTATAACTGATACATCATCCCATTTCTGGAGATTAGGAGCGGATTCAATATCATATATTGCGTGAAGTATTTTATTCTTCTATTAGGTCTCCACGTAGCCTTCTGTATACAAGTGTTGGTCGTTTTAATAATTTAAGTCTTTATATATAAGATAGGTCCCTCATGCCAGGTAATTCTTTAGTGGCTCTCCTTTGAACATTTTCTATTGCCCATTTTATGTTTCATCTTGTATGGATACCATACTGCTATGGCGTAGTCTAGTTGGAATCTAACCATAGTATTGTACAGTGGTAAGAAGGTGTGAATGTAAAGGAATTGGAAAGTTCTTCTGTTCATCAAACGATAGTTTAGAATATAAAAACACACCTAGGCTACTTTGCTTTTCTGTAGTGATTAGTTGTTGTTTGATATTATTGGTTATCACGTAATATTCGTTTTCACCTATGTTGTTTTTCCCCATTTCCATATTCTTACGTTTGTCTGGATGGAATTTTAATAACCGTTTGTCGCTCCATTATTCCAGTATACTAAGGTCATGTTGTAGTATATCCTGGTCATTTTTGTTAGTTCTGGCTATACATATCTTGATATCGACTAACTTTCTGTTTCTCATTGTCTATATAAAACCGTGTTTCTAATGGGTCTGTCACAAATATCTTTATTCCTTGGAATGAGACACTAAGTAGTAAATAAAGGTTTCATTACTTCATTTGTAAACACAATTGTGCATCTACTACTTGCAGGTCCTCAACATGGCCTACTTCGTGGCAGTCTACTCAGGCTCGATCTTCAAGTACCTGCCACAGAGAGTCGCTGATGTTGAGTTTGATCTCTATTGCAGACGTGGTCGTCGTGTCAACGACATTCGCAAAGGTAAGATTTGTTTCTGCTTAGAGCTGATTGTTCAGTCAAAGAAGCTTTTCATTGAACACAAAACATTATTTATATATTTATGTTACGATTGATTCTTTTTCAGCTAGTCTTGTGTCCATGCTGCTCAAGAGACCTATACGTGATCGTAAACAAAGAAGACTGAGAAGCGTTACAGTGAATGTATATAATTGTATAATACATTCACAATGACTGTCCTTCTCATAACTTGGAACAATTATAATAAATAGCTGCCTTCATATATATACTTTCAGTACTTGCTGAGACAGACCCTCTGTTTGTTGATGCAGTACTTCTGCACGTCGAGATGAACCATCTGGAATGACATTCGCCAACTGGACAAGACTCTCGATCAGCACCGGCGACTGATTGTAGACACACAGGAGATGTACCCGGTAGTGCCCCTTGTTGATGATGAGTGAGTGCCTTTAATATGGTAATGCTAAAACATTTTAGTATAGCAAAAATGTACACTAATCTGTATTAATATATTCGATTGAATCAGATTTGTTTTCATTTGTCTAAGTGTACTCCATTACGGTAAATAACTATGAGTATGAATGTCAGTGAAATATAGTGATATTACAACCACTATTGAAAGAGTAAGATTCCTTATTTAGATTGTTTAGTGCCGCTTAAATACATATACTTAAGTTCCATCTTTTATTCAGTGTCGACCTGCATGAGACTGGCCTTCTGTGGAACGAGCGAACATGCTCTCAGGATGGTAAGGGTGATATTCAGGCTGTAGAAAAAAATACAATCTTTTGTACGTTCTGCTGATGCAGTTGTTTGGCTCAAGATGTACACATATGCTATGACTAGTACGAGTAAAAACGGTTTGGTGATATGTGATGATTGGCCTAATTTGTTTGGTTAAACGCGATGAGGACATTTTGTTTGTTTCCAATGTAGCCAGACAGGATAGCAAACAATTTCACAGAACTGATAACAGCTTTCTTGCCAATGAGTCTGAAGATATGGACACTTTTGGAAAGAAACCTGCAATAGTTATGAATATGTTGTGCTCATCTCATACATCTGTTTGTAGAAATCAATGTGGTTGTTTAATCAAAGACATGTCACCAAAACTGATAGAATGTCCAGAATGCAACATGAGTCTGACATTTTATAACCAGTGTTTAATTTGTTAAACTCAGCACTCATCATAGTGGCGTCATTTTAAAGGTCAAAAACTGTTTAATGCATGCTCTTGGTATAGGAATACTCACAACTTCCATAGGCCAGAATCTATATTCACTGACAGTTTGCCAACTACAATTTACCATCCACACATTATGTGTTGCTGGAAATAAAAAAATATTTTAAGAACAGATGACTTGGATATTTGGAAAGTTTTGAGCATGAACAAAATGCAGTATTTCATCCATCAGAGACTACTCAGATAGATATACATATGTCCCAGACTACGAAAGACAAAACAGATCGGGCACTAGTAAACTTACGCATAGTGACACTGATATATCCATAAAGTCTATCAATTTACGTCAAATTTCAAATAGGTGTCGTTTGATTGACCGTCGTTACTTATTAACGGGTCTATCCAGTATTAAAGACAAACTCACTGATTGGAGGAATGCCGAGATCATTTTGGAGAAAAATTGGGAATCTGTACTAATGTTTCAGAGAGGTGATGATACAATAAACAGAAATTATCACATAGTTCTTGCGAATTGTTAAAATCTAAATTGTTTGGCATGATTTGTGAATATGATATCAAACATGATCTAAACGCACGTTTCAAAACCAGTATTTTAACTTACTGTGAATTAGCAAATAGGGGTAGTATTGGTATGGCATATATTAGTAACTGTGATATTTCAGAGGTGCCTAAAATGCATTTTTAAATTACTATGGCCAACAAGTCTTGTCGAACATCAACTCTGCACACGAACAACATTTGTAAATATATGATGACAACAATAGTTTTTTTCATCTTAGGCTTTACTTTACGTAATGGATCATCATTTCATCCAGTGGTGCAACATGATTAGGCATGGGACATCAAACAGCATGTTGTGGCTTATCATTGAATTCTTAACTATGCAATTTTCATGCTCTGAAGGCTTAACTTATCCACATCTAAAAATAGTCATCAACCCGATTTTAACTACTTTGAAAGGTATTACGCGTAAAATTGGCATGAAAGTTTCCGCACCAGCATGGTGCACTATTTTTTCAACTTTCTAAATCATGGTATTCCACACTATATTGTTAGCGCACAAACAAAGAATAGGTTTGCACATTACCTTAATACATACTGGTTTCAATGTGCATGGAAAACAACGTTTACTGCCGAGACAGCAATCTTGGTGCCGTAACAAGATAATCGAAATCCAGTTTTGTTTACTAATAATACAACGGAAAACCAGTTCAGGTTGATTATACAAGGGGAAAATGCAAATCATTTGAATACATCTCTGGCTTTGCAAGTACGAACACTGATTGATAGAACACTTCCCAGACATGCGAAAATGATCATGATTATTCCCTAGATGCAGCTAGTCAAAATTTGCTTACACAGTTGATCACACAGGCAGCTAAGACATTCCATGGTGTTGTAGCCCAGTATTTGCCTGTTCCGGCATCATATGAGGGGGTTTACCTTTTAATATATTTCTTAATACACACGTTTAGGTTTTGTTCACAAAGGACAGCCATATTTTGTAAATATTTCCATGCAGTGCTGGCAACTACACATAACTGTTGTGACCGCTTAAAATTGTTGGAGTTGTATTTTGCAACTGTACCAAAAATATATCCAAGTTTGATTACGTTCTTCCCAACTAGGAATAATATACAAGGTCGAGGTAATGGTTTTTGTTGTATTCAGTCGTTATTGCAAATACCCCACCAGGCAACTAAATTAGAGGAACAACATGCTAAAAGGGCTGATTCCAGGAACTCCTTCATGATCCAGCAAAACCAGCAGTTCCAACTTTCTTTCCTGGTAGGCTACCTAAAGGACATCCCCATAAGGCAGGTTTCAGAAGGAGGGGAGGCCTCATCTCTACAAAAATAGTGAGTTAGTTGAAAATTCCGGCATTTAACATGGGTGACCCCTACCAGCCTCGAGTCCAAATTCCATAATGCTAGAGAAAGATGGGGTCGGGGGAAAATATCTTTGCACAAAAAACGGGGTGAATATTTAATGAGGTAGCTTCGGAAAATGCTCAGATTTTTGCACACAAACTTAAAAAGTTGGCAATAGCCCGGTCACATAAAACATCAAATGAGGTGTATTCCATTAAACCAGTGGCGAGTGTAGTCAAGCCAGTGATTAATATTGTCAAACCTGTGGTGAATATAGTCAACCCATTTGTGAGTATAACTACACAGGCGACTAGTACATTCACACCAGCAGTGAGTGTAATTACAAGATTTAACAAGATTGCCACCCAGAGAATTTACTTTTTTTTTCTTTGTGTATCCCGCCCGTCTGAGGTATGTGTCGATTTCATTTTAAAACATATTCACGCTATTAGCACCCACATAATCAGCAGATAATCTGTTCCATTCATCCTCTCAATCTCCTGGTCTCTAGTGTTGTTAAACCGCATTTTTAAGGCGTATTTCGTAACTAAGATCCCTCAGTTTTGGTATCATTTCAGTTGCTCTCCTTTGTACTCTTTCTAGCATATCTATGTCCTTCCTGCGATATGGCCTCCACGCTTGAATACAACATTCTAAATGAGGCCTAACTATTCTTTTGTACACGGGTATTAATAGCTCTTTGTCCTTATACGTTATGTTTCGCCTAATTAATCCAAGGATTTGATTTCCCTTTGAAGCTGCAATTCCGCACTGCTCTGAAACCTTCATATCAGCACTAATGGTTAACCATAAGCCCTTTTCTTTTACAGTAATAATTAGTACAGTACCCCCTGTTGTATATTCTACCTCTTCATTCCCATGTCCTGCGTGGAGGCATTTACATTTCCCAAAATTGAACAGCATTTGCCACTTTTCAGACCATTTGTCAAGATCATCTTGTAAATGTTTTCTATCTCCATCACTTTTAATCCTTCTAAACACTTTTGTATCATCCGCATATTTCAACACCTTGCTTGTTATTTCATCATCCAAATCGTTTATGTATATTAAGAATAATATAAGTCCTAATACTGATCCCTGTGGTACCCCACTCAATACCGATTTCCAGTTTGAAGCCTCCCCATCAACTACTACACGTTGTCTTTTGTCAATCAGCCATTTTTCTATCCAGTTTATTATACCATTTCCTATGCCACAGGCCTTTAGTTTAAACAGTAATCTTTGATGTGGTACTTTTTCGAAAGCTTTTTGAAAATCTAAGTAGACGATATCTACTGGTGATCCCTCATATACCCATTTAGTGATGTCTTCCAAAAAACATAACATATTTGTTAAGCATGACCTTGCTTTAAAAAACCCATGTTGAGATGAGTTTATCAAGTTATGTTTAACAAGAAAATCCACCATGTGATCTTTAATTACTCTTTCTAATAATTTGTAAATCACTGATCGTAAACTCACTGGTCTATAATTCTCTGACTTGTTTCTCGAACCTTTTTTAAATAACGGTATAATGTTTGCCTCTTTCCATTCTAATGGAACCACTCCCTCTTCTAATGACAAATTGAAAACTGTTGCAAGCGGTACACTAATTTGTTCTACAATTTCCAATAGTAGTTTGGGTGGAATGTTATCCACTCCAGATGATTTATTATCCTTCATAGCCCTTATTTTCTTAGCTACCATTTCCAGGGTTACAATTAATTGTCCTAAATAGTCGTCTGAATCTGCCCCTTGAACTTAGCCTCTGGTACTGGCAGTGAACTAATATCTTCCCTGGTAAACACTAGAGTACTCATTCAGGTCTTCTGCCATTAAGAATACCTCTGATATTATATTTCCAGCACTATCTTCTAGAGGACCGACCCTATCTTGAACTTTCTGTTTGCTTCGAACATACGCATAAAAACTCCTGCTGTCATGTTTTATATTACTAGCTAATTGTTGTCCAGAGCTTCTCTTTGAATTTCTAATTTCAGCTGTAGTTTGGTTAAGTGCTTATTTATAACTGTTGTAGTCTTCCACATTTCCAGTACATTTATATGACTTCCACATCATTTGTTTATACTTAATTTATCTAATGGCTTCTTTCGATAAGTGTTTCTTTTTGGACCGTTTCCCTTGTTTTTGAAGGGTACAAATTTATAAACTATGCACTTAATTTCACTCTTTAATATATCCAAGCATTCTGTTGCTATCTTATTTTTCAGTGTGATATTCCAATCTATCTTTGCTAAATATTTCCTCATGTCCTTTTACCTACCTTTGTGGAAATTTCTCCTATACTGCTTTTTACTATTCCTTTCTGATTTTATTTTGATGGTAAAATGTATCTGGTTGTGATCACTACTCACCAGTGGCTCACATATCTTGACATTGTCAACTAATTCATTTTGTGAGGACAAAACTATGTGTAACACATTCTCACCTCTGGTTGGTTCTAGCACATGTTGAGAAAGTCCCCCCTGCGAATCTAGTTTAAATAGATGCAACCTGTCCCACTGTCAACAGATTGCAGCAGATTCTCTAAGAAAACTGCTGCCCCCTTTCCACTAAGATGGAGGCCATCTCTCATGTACATATCTTCCCTCCCAACAAAGTATCCCCATAAATCTGTGAATCCCACCCCCTCTTCTTCACACATCTGCTCAGCTAGTGCATTGATCGCCATCCTCGTGCAGTTTCTATACGTTGCCCCCCTTCCTCCTATTACTGGCAACATTCCTGACAGAATTAACTGTTCAAATCTTGTCTTCTTTAGCTTCCTCACTAACTGTCTATACTTCTGTACTATCCCAGTTGTTCCCTTCCTGTCAGCATTATTTGTTCCTACATGTACCAGTATAGACCCTCCCTTGCCATGTCCCAATACCTTCTCTACCCTGTCAGTCACATGTTCAATCCTAGCCTCCGGTAGACAAATAACGACGTCCTTCCTCTCGCTCAGTGTCTTGTCCGTCTTTCTCATAATGGAGTCGTCCATAAACACGCTCTCTTTCCTCATTGCCCCCTCAACCACTGTCTTAGAGTAGCTCCTTCTTCGGTTAGCATCTGTCTGGTTGTTGTCTTTTCCTCTTGTCGTCTTCTTTCCTGTCACATTCTCTTCCGATCCATTCTTTCCTGTCGCTTTTTCTCTTGTCACCTTTCCTCCTGTCCGAGTCCCTTTTATATACTTCTATTCTAACACATTTGCGGATGATACAAAAGTGTTTAGAAGGATTAAAAGTGATGGAGATAGACAGCATTTACAATATGATCTTGACAGGTTGAGCAAATGGTCTGAAAAGTGGCAAATGCTGTTCAATTTTGGGAAATGTAAATGCCTCCACTCAGGACATGGGAACGAAGAGGTAGAATATACAATGGGGGGTACTGTACTAAGTACTACTGTAAAAGAAAAGGACTTTGAAACTGAGGGATCTTAGTTACGAAATACGCCTTAAAAAATGCGGTTTAACAACACTAGAGACCAGGAGATTGAGAGGAGATCAGATAGAAGTGTTTAAAATATTGAAAGGTTATGAAAATATTATAGAAATATTTTTTTCTCAGTTAAGAAAGATAGAAGGACTAGAGGACATGAACTTACATTAGCAAAGGAAAAGAGTAGATTGGATATAAGAAAGTTTTCATTTTTACAAAGGACTGTCAATGAATGGAACGGATTACCTGCTGATTGTGTGGGTGCTATTAGCGTGAATATGTTTAAAAATAAAATCGACACATACCTCAGACGGGCGGGATACACATAGATAATAGGGTCGGACTCTCGATAAGCCAAAGGGCTTCCTTGTCCACCTGCCACTTAGAGTTAATTCTCTGGGTGGCCATCTTGTTAAATCTTGTTAAATTTTCACTAGGTGGCATCTCTCATGGCTGTCAGCAATTGGGCAGTCAAAAGGGGGTCAATACAAAGTTGATTTTCCCATAGGCGACCATGTTAACGTTTTGTCTGATTATAAGAAAACGTGACCTACAAAAAGGTCTGAAACTACTCACCTGCTGTTATCATCATCTCTTTGACATGCTGATAGTTTTTAAATAAATTGCATACTTCTAGCTCTCGTAAAATGCCTGTATGTGAGACACCCGTCAATATTTACAAATGCCGGCAAGCATTACTCCGCAAACAGGTCACACAGGCAAATTGCTGCCAAATATCCTTCCGCTTATTAAAATCATCTAGAAATCCACCATTTTATGGTCAACACCTTCTACAATCACACATCAAAATATGTGTACTCAAATGCTCTTATATCAAAAGCATGTTAATTTTGTTTAAAAAAAAATATTTCTCAAAAATACATTACACTTTTCTTCGTAACCAAGCAGGAAGTCTAACTAGAACATGACCCCAAAGGCGATTCTGAGCCAGACTATCTTCCTGGCGAAGTCACGCAGCCAGGCGAGAGTCGGTTAAGCGTGACTACTTCCAACCGGAAGGAAGTTGTATCTACCGGAAGGAAATTGCTCCTTCCGGAATGATGTTACTAGTATTGCGCGCGCAGAGGTAAGATGAAAGTCAAGGGTGAAGCGATGTGCATGCATGTCGTATGTGCATATTGTTGTATTTCAACTCAGGTTTGTCTTTAAACTAATGGGTATTTTTTACAGAAGTATTAATTTCAGTTGATGTATTTCCTTTAGCTGTATCTTTATTTATATGTTTATAACATCCGAAGTATTTCAATAGCTATGAATACCTTTAATATACCAGTGTGCTTTAATAAGTGATTTTGCCTTTCATACCTGATCGTAGTCGTTATTCTGTGATTCACTGTTGCAGTAATTTCCAAAAACTGCACATGTAAACGAACAATGGATAGGTGCTAATCGAATATTCTAAAAAATAGCAGAATTATGCTTGAGACGGTGTGTATCATGCACATTTACTTCACAGGTGCAATAACCCTCTATGGTGTTGACCGTGAATTTAGTGATTTCGTTAAACATCATTTATTTTGTAACTTTCTGTTTCAGACGTGAACACTGAGATGCCACACAAACCCATTGACTCACTCTAAGTGTATGTGTTCACAACAATTGTTAACTGTGCAAATTGAGACAACATATTTCAACAAGAATTAAATGGTCGTGAACATTAGTGTGTGTATATTTCACACACATACACACACACACACACACACATATATATATACACACGCACGCACGCACGCACGCACATGTCAATCATATATATTTGAATGCAACTTAGCTATAATTTTCACTCAGTGAATGTACATGACAAATTAACGTTAGACAGTACTTTCATTGGCTTGCACTTGGATTTACTTTGCTCACCATGCATCAGCAGAAATAAAAATGCAGACAGACTTGCTAATTCATGAAATATATCACAATTTATAGACATTTATATGGAGGTATCTTGGTGTAGAACATTATGTTTACATGTAGTAGATCATGGTTCAATCAAAATAGGACAGAAAGGCCGCCATGTATCACAACCATTACATTGTTTTTCTTCTTCATTTTATACTACAAATTACCCTTTACAGTTAGTGTAGACCTACATACTTTGTAGAAAATATGTAATTTCATGAAAACTGAAAAAGTACAGAACACTTTCTTATTCGTGTTAGCAGTACCTTTATGTTGATGCTATCTTTGTATGACTGTTTCACCACGTTACATTTATATGCGTTTCAAACATTATTTCTTAGGAAACATGTAATGTTCAATAACATAGCACAAGCATTAAGTGTCTGCATATTTTCTTTGCTTTACGTAATGTCATGCATTTAGATTTTGATATGATCAGTGATAATTTATTTATTTTTGAGACATTCATTTATTTAAAAAAAATCTTCGATCATTTGTTAAAGATTCTAATTTTTCGTCATGTATGTTATTGCTGAAAATGCTTAATGTACTTGATGGATTTGTGTTATCAGAATAACTGTTATTCTGGATGTCCTGTTGAATATACATGAACGACTTACATTGATTGGCTGGTATTATTATTCTTGTGTACGTTTTGTTATATATATGAATTTATGTCTGCCAAGCCACTAATCTAGCCTCCACCTAGAGCGTGCACTTGTATATCTTATATTCTCATACAAGTACGTGAAGCTGTATGTTACATCCTAGCTATTAAATGGATAAGACTATGGTTACATTGAATAATGCACGTCTCATTCGTGATCTTTCTCTTCTCCTTCTATACTCCTTCTCATAGCATCGACTCTCTTCATTGATCTTTCTCCGTCCGTTCGCTCCATGCGTATCCCGACTTCTTTAATATATTCTTCACTTCGTCCACACCAACTCTACATCGCGCCCGCTATTAATTTCACTGCCGCATTTAGTATTCTTTTCACCCAGTTATTTTCACAATCTTGTATTTTTTCTTGTTTCTCAGTCGTTACTATAATCTCCAGGCGACAGCATTCCGTACTTATCAGCTCTGCGTCATTCATACGGAGTCTCCGCCATTTTGATATAGCCAAACAATGTTTGCAGCTTTCAGCTACAGGTGCCAGATACCTCAATGGAGTGAAAAGGGAGCCGTGTGAGCAAGTCCATAGACACACCTCTAGCACAACCTCCTTGTCATACACTGCGGATACTGGGAACCCTGGGCCCCTGGAGATTGTGCTAAGGGATCTCGGAGCAGGTTGGAGCCCCAGAGGTGGGTGTGCAGGGCTCACCTGCGTATGGACACGTCCCGACACTCGCCGCTATTTCAACTATTAGTAAATAGTACTGGGCAGATCATGTTCATTAGCCATGATCTAAGGGAAGGAAATCCCAAATTAAACCTGGGCAGGTGGGGCTTGATAGTCTTGGCAGAGAGCTCACCTAGGAGAAGGAAACATCCGATAATACACCGCACTGTAGGTCAGCCAGAGCAGTGCTGCAGTGGCTACAAAGGGGTTAGGACTCTGTTAGACTTCCTGCTTGGTTACGAAAAAAAGTGCAGTATATTTTTGAGAAATGACTTTTTACAATATTCACTTGCTCTAGATTTCTAGATGTGATTGTAGAAGCTGCTGACAGTAAAATGGTGTCTTTTTAGCTGATTTTACGGGTTTTTAGGGTATTTGGCAGCAATTTGGCTAGTTGACACTTTAGCCGGATTACTGCCTGCATCCATTTGTAAATATTGACGGGTGTCATACATACAGGCATTTTGTAAGAGCTAGAAATATTAGATTGTGACTAAACTCGATCAGCATGTCACTGTGATGATGACAACGGCAGGTGAGAAGTTTAATACATTTTCCAGGTCACGTTTTCTTACAATCAGACAAAACGTTAACATGGTCGCCAATGTGAAAACTATCAGTGTGCTGACCCCAAAGTCTCAATAAAAATTGACACCAACAGCAACAACGTATTATAGAAAGCTGTAGTTCCAAAGTTTGTTTCAAGTCTTGAAAGATGTACCCCTGCCACTCCAATTGCAATAATGTTTGTTAGGAGTTTGCTTCAGATGATGCACGAATATAAATCTGTAGTCTATGGCCGACGGCAGACTTCTCTACGACTGCATACAGTGCTTGCTACTAAAAACAAGAGTCTGATGAAAGGGCAGACATATAGGGCATACATGTGTTAAAGTCATGTTGACTTTGATCACTATGTAGATCGGATAACATAACTTGCGACAGTATGTGTGTGTGTGTGTGTGTGTGTGTGTGTGTGTGTGTGTGTGTGTGTGTGTGTGTGTGTGTGTGTGTGTGTGTGAATGCGTGATGTGTACGTGTGTGGGTGGGTGTGTGTGCGTGTGCATGCGCAGTGTGTGCGTGTGTATCGAGTGGAGTTCTATTACTTTGTACAGGACTCGACCGGTACGTAGCCCACGTCATAGCCATGATCGTTATTACTGGTGAAGTTGCTGCCTGCTCGACCATTTTGCACAGCACTAGATTAATAGCGTTTAGTGTCCCTTCCGAAAGACACAGGCAACGTGTCAATTTGCTCAAGTCTCTAAACGGCGGCAGGTGGAATCGAACCACCGCACCTTCCCCTCGAGCGACAGTCCACCGGTCATCACCACAAAAGACAGAGTCTACTTGATAGGTTCAGCTTTTCGAGAACCCACTCTAAAGACAGACATACTTTTTGCAAGTGCCCCTCTCGCGTTACATACCACTCGTCCGACCAAAGTGTTTACCTCCCACGAAAACGTTCATATGGACAAACCGATGACGTAACACTTCTGTCTGTGAATTATTTTAGTATTTCTGACGCCAACACACAAATATATGAATATGTGCGTGCGTGCGTGCGTGCAATATATGAATATGTGCGTGCGTGCGTGTGTGCATGAGCGTGATCAAAACAAATCAAATCAATTTGTTGTAAATCATTACAACATAAATATCAAATTAAGACACATTATACAAATAATATCAAGGGACGAACATTATGTAATGGTATACTCCCTATTGTATAATTGAATGTAAATATCATAGTATTAAAAACAAAAATAGCGTTCAGGTGTAGAAGGTGTATTGAAATATGTGATATATTAACATCATTGTGTACTATAAATACTTGAACAATATGAGTGAAATGCACCTCCCCATTCTTCAATACAATAGGTCAATTGTATTAATAAAAATGAGTAATATAAGGTGACCAAACATGATCTAGTTAATAATCATACATATTCTCGCACACACGCACACACACACACACACACACACACACACACACACACACACACACACACACACACACACACACACACACACACACACACACACACACACACACACACACACACACACACACACACACACACACACACACACTCAGGGCCTATAGCACACAGAAGTTAGTCAGTCTAACATTTTGCTTGTATGTATCGAAATACAGTAGATTATCATCACTAGGAAAAGAGTAAATTACAAATAGATTCACGCTCGATGTGACTAACAATTTTAACACGTAGGCCGATTAACAATTATCTCGGTTCTCATGGGCAAACATGCTTTCACACTTGGGAACATATGAACACACGCGCACATACACGTACACGCAACATGTATCGTTTCCTGTAATATATGATATCAGTACTATGCTCTGTGAATTTACTATTAACTATCATCACATATATCAGTTTCAAGAATACCTGACTATTAAAAGTAAATATATATATATATATAATTATGTCCATTGTTCGCTTTGATATTTTAATTGTCGGACATTTATTTGCCATTCGTAGACGCTGTAGAATGTGTAGTCTCTGTAGCCGTCTCTGTCTCCTTCAGAGACCGACTACCCACGGGGTGTAGGTACCTTTCTTTGGTTCAGGAAACTGCAAGTCAAACAAGGTGGATGAACACACATGTAAATGTCGACAATACAATGCGGCATGCGGCACACTTCCGGAGAGAGCGGAGGCGGAAAAACATCACGGTAGTGGGAATACGGATACACAACATTTGGGATGTGTGTGGGCAGGGATTTATCTACGTCTGAGGACGTTTATAGATGAAGGGAGAAGATTGGTAACAGGGAGCCGTGGAGGACAAGCATAACAAGAGAGGTGCAGCGGGAGAGGCGCTAGATCTCACCAACGCACAAGGAACACAGATGAAGAACACTGATTCAGAACAATGTTGTGTACACAAACACTATGTCAATATAGCTAAGATCAAAAATCGTCATGCCTGCCTAGGTAAAACTCCCCATTCACGCCACACGGATGTAACAATAAGCTCCGTAGTGTGCCATATCTAGCTGGTGTGCCAACATTATTTTATCACAATCAAACATTTGTGTACTAAACGAACAAATGTATATGTGTTATGAGTATGCCGGGCAATACCTGTCAGGTGAACTGGTCAGTCCACGTGTGTTATGTGTATGCCGGACAGTACCTGTCTACTGAACTGGTCAGTACACGTGCGTTATGTGTATGCCGGACAGTACATGTCTGGTGAACTGGGCAGTACACGTGCGTTATGCGTATGCCGGGCAGTACCTGTCTGGTGAACTGGTAACTACACGTGCGTTATGTGTATGCCGGGCAATACCTGGCTGGTGTACCTGTCTGGTGAACTGGTCAGTACACGTGCGTTATGTGTATGCCTGGCAGTACCTGGCTGGTGAACTGGTCAGTACACGTGCGTTATGTGTATGCCTGGCAGTACCTGTCTGGTGAACTGGTCAGTACACGTGCGTTATGTGTATGCCGGGCAGTACCTGGCTGGTGAACTGGTCAGTACACGTGCGTTATGTGTATGCCTGGCAGTACCTGGCTGGTGAACTGGTCAGTACACGTGCGTTATGTGTATGCCGGACAGTACCTGGCTGGTGAACTGGTTAGTACACTTGCGCTATGTGTATGCCGGGTAGTACCTGTCTGGTGAACCGGTCAGTACATGTCCGTTATGTGTATGCCGGACAGTACCTGTCTGGTGAACTGGTCAGTACACGCCATGCGGATCTTCTCGGCGGTGGCCGGACTGTCGAGTTGGAAGAAGTCACTCAAACCGACGTCAGCGCGGGCTGCCGCGATCGCGTGTCTGATGGCGAAGAAGACGGAGGCCGCGAGACAGAGCGGTGGCTCACCGATCGCCTAGCGCACAGAGAAACACTTTGTGGACAGGACAGTGCGCAAGATAGACGTGCGATTGGTAAATATATCACATCAGCCTTCAGAAGTTAAAAAATACTTGAACACGTAAACCTCACCTTGGATGAATAGACCGCACGTGGATTCGAAGAACCCTTCAGAAGGGACACATTGAGTCGCACAGGAATGTCATTGACGCTAGGGATCTTGTATGTGCTCGGTCCGTCCGTGTAGAGGAAGCCAGTGGGGGAACGGCGTTCTTCTTCCAGTGTGAACAGACCGTATCCCTACATCATAAAATAGACAGATCATACAGTTAGTGGTTAATAGCTGTGGCCATACCACATACCACATTAAAGTTCTTTCTCATTGCGTAACATATTAAGTATTATCATAATAAAAATTATAGTAATAAAAACATAGTTATTATTATTAGGGTAGGTGTTTACCGATATTTTATCTTACAACAAAACAACCTCGTTAAACATTCATCGTGAATAACATCAGCCTAATGCTTCTTCTCGACACGAAATATTAATGAATTATTGAATCGTTATTTGTTTACAACAAAATAATACTTACCAAATGTAATGACTTCTACTGGAGTAATATGTGCAAGTGCAGCTATACAATATGCAGATACATAACTATACTTTGTGTATTTTAGTTTCACCTGAACAAACGCTCCCTCGATCTGTCCAATGTCAATGGCGGGATTCAGACTTTGGCCAATGTCCATCACAATGTCAGTGCGCAACACCTTAAAGAGAGCAACAAATCTGTAGAAACCGAATTTTTCTATTAAGGAATTACTCAAATCGGTCATTAAGACAATAAAATACATTGCACTACCGGCACGACAATTAAAGACAACACACTTGCCATATTAACATAATGATTATAACACGGCAATGAAGGACGTCTAAAAGAGTATTTTCTGTATACAAAAATGTTACTCAGGTATTGCATAATTGTATATCTGCCTGTCTGCCTGCCTGCCTGCCTGCCTGCCAGCCAGCCTGCCAGCCTGCCTGCCTGCCTGCCTGCCTGCCTGCCTGCCTGCCTGCCTGCCTGCATGGCTGCCTGCCTGCCTGCCTGCCTGCCTGCCTGCCTGCCTGCCTGCCTGCCTGCCTGCTGCAATTATATATTAACAAGATTTAACAAGATTTAACAAGATTGCCATCCAGAAAATTACTCTGGATGGCAGGTGGACAAGGAAGCCTTTTGGCTTATCGAGAGTCCAATACTTTTATCTACATGTATCCCGCCTTTTTAAGGTGTGTGTCGATTTTATTTTTAAACATATTCACGCTACTGGCACCAACACAATCAGGAGATAATCTGTTCCATTCATTTACAGTCCTTTGTGAGAATGAGAACTTTCTTATATCTAATCTACACTGCTCCTTTACTAATGTAGCTTCATGTCCTCTGGTCCTTCTATCTTTCTTAACTGAGAAAAAAATGTTTCTATCAATATTTTCATAACCATTCAATATTTTAAACACTTCTATGTGATCTCCTCTCAATCTCCTGGTCTCTAGTGTTGTTAAACCACATTCTTTTAGGCGTATTTCGTAACTAAGATCCCTCAGATTTGGTATCATTTTAGTCGCTCTCCTCTGTACTCTTTCTAGCATATCTATGTCCTTTTTGCGATATGGCCTCCATGCTTGTATACAATATTCTAAATGAGGCCTCACTATTGTTTTGTACAGCGGTACTATTAATTCTTTTTTCTTATACGCTATATTTCGCCTAATTAATCCAAGGATTTGATTTCCCTTTGACGCTGCAATTCCGCACTGCTCTGAAACCTTCATATCAGCACTAATGGTTAACCCTAAGTCCTTTTCTTTTACAGTAGTACTTAGAACAGTACCCCCCATTTTATATTTTACCTCTTCATTCCCATGACCTGTGTGGAGGCATTTACATTTCCCAAAATTGAACAGCATTTGCCACTTTTCAGACCATTTGATCAACCTATCAAGATCATCTTGTAAATGCTGTCTGTCTCCATCACTTTTAATCCTTCTAAACACTTTTGTATCATCCGCAAATTTTAACACCTTGCTTGTTATATCATCGTCCAAATCGTTGATATATATTAAGAATAATATAGGTCCTAGTACTGATCCCTGTGGTGCCCCACTCAATACCGATTTCCAGTTTGAAGCCTCCCCATCAACTACTACACGTCGTCTTCTGTCATTCAGCCATTTTTCTATCCAGTTTATTATACCATTTCCTATGCCATGGGCCTTTAGCTTAAGGAGTAATCTTTGATGTGGTACTTTGTCGAAAGCTTTTTGAAAATCTAAATAGATGATATCTACTGGTGATCCCTCATCTACCCACCTAGTGATGTCTTCCAAAAAACATAACATATTTGTTAAGCATGACCTCGCTTTTAAAAACCCATGTTAAGATGGGTTTATCAAGTTATGTTTAACAAGAAAATCCACCATGTGATCTTTAATTAGTCTTTCTAATAATTTGCAAATCACTGATGTTAAACTCACTGGTCTATAGTTCTCTGACTTGTTTCTCGAACCTTTTTTAAATAACGGTATAATGTTTGCCTCTTTCCATTCTAAAGGAACCACTCCCTCTTCTAATGACAAATTGAAAACTGTTGCAAGCGGTGCGCTAATTTGTTCTACAATTTCCAATAGTAGTTTGGGCGGAATCCCGTCCACTCCAGGTGATTTATTATCCTTCATAGCCCTTATTTTCTTAGCTATATTGTTTATGTAATTATTAACAATATAATATTTTAGTGTCGGTAAAAGTGGATTGACTATTATTTGTTAAATAATAAGATTGTAATAAAAAAAATGGGTATGCAGACGGAAACCCGTTGTCATGGTTACTAACCACGTGGTCCCCGCTCAGGGTATCAATCTGAACCTCAGACACGGCGGCGCCATAAGTGAAGTAATTGAAAACCTCTCCACTGTTCGTCTGCCAGTCGTAGTCAGCCTTTGGCGTTCTTGAACGAGCACACCATGTGTTGTTAGAACATTTTCAATTTGACGTTTGAAAAAGTAAAATCGTTCAATCACCTGAGTGCTATTATATCATCGGGAGGCAGCTCAACTGAAGAAATACAAGTTACAATAAGCGAAAGAACATCAGCTATGATAAGACGTAGACAAATATAGTGTAATAACAAAATCCACAATATAGCAACAAAGATCAAACTATTTGTTGTATTTTACAGTTGCCGTCTGGATGTTGTTGATGCATGTTCAACTGTCAGACAAGTGTGAACTCACTTGTAGAAGCCTGTTGCCGAGAGACTGACTCGTTCCAGGTAGGCTGCCACCACCTGTGTGGGTAAGAATGTGTAGTCTTCATGGAGCCAAAAGTCTACGTAATACGCATAATATAATTCTAGCACTGAAAGTCACACACATCACATTTAGTATTATATATTAAATAATAATAATAATAACAACTATGTTTACATACCCAGTCTTCCCATGAGCCTCTGGGGTTCTTTCCAGCGAAAGGCTGCAGTCGTTTCATGATGACTTCACAAGCATTCTGCCGACAAATCACAAATACAGTTCATTCAATGCAATGGTTGATCCTTGCATATTTCAACTTGTGACAGTATAAACATAACTGACACTTATATAATCATACACTATTTATTATGTGTTTATAACGCGCTGTAGTGTGGTAAAATAATAATAATAATAACAATATACTTTATTTATACACTCGTATCTAGATTAGGACTCTGTTCAAGGGTGTTGACAACTAATAGCTACTAAAATGTGCATACACTGTAATAGAATTCAACGTGTAAAAAGACTAGAACTGCATTAAATTAAAACTGTACTAAACAACCCTAATCTAAAAGTATCAAGACATACATAAAAAATAATAAATAAATTAACAACTGCATTAACATATAAAATGTACGAAACAAACCTAAGCTAAAAATGTCAAGACGTACATAGCAGATAATAAAAATAAATAAGTAGACAATAAAATATTAATGACTATAAATAATTAAAATAATAAGCTAGTATATAGTAAAACATAATAGTAATAATAAGTATTACGATGTGAATAGTGAATGGTATAGAGAACTAGACATTAAATGCAAGCTTGAAATAATGAGTCTAAAGACGCGCTTTAAATGTTTTCATGCACTCGGTCAGACGAAGATCCTCAGGTAGCGCGTTCCACAAAGTCGGCCACGCGCGAGAGAATAGACGGCGGCCATATCGTTCGAGATTGTGACGCGGAACGGCTAGCAACGCTCGGTCGACAGATCGTAGGGCGCAGCGTGGCACGTACGCCTTGATGAGCGAGGCCATGTACGCCGGCGTCCGATCGTACGTGGAGGGCGCGAAACACAATGACGAGTAGCTTATACCACAATGCGATACTTCACGGGCAACCAGTGGAGCTGTCACAATGCGGCCGTCATGCTTCGTCGGTCGCCCCGCCTGATTCGCAGCAAGACTCTGGCCGTTGAGCGCTGCACCATCTCAAAACGGTGTAAGAGGCGGTCGGAGATGCCATACACGATAGCGTTCCCGTAGTCGAGCTGTGATGTAACAAAATTAAGGGAGTGGACGAGAGTCTTACATGCTGTAATAGTCAGGCTTGTTCGTATCTTGGCAATGCGAAATAGATTGGGGTAAGAAGCACGACAGTCGTTCGATACTTGAGCAGACATGTCAAATCTGCTGTCAATTATAACGCTGATGTCACGAAAAGTCGGCGTCAGTGATATGTAAAATGTACGTGTTGAATAGTAGTGGGCCTAGATCCGAGACCTGCGGAACACCGTGATGAATTAGTTTCGGGGTTGAAGTAGCCTCGCGTATCTTAATTGCGTTAGTGCAGCATGCGAGATACGATGTGAACCAAGTGAACATTGTCTGGCTTAGTACACGTCCGATATCACGAAGACGATGCAGGAGAATTTTGTGGTCTAGCGTGTCGAATGCCGCACTAAGATCTAACAGTACAAGCAGTACGCCACGCCGTCAGTCAATTGCGTGTGTCATGTCTTCGTGAGCCATCTCCTTGCTGTGTCTGAAACGGTACGCGCTCTGGAACGGGTCGTTGAAGCCGTTGGTGTCAATATAGCGGCGTAATTCGTTTGCAACATACCCTTCTAGCGTCTTCGACAGAAACCTTAAGTTCGATATCGGGCGGTAGTTAGACAGTTGACGTCGAGACCGCGCGTTTTGAGTATCGGTGTCACTAACAGGTGCTTCATGTCCGCAGATACAACGCAAGATTTGAGTGACGTGTTGATGATGTTTGTAAGAATCGGTGCTAGTACGTCGATGTTTTTTTTCAGAAAGCTCGTCGGCATCGGGTCAAGGTCGCAGAATTTCGCAGACGACTGGAGAACGATCCGTCTGATGTCTGCATTAGTTTGCCAGAGTGAATTCGCAGAGATGCTGTCGATCGAAAGTGTTCGTCTTGGCGCGCGAATCGATTGCACGACGCATCTTTGAAATCTTCTCGACGAAAAAAAAACTCTTTATGAAATATGTTGTATGAAGTTTCTGTTTCTTTTGTGTCAATGTCGTTGTGAATGCGAGTAAGTGAAAGTAAACAGGATGGAAATAAAACAAAAAATATTTACACAATGGCGAAGATTGAACAAATGTGACTGCCTTTGTTATTGGCCCAAAAGCACACGGCATCTGTTACAAAAATGAGTTAGAGAGCCAAATCTGGATTGCATCTAACACATACAAGTAAAAGAAAAGTTATTTAGTTATTGAGTTAATTCAATTACATGTATTGTTTGCTGCTGTATGGGAGATCTTCCAGCTCTTTAACGGTGTGTGTACGTCCGTGTGTTCAATGCTAACAGTACTGCACTAATTACTTTCAACCTTGGTTCAGACCTTTTGATAATTACAATAATACAGTACCAGGACCGCCATGCCGTTGAGGTCGGATGACATGCTGGCAGCGGTTGGAGGCGAGTTCGGTACTTTGTCCGTGCTGTGTTCAGAAGTGTGAATTCTCGACATTGGTATCTTCAACACCCGACTCGCGATCTGGAATTCAAGAACATCAAGTTTGTCACAAGGAATTGTCTGAAATCGAAACAATGAAAGTAGAAAAAAGTCAGCCTCTCTCTCAATCTCTATTTATGTATATACATATGTGTGTGTGTGTGTGTGTGTGTGTGTGTGTGTGTGTGTGTGTGTGTGTGTATATATATATATATATGTGTGTGTGTGTGTGTGTGCGTGCGCGTGTGGCGGTCGTCAGTACACAGAACACCAACAAAAACTTCTTTAGGACCATATTTGAACCAATTCTCACATACGGATATGAATCTTGACACTGACGCAAACGCTAGAGAGAACATTTGACGGATCCTACACCAGACTACTACATAAAATATACAATGCGTCCTGGCACCAAACAGGAGCTGTACGGCTGGCTACCAGGAATTGACACAGTCGTGAGGCAACGGCGTGTGATACGCCACGACGAAATAGCTAGAACCAAGTTCTTTGAAGACCAGAGGGCCCCGCGATTGTCCACGATTCACACCCATATAGTTATGTGGGCTCTATGTAGCATTGCAGGTGTTGTGAAGAGCTGTTTAACCTGAGCAAGACCTGAATGTCATCATCATTGCGTTGCATAATTATACTAGTGATCACATAGAACTAAACGTATGGACTTGCTTCAGGACAGTGTCATATGCTATTATGATGCATGTTGGAATATAATTGTTCTTTGAGATGTCTGTGGTTTCTGTTTTCTTTTTCTTGAGGGAAATAACTTTGTTCTCACTTTCCCTGATTACTGTATCTAACGTCTGGAGTAGTAAAGGAGGTGGTGTAGCGCGGGCAGTTGTCGCGTCGCGGTGGAAGTGGAAAAGTACCCGGATGTAGGTCAAAGGTCAAGGTCAATGTCCCGGGTGTAGGTCAAGGTCAAATGCCCGGATGTAGGTCAAGTGGCGCCAACTATCGGATAGGTCAATAATAAAAACAGAGCCCCTGGTGAATTTTGTCCTAACTAAAATGACATGACCCGTATCGCCGCCTATCGGATTTTCCGTTAACTAGCTGTACAAGTGATGCCACCTGACGGACAAGTTGTAAACTAAATGTTCGATTACTTCCCAAATTAGTGCGTCTTGGTTTGACCATTGGCGCCACCTAGCGGATTTTTCGCAAACTAAATTAACCATATCGGATAGGTCATTACCTACAAGTGGTGCCATCTGGCGGATAAGTTGTGAACTAAATGTAGAAGTACTGCCCAAATTCGTGTATCTTGCACGCTTGCGTGTAATAGAGCCCCCTGGCGGATACTTCATGAACCACAAACATCATTCCCTAGTGGACAAGTGAGCGAACCCCATGTTAAAGCACTTTTATGTTCTGTTGAACTGTTATAAAAGCCCTGCGTCTGTTTTTTGTGGTCATTATATCTTACATTTTGGAAGATGAACAACATGACTAGTGTTAACGTCCGACAAGGGATTTTGCTACCGAAGGCGCAGCCTTCTCCGGCTACGGGACCACTCGACCTCTCGACCCCGACAATCAACCCGGACCAACATCCAACGACCAGTTCAACGACCAGTCCGACGACCAGTTTGACGACCAGTTCGACGATCAAACCAATTTCTTCTCTGTCACTTACACCGTCAACCGACCCAATCATCAACCTGACAGCGTCACCTCCGACGAAGCGTCAGAAGCTTTTGCCTCATTATACTTGCTCTATGTGTGGCAGTACCTTCAAGTATAAAGGGAATTGGCCCTCTCATGTGAAGCAGGGCTGCTGCCAAAGGAAGCAAGATAAACAGCGGCGACGTAAACAACAACTCGAAGAACAACTTGAAAAACAACTTGAAGAGATAACAGTAAGCTTCAATTTCTCATAGTGTTGAAATGCTATTCATGTCATTTTGTGAGAAAATTTTCAAAAGAACATAATATTATATTTTTCTTATACATACCAGTTGACCATTCATTATTAAGCTCATCTCGTCACTGTTTCAGCGACAAGAAAAGGAGTGCATTGCTGCAACTGTCGCTACTTCTCCCTCTTCTCCTGTCGTCGCGACAAATATCGATCCACCGAGCGAATGTCTCCATTGCTGAACACACCCAAGCAGTGCAAGGAGAAAGGACGACAGTCTTTACATAGTAGAGTTGAACTTACTTCAAATGGTTGCCTGTTTGTAAACCGGTTTGAACTGGTATTTGCTGTGCAAGTCTGATCTACTATATAGGGTTAGGGTTAGGATTAGGCTTAGCGTCAAAATTAGCTCCATAACCAAGGTGTGCAAAGCTGAACACTCAAGACGACACTACCCATGTGTAGTATCAAGTGTTGGTTCCAAGATTCCTTTTCGAAACAGAGGCGAAACACTATGGAACAAATGGTTGTGACACTAATGGAGGATGGTTGACTGTCTGGAACAATACCACAACCAAGTATCCGAACCGACTTTATTGGACCCACAAGGGCTCCTCGCCGTATGGCAGGCAAGACTGAAGTAGTGAGG